>JAQFVV010006243.1:7495009-8095009 GCA_028023455.1 Epiperipatus broadwayi | reverse complement strand
TAATATAAGTTAAAGGGCAAGGATATACTGTTCCAAAGAAATTCCAGGATTGTGTTTTGTGTGTATAGGAAAAATAAATGTATATATAACAGAAATACATGATATTAAATATAATATAATTTTAAAAAAGGATAAAATTTGAATACTTTTTGTTAGATAATGTTAAATATTAAAAGAAAGATTTATTAAAGCTGATATTTAACCATTAATATCATTAATTGTGTGCCCTTAATTATATATATATATATTTTAATAAGAGAGTGTCCCAATTTTAAAAATGAAGTAAAAAGTGATTGAAAGATGAAACGAAGATATTTTCTTAATCCTTTTTTTTTATTATTCTTATGTATAAAAATAATAATTACTAATGTTTTAATCAGATTTACATCATTTTTATGTTAGTGTGTATAAATTAATTTTGAAATGAATTGTAGTAATATATGTACTATTTGATTTAAAATTGTATTCCAAAATAACAAATTCTGCTAAGAAAAAATGAGAAATTCTATTAATATTTGTGAATCCCAATGATATTCCACCTGAAAGTTTTCATAGATGTCCTAACAAAATTATCAGAATATCTTACCAAGATGGATGCTTTTCATTCAGTGCACTCAGCATCTTTTTACATTTGATCATTTCATTGTATCTATGAAATGAGTCATTCGAGAAGTTCTCAAAGAGCTTGATTGTCAGGATAACTTCCTTGGAAAATAATAACTCAGCTTTTTATGATGTGCATCAATTAGCCACAAGACAAGCAGAATTAAATCCTTAATGTTTTTTTTTTTTTTGCTATTGTTATCATCTTAGTAATAGTTTGATATTTTAGTTTTGTTAAAACAATTTATCAAAGTTAAAATTTGAATAGTCTATAAGTGATTATAAATATCTTAAATCTTGTCTTATATAGTTTTATTGATAAAGGCATCTTTGTACATTATTCTTATTATTTATCATTATCATCAACTTCTTTTATCACATGTAAGATTGTCTATTATTATTTGATAGGAATTTCATGGATATTGTTTAAAATTATCTTGATTTTATTTTACCAAATGGCTGATTAATTCTTTCTATTAGTTATTTTGTTAATTAATTTTTTTTGTAAAACTATTTTAATTGATTGTAAACGTATATTTTAATAAAAACAGTTTATGGTCAGGCTCATATTGCCTAGCAAGAAAATAGAGCAGATTAACATTTATTTCAGGTATTTGAACCATAATCATAAACAACTATTTTTTATCTGTGAAAATTATCATAGTAAATTTACTATATATCTATAATGATATTTGTGTATTTACTGTTGTAGATGTAGTAAATATTGATTTTAAATGTATTTGAATTATTTATATTTAATTGAAAATAATATTCTTTTAAGATTTACATTTTTTTAAAAATATATTAAATTATATATGTGTTTTTTTGTTTTTTCAGAAAAATAACTCTAGTGCAAGATCAAAAGGTAAATATCATAATTATTTTATTGATTCATTAAAATAATAAATATTCTAATTGACATATACAAGAAATTAATCATATAATAAATCAAATAGTTTTTTAAGATTGTATACTGAAATAGTTCAGAATTTAGGTTGTATTATGAAGTTATTAATTGTTTATGGCTGTTGACTCAGTGATATTAGTAATTGGTTAGTAAATAAAAGATTTCTACACTTACTCCTGACAGAGAAAAAGAAATAAATACAAAATTTCTGTCTGAACCATTGAATGGAATCATTATGATCTGTCTTATATTTTTGTGCTTAAACATCATTTGATCTCATAGGTTTTAACTCAGTTATCTATTACTGAAAAGACTTCAGGTTTATGGAGACATATCTTAATTTTTCCCAAAACTTTTTTGCTGAGATAATTTCATCAACTTCTAAAGTATCTTGAGCACTATCATAATTTATTAAATATAATTATTTTTTTCTCTCACTATTATTCTAAAAAAAAAGATTAATATGTCTAAAATTTTGATTTCAAGTTATTTCAATACTTTAAAATATGGTCTATTCTTCCTAAATAATTAGACTTCTATATTTTTATTAGAAAACATGCATTTTTGTTTTTAACAATTAGGTATTAATTGTTAGTCTAAAGATAATTAACATTATCACTAATGTCCAATATGAATTCTATCTTGTATTTATTTTATCACCATGATTAAATATTTCAAGTGTAAAATTTAAAACATTTTAACTACTATTAGAAGATAAACCTTTATTATAATCATTGGTAATAATTCCAATTTCTATATTATTAAACTCTTAACATTTTAGAATAATAATCTGGAAGATTCTATATCCAATCTCTGCAAGTTATTCAATAATCACTTTTAAATATTTATAACTTGTTTTATTTTTATTGTAATATCACTCGACAATATTTAAAGCCTTTATTTCAGGTATAGTATCACAAACATTTAAATACAAGTGTAGTATATATATTTAAGCTAGATGTAATTAGAGGGTATTTGAACCCAGACTTTTAGGCTTCTTTCAGTTATCCACTCCCATCTTATACAACTAATACATGCGCACATATATGTTAAAAAGACAAATGATCTCCCATATATGTATTTTGTGCTGAACTAGCACTCATCAGTTGGACTGGATCAATAAGAGTTAATTATTTAATGTAGTTTAAAATAATTATGATTTACATTGTTGATGTGAAGCACAGATAAACATGCTCAGATCTAGTACTGAGGTATTAACTTTTTGCAATGAATATATCTATTTATTTTATTACTTACTTTTTTCTTTTTACTTTCAAATTTTGTGAATATTAAATCTTTGTTATAATGTTTTTGTTTACTGTAAAGCGACTTTAATATGGGTATTTAATCTTCAAAATCAGGCTTGATTTAATCAAGGATTCATTTGATATTCTGAAATTCTAATAAGTACTTTTGCTGGCTCTAGTGAGAGCTTTTCACATTTTATTTAAAACTAGCACTAGGCTTGTTGAAATACTTATATTAATTAGCATTTGCAATGGTTATTTCAGATATGTGAGTGGTTCATATAACAATGACTACGGATGTGTTTTCTATTTATTTGCAAAGCTAAATACTTTACCTTATAACTCTAAATGCCTACATTATAATGTGAACAAAATTGAGTTTGATATTTAAATGAAACAATTTTAAGCTTTTTAAATAGTTTTTTTTTTGTTTATATGAATAATAATTATTTTTTCTGCACATTTGAAGTATTTACTGTTTTGTAAAAGCATGATGTTTTAATAATTCAGTAGTAAATAGTACACTTTTATATAATTTTGGTTAATATAATTAACTTTTTATTAATGGATATAGATTGTAGTCAAGTGGTAAGGTGAAAAATTTAACCAGTTCTAGTTCACAGCATTTTATTTATTTTTTAACTTTTACATATTGAAGTAAAATTCCAGATTCATGAAAATAAAATGCAGGCTAATGTCATCTACCTTTTGGCAAAATCTTAGAATGAGATGGGATGTATAATTCTACTAAAAAAATAAAAATACTTTAGTTATTGAAGAATAGTTTCTGCATTATTGATTTTTGATTGAAATTTTAGACAAAGTAAGATAAAATTAGAGAATTTTGTCTACTTTATATATTTTTTAATAATTTTTATATGTGTATGAAGAGAATAAAAATAAAGTGAATCTTCCATGTAAGTGTAGAAGCAAATTTTTTTTAAAAATAATTTTCTATAGTAAATTGTAGGCTTTATAATAAATATAAAAAAATAGTTATATATGCATTTTTTTTTTTTACCCTTACAAGAAATTTTAATGTTAGTGAATTTAATATTTTTTTTAAAATTTATCATTATTTGTTTAAAAGTATATAATTCAATTTGATGCTTTAAATTTTAACAATATTTTATTTCAGTCCTTTAATTTACAATCTTAAAAAAAAAAAAATCTAGTTAATTTTTTTTTACAGATGGGACTGATTTCAGCAGCACAAGCAGTACTCTTGAACCCAGTCCCCCGCCAAATGAATTCAATTTGAAAGATGTAAAAGAAAATATTGTTTCTGATCAGTCTCAGAACTCATTTATTGAAAATGAAAAGAAAATTTTGGAAGAAGATAATAGTTTTCAGCTGCCACAGAGTTACACTGAGTCATTGATAAACTTACCTGATGATTTGAAGATACAGGAAGTAACAGATAAAAGTGAAAATATATCAAAACCAGCATTAGGTGATACATTAGACAGTGTTAGTGAATTGAAGAATCTCATAATGGATATACCAAAAGAAAATTGTGTTTCTGGTAAATTATAATTATTATTATGAGAATTTTTAATATGCTATTGTTGTAGCTTTTATTGCTGGTGGTATTGTCATTTATGTCAGTAATAGCAGCTGTATTTATTCTCAATGTGTATGGGTGTGTGTGGTATGTAATAGATTTTAAAAATAGCTTTAAATAACTCATTACAGAATAAAGCCCTCTCCAGTATTTTTTTACAGAACCATGAAAGAGAAGATTACTTATTTTATTCTATATCTATGAATATGGGATATTTATTTATTGGTTAGTAATTAAATGAATATCTGGATTAGATATGGGCTGACTATGGGGGGAAAAATATTTTGGAAATTTTCAGTTGTGCAAAAATATCCATGGAGTTCCAGTATGGACTATGGTATAGTAATTAACTTTCCAGAAATGTTTCAAGCATAGTATTTTTAAAAAAAATTTAATTAGTTGGTTTATAACTAATGCATTAGCCATTTGATTATTGTTCAAAAAATAAATATTTTACTACTTGCTATTCTCCAATAGAGGAATATAGGAAAAACCTTTGCTATGCAGTGACTATTTAAAGTTGTTTTATTTTTTATTGACAGAAAATGCTGAAATTAGGTTAATTGGTCTGAGTTGTTGAAGTTTTTCAGAAGTAGAATATTACCTTATTTAATACTTTCATGTTTATACATTAATCTGTGAATTGAATTTTTAAATATGCAAACTGAAATTAATTTAAAATGTTTCAAAAGATCAATTTTTATAAAAATAATCCAGAAAAAAAAGTTAACAATAAAGCATTTAGAAAAGGGAAAATATTTGATTTAGAAAGATTTTTAATAGTAGTCAAAAATTTAGGATTATTTTTATAAAACAAGAAGTCTATCAAGTCTTGAACATAAATAAAAAATATATGGAATGTTATATCACAGAAAATTTTTTATAAAAGCAAATTTAAATAAAATGCTTTCTGAATAGAATAAATAAATAATTTCCAACGCTAAAAAAATTTTTTTGAGCATTAAATAAATATTTCTAAAGTAATTATCAATATATATTCAAAAATAATTAAAATATTTGAATAATAAATAAATGTGTATAGAATTTATTAATATGTTTTGGATATAAAAAGAAATTGTTTCCAAACTAATTAAGATGTTTACAAATTTTATTTTAGTCTTTTTAAAGGAGTAAGATTAAAGTAAATACATAATATCCTATTGGTCAGTTTATACTCTAGAATACAACGGAGAGGACCAGTTATAGAAAGAGAAGTCACAAGCCTTTTAAATCTTTTGATTTGATGGAGTGATGAACATAATTTGAAACAGTGAAAGAAGCATTTATGGACATCAAGTTCTAGGGAATCTGTTCCTGAAGATTAAGTTAAAGATTAGGAAACTTATGATAAGTCTCATTGACTTTATTATTATGTTAGTATGTCATAATGATTGCAAATATATGTAGTATAGTCTATATAATATTAATATTAGAATTAAATGGAGATAACTATAATTTTTAAAATGCTTGTTTGTATATATGAATATATTGAAATTATAACTATTGGAGATCGATTTATATTCATTGCAATTATTATATTATCTTTATACATATTACTAAACGTATTTGTGCTCATTATCTCTTGTATTTATTTAAATTTGTCATTGCATTTATATTACTCATCATATTTATCTATATTAAATTTAGTCTCCTTTCTTTATATATGAGATTGATAAATAAATCTATTGGAAGGTAAGACATAGTAAATCAAATCTCAAAAACAAAACTATAAATTTGAAGAGGAAGGCTACTTCTGACAATTAAATATAATTTTAATGAACCTGCTTTTTATTCATGTACAGAAACAGTAAATATGAAAAATGCAGTTTTGATTGGGATATTTGGATGAGTATGCCAGTGATGAAAGACTAATTATTTTACAGAAAAAAAAAACATAAAAAGGTGAAAATTTAAAAAGAAGTATGTTCGCCTAAGGCATGAATCTCTTCCCCCAATATTGTAAAAATATAAAAATATCAACTAATTTTGACTGGTAAATGGTATTTTTTAAAAATACCCTATTTAAATTTTTTTTTAATCCAATTGGTTTATGTGATAATATGAATTTATAAACTTTAAACAAGAACCCTATTCACTTGATTCCAGAATTTGAAAAAAATAATTAAAATATTATATATTTTAAAGACATTTGTTATTATAATTTTATTAATAAAAATAAAGAGCAGGTGGGAATAATAATTATCATTTATCAATGACATAAATATTATATAAATAAAGTAATCAGATTGATAGTCTGTTGCAAGATTAATGTTCTATCAACTTAGTATGACATAATGCAATTATTTTATGTTAACAATATTAAGATTGATAGTAACTGTATCAATATTTAGTCGATGAAAATAAAGCTTTATTGAAATAATATTTTGTGAATTTTGAATATTTGATTTTCCTGTAATATTAATTTTCTGAAGATCATCATAGATTGCAATTGAAACCTCATAATAGTTTATTATTGAATAATAATGTGCAAAACTTTTTAATGTCTGTGTAGACAAATGAATAAGTGTGAACATGAAAAATACTTTGTTCATAATAATGAATATTATATTTAGAAGTAAAAATAAACTGAATTATTTAACCCTAATGATCAGATCTCTCTATATTATTTATAGGTTAGTAAAGATTAATGGTAGTTTTATTATTAACAGTCTATAAATAATATAGAGAGGTCATTATAAAACTTCTAGCATTGATAAAAAAATGATGTATGTGATTTAGTGAAAGTAGTGACTCAAGAGCTAATACTTCCTGAATCAATTACCAGCTGAGGAAAGTATATATAAACAGTTTGATTAATTAAAGAGAACTGTTGTGCTCAACAATTTGCTTTGAGTTCTCAATTATTATTTGATTTCCAAGTAATTAATCATATTGTTTTCCTGAAGGTTTGTGATGATGGTACTTGAGTTTTATTTATATATTGGACTATTTCCATCATCTAATAATAAGTATTGAATATCTTTAGAAAAAATTAACTTTATTTAAATATTCCAAATACATTCAACTGTTAGTAATAGCACACAAGTTAGTATATGCACAATGTTTTGAAAGGTATTATTCTCCCCTTTTCTTCAGGTGTTGCTGACCTGACCAGTGACAGTACTAGCATGGGAATCTAACCTGGACCCTTAGATTCTTGAGTATTGAATTTTAAGGTAATGCTCTAACCAACTGAGCAATTCAATATTCAAGAATCTAAGGGTCCAGGTTCGATTCCCATGTTAGTACTGTCACTAATCAGGCCAGAAATACCTGTGTGCTATTACTAAACAGTTGAATATATTTGGGATATTTAAATAAAGTTAAATTTTTTTAAAAATATTCACTACTTATATTAGATGTTGGAAATAGTCCAATATATAAATACAAATATAATTAATCAAATGATTTATTATTTATATTGAGACAATGAATATTCTACATTTCATGACCACTTCATTTGACTTGATGACTAAAGTAAATCAAAGAAAGAAGTATGCAAAGAAAAAGTCTACATTTTCAAATTTCTCAATGTTAAGAAAATAAATATTTATTTAAAATTGAATATTTGTCAGGTATTCAATATTAGATTGATGCTTATAGAATGTAAATAGTCTTTTAAAAATCAGCAGTTAATTATAATTGACTGTTTAATAATTCTTAACAATTCAATATTTAAAGTACATTAATCTGTGAAGGAAAATAGTCATGCTATTCTATTACTACCATATCCTTGTCTCTACACTCTGAAGATCATATCAAATAATAATAATTACTAGTTTTTGGAATATTTGAATTGCTGATCATTGCAATATGCTTGTTCTCTTAATTAAATTCCATGAATAGTTAAGAATTTTATGATCTGTAAGAATATTTTTTTGGATTAACAATTTCCATCTCAGCTACATTAGATTGGGACTTTTTATAAAGTAATGTTTGTTTCATATTGTATCTTTTTTTTCTTTGATTGTGCAATTAGAAGGATACCAACAGAAATTCCATCAATGTTCATTGTGATGTGTCTTGGGAAAATCTTTATCATTTTTATTATTCATTTCATTACATTATATGCATTTTTTTAAAATGACAGTCACAAGACCGTCAGAATCTAATTATAATTTTATTTATAATTCTGTAGGTTTATCATTTTTTTGTTGCATGAAAGAATTATAAATATTTCCGCATACAGAATTCATTTAAATTTTCTCATGGATTTTTAAAAAATCAGTAGATACAATGGGCTAATTTAATATACCAATAGATAATGTATTTTCTACATAAATGATTAATTTCAATGAATTGTTAAATAAATCATCTTGAAATACAACTATCATTTGAGAGCAAAACTGTAAATAAATTTTATTTGAAATATAACATTGGAACATGAGTAAATTTTTTAAAAAATGTATCTTCATAAAAATTATTAGATCAGGATTATAGTTTACTAAAAATGAGACTATCAAAAATATAGGATTCTAGTAAAACTTCTTAAAAAAAAGTTCCATTTAAGAGAATGACTAATGGTAATCATTTCTCAGTATTATGGATGTAGTGAGCAAATAGATTTCTATTTTTAGTTAGAACTAGATAATGAAATTCTTTACCTAGAATCATTTATTAATATAATATATCCAATTCTTCCCATATTGTTATTCATAAATGTCTTCTCAGTTGAGCACTATGAAAACGAAAAAAAAACCCACTTTATTTATATAGAAATCTGTTGAATCAATATTTTAATTGTCATTGTCATGATTCTCTGAACATTGCTTTTTATAAGTAAACAAATATATTTTACTGTCAAACAATTTTTTAATCATTTCTATGTTAAGAAATCTTGGATCTTTATTATTTGGTATTAAAATATTTACCCTTTATCTAATTGTATTCAATATATTCATTTTTATTCTGTTCTTCAGAGTAAGAATATTCAGTTTGCATTTATGCCTGGATTTCTATAGTCGTATAATAAATTGTAATACAGACATTTAGTACAGATAAAAAAAAAAAAAATGAAAAAGTATTATTCATGGTACTTTTGCTGCAACCTATGCTTTGTGGCATAACAATTTATTATTTGTTCATAAAAAGGCTACTGATATTATCTGAAACAGAAAATTTCAAGCTTATTTTGCCAAAAAATCTGTTATTAATTAATCTATGTTGTTATGAAATTAGATATGCAATTATACATGCACACTTAGTGCAATATATGACCATCTTAATCTGTATCCTTGAAAGAGTGTAGTAATGTCATAGGAAACACTCCTTTGTCCTTTTTCATATTTTATGATTTTGGCTACATTTAACATTTTATGAAACTCATGATTAATAACTTGCTTAATCTGATTTAACCATCACATTGGATAATGATAGGTATTCTCATTCTAAATATGCAATTATCCCTATTGTTATCATTAGAGATAGTTCATTTTTGACTTTTAATTAAGTTCTTCTAAAATAGATGCTTTAGTTCTATTTGTAATATAGGGAATTAGAAGCATTCTTTGATAGCATCATATTTTAAATACTGTTCCTCATTTTTTATCTGATTTTTTTTCAGGGATATAAGTGCCTTATTGGATAAATATGACTTGATCAATTTTAATTTAATGGCTTTTAAAATGTTTTCTACTTATTTTTATATCACACTGATTCATCATCAACCATTATCAATCCACTGCAAGATGAAGGTCTCTCAAAGTTCAATCCATCTTCTCCGATCTTTAGCTTCTCTTCTCCACATCACCCCTGCACCCTTTCTTATTTCATCCATCCATCTCACATGTGGTCTCTTCCTGGGTCTTTTACAATCTTTTGGAATCCAGTTTAAGATTTCAATTGTCCATCTATTATCATCTCTTCTAGCAATATGTCCAGCCCAACTGCACTTCAGTCTTTTAATGTTTTCAATGAGGTCAGTAACACTTGTTTGTTCTCTTACCCATATATTGCGTTTTCGATCTCTTCTTGTAACTCCCAACATGTATCTCTCCATACTTTTTTTTTGAGTGATCTGAAGTCTCTGTATTCCTCTTCTATTAAGTGTCCAAGTCTCAGATCCATTAGTAAGAACTGGTAAAACACATTTATTAAAAACCTTCCTTTTCAAACACATAGGCATATTTCCTTTTAGTATTAAGTTATTTCTACCAAAAGCACTCCAACCAAGTTTAATTCTATGATTAATTTCATCCATTATGTTTCCATCGGTATTAATAATCTGACCAAGATATTTGTAACTGTTAACTTCTTTTAACTCATCATAATCAATCTTTATTTTCATATTTTGAGAAAATCTATTAAACATTACTTTAGTTTTTTAAACATTTATCTTTAGTCCTACTTTCATCTGATAACTCATGCAACATTTCCTGCAGCTCTAAAGCATTATTTGCAAAAACAACTACATCATCTGCAAAATCTAAATGACTAAAATAATCTTCATTTACTTTCACTCCTTTAGCTTCCCATTTTAATCCACAAAATACTTCTTGCAGCACTGCTGTAAAAAGTTGTGGAGATATGGAGTCACCCTGTCTTACACCCATCTCAATATTGACTTTCCTAGTATCATTATGTAATGTAATTGTTGCTGTTGCAATTTTTTAAATATTCTTTAAAATATGACAATATCCTGGACCTATACCTTAATGATTCAATATTTTAATCACTGAAGAAATGTTTATAGAATCAAATGCCTTTTCATAATCTACAAATCCAAAGCATAATGGCAACTCATATTCATTTGTCTTTTCTATAACATATCTTAATACTTTGATATGATCTACTGTAAAAAACCACTTTTAAATCCAGCTTGTTCTCTTAGTTGGTGGAAATCCAATGATCTCTGTAGACGAGTTTGGTAAAAATTTTGTATAAAACTGATAAAAGGCTGATAGGTCTGTAATTTCTAATATCTTCGTTATCACCTTTTTTAAATATTAATATTAATACTGCATTTTCCCAATCATCTGGTACATCTATCATTTAGACATTTGGTATATAACTTTGCCAAAATTATTTCTGTTTCTTCAACTGCTTCTTTTAATATATCAATTATAATTCCATCATTACCTGGAGCCTTTCATTTCTTCATACATTTAATTGCATGTCTCACTTTTTCATTTAAAATTCTGGGCAATTCAGAAGATGTAATAGATACAGGAGGTACTTGCTCTTTATTACTATATAATTCTTGATAAAAGTCTTCTACCCATTTCATGATGTCATCTCTCTTTTTAGTAATAATTCCATCTTTTTTTCTTATTGCAGATATAAATTTTCTACCAATACCAAAATGTTGTTTTACGCTCTTGATTTTTTTTTTCTCGTCTACAGCTTTCCTTGCTAGTTCACAGTTATACTTTCTTATATCATATTCAACTTTTTTTTGCACCATTTTACAAAATTCGAGATATTCAATCCTTTTTAATGCATCATTTTTGTATATCTTCATATTCCTTCTTTTCTTCATAAATTCTCTATTGTCAGTAGAAATTTTATTGGTCAATTGCTGCTTTTTTCTATCAGCTATCTTTGTTGCAGTTATTTTTATATTAATTTCATTCAAATCTGAATCATGTTCAAAATCTACTAATACTTGAAACCGATTTGTAAGTTCTAATTTAAATTCATTAGAATGTTTCTGAAGATTAGGAATATTAACTGTAAATATTGTTTTTCTTAATATTTTTTGTCTCTAGTTTTGCATTAACACGTATTTTACGTCTTACTAATCGATGATCATTCCCTGTGTTAAATTTATGAAGAACATTACAATCTAGTCAAAATATAATCCAATTCTGCTGTACCTTCATTTGGATGCTTCCATGTCCATTTCCTTTTAACATTTTTCTCAAAAAAAGAATTCATAATATAAAGCTTTTTTTTTTCTGCAAACTCCACAAGTCTATGTCCTCTCTCATTTCTAGTACCATAACCAAAATTACCTACAGCACTTTCATCTTTCATTTGTTTACCAATTCTAGCACACTGATTATTATTGATTATATTGGAATACAGGTACTCACATTTATTTGTGACATTTGTAAATTAGGAGAATTATTATTGGTACTGTGTATAATCATAAACTTTGACTTTTTAAGATATTTATTTCAAAATCATAATATTTAGCTTCTTATCATCGGCCAAAATTAAGGGGTCATCACCATTCCAGTCTTCAAGAATATTGTATAAAAAATAATGGGGGAAGTATACATCTGTGTACAGGATTAGAAATTTATATAAATTTTGAATGAGTTATATTAGATGCAAAAGTGTCTCCAAGTCCAGAAGTATCTTCTTATAGCCTTTTATTTTATTAAAAGCTTTTTTTTATAGTCCATAAAATTAATATGTATTTTAATATTATACTCCAGCTATTATTCTATAAATGTCACAATCATCTAGGTTGCTTTTTTTTGCCTAAGAATAATATGTTATTTAATGGTTTTTTGTTTATTACTATTCTGACTGGGGAGAGAATAGAAATTAGCACTAAAATTTCCCAGGGAATTATTTATTATTAAATAATAGGTTCTTTTAAAAAAAGAATATTTTTTAAAAAATAAATTAATTTTATTATTGTGTTCAAATACTGTTAATACAATATGCAGCATCATTATTTCATTCAAAATAATTACTCTTTTTATCATTTCTAATAAAAAAAAATTATTGGTAAAATCTTGCTTCATAACTATTGCTTTTTCACCTTTAATCTTTTTTTCCCCATTTTTATACTTATTCAATATCTAAAGTTTTAAAATGCAGTCATTTTCTTGCACTATTTCATTTCCGATTACTGTATTTAATATTTCAGTCTTAGTATTTACCTTCATAATTTTACTTTTTGTGTGCATTTTCAATCCTTTATCTCAAAATTCTGTATTAATATTTCCAATTTTTGAATTTCATTCTCTATCTGCAAGCATTTGTGTATGCCCAGAAAATCTGATGCACCAAGTTCATTTTTTCAACTATGATAGTTTTTTTTGTTTTCTACATGTCAGTCATTTAACATTTCTTATATATATTCAATACATCATGAACTATATCCTAAACATAACATTTAACACAGTCTTTTTTTTGAAACCAAATTAATTCTAATAATTTTTATTTCATAATTGTTTTTGTTTTTTATACAGATTTCACAATAAATATTTTATTTTAATATATTCATTATTTTCTTTTAGGTCTTGCTCTCAGTTTGAATTATCATTACTGTTTTATTGTAGGTATAATTATTGAAATAAAATTCATGGACCAGAAATTATTTTATACACTTCTTTATAAAGTCTTACTAAAATTCTATCATTTTTTTTAATCTAATGCTTTCAAAATTTATAATGAAATGCCAACAATTCTCTCTGCTTTCTAGTTTTATTTTTATTATAGGCATTACAAATTTATCTTTTAATCTTTCATAATCATTTTACCTTTTTCCATTTAGTTCTTTTCCATTTTATGAATTATGTAAAAATAGTTTCAACACTTTTATAATATTTATCTGTCTTTAATATATAATAAATAGTAACTGCTACTAAATTATATGCAAATAAATAATATATGGATTTTAGTTTAATCTATTGCATATTCAAGCTTTCCTATGTAAAAAATAGACCAATCCTTTCATGTTAAACATGTATTTTGGGTCAATAATCTTATTGAATCTGCTAAAAGTTTGAACACATGCCAAATATATTAGCCTGCTTTAAGATACTTATGTATAAAGCTCTGGAAAGTGTTCTAACCTTTAGTATACTTGAGTTTTTCTTGAGCCAAAATAAATATATAACATTAGAGGAAAGGTCATATTTTATTTAGGATAATGATGACACATGCAGTAGAGTGTACTAAAATCTGCATAGTATATATCATCTTTTCTTTTATGAACTGTATTCATTTTTTAGAAATATTTTTGTCTGTGCAAGTAGTGATGAACTATTCTTTCTAAAAGAATTTCAATGAAACAAGTTTTAATATTTTATTGTCTCTTCTTATAAACTCTGCACTAATTCTATTATTAAAATAGTAATTTAATCATTTTTGTTTCAAGCAATAGTATAATGAAGATTATCAATGCATTCTCAATTCTTTAATCTGAAAATTGATGGCAAAAATAACTCCATTTCATGGGATTGTTTTTCTAAAACTTTTCAATAGGAACTTGAAAAACACTTAACTTTGTTATTATCTAGGTCAAAAACATATATTAATGAATATTGAAAATTGTAAGAGAAAAAAAATTTGAAGTAGGTATCAATTCACTATGAAATAGCTAATGTTATTATGCTAAATAAACTTTTGTTTTGAAGAAAGAAAAAAAAAGATTTATCTGTAGTTTACAAGTAATCATGGAAATAACAATTTTTACAATTAGTAAAACTACTTGCACCAAATATACTGCTTCTAAAAATTGTGCTGAAATGTTTATTATTAGTAATGCATATTCAGTGTCTGAAATATTTAGAGATGGCAAATATAAATGATTTTTTTTTTTTTCAGTTACATACTTAGAAAATACCATTATGTAAAATATTTAAGTATTTAAACTTTTTTTAAAAAAAATTTCTGCTGGTTGATAGTAATAATATATTCTTTTCTTCTTTGCTGAATATATATATATTAAAAGTGTTCAGTTGAAATGTGAACATTCATAAGAAATTCTTGAAGATAGGGTAAATTTTATTCATCTGAAATGATTGAATCATACATAAAAACCTTGAAATAGAGAATGATCAATTTAATTGGATTAAAATTAATTATCAGTTTCATAAAAATATATATATATTTACTTTTAAAAAGATTTTGAAAAAATATAATCACAAAATGTTTGTCTGTCAACAATTGGCTGAACACTACACATAATGAATTTTTTTTAACAAGTATATTGTAACCATCTGGGTTACATGGCACACAGCAACATAGTTGTGTGTGTGCATGTATATATATAAAGTAAAGGAAAAGTAGAAATAAACACACAAATTTTTATAGATATTTTTCTACATTTCCTGGAATAAAAAAATAATAAATAAAGGGTTAAATAACTCTGGATTAAAAAACAGAATTTTACTATAAATTAAAACATTTAAAAAGATCTAAATATTGTTATTTGTAACTGATTTTGAAATTTAAAAACAAGCATGTCTACTGATAATTGTAAAATTATCTATCTTTGAAAATCTTTTAATTAATGCTTGTATACATTTCTTTATTTATTTTTTAAAATCTTTGTAGATTAAACATTTCAAAGGATTAAAGTAAAAACATGTAGAACACATCTTTGATAAAATTTCAAAATTGCTTCTAAAAGTAGTTTGTAATTAAAAGTGATTTGAAAATATTAAAATTGATTTTAATCAAAATAAGAATTAGACAGAAAAAAACTCTGTTCTTCAATTAAGTTGTTTTTATCACCTCAGATGATTCTATAAAAGGACTGATAAAAAATATCAGTTCAGTTTTAGCTTAGAATTTTTGTAAGAGCTGGCCAGAAGAGTTTGGTTTTAATATTTTGAGAAGCAATGGCCAAATAGGCCAGCTGCAAAGTTTAGATAGTAATTTTTTTTTAAGACAATTCGCGTCTTAATATTTTTATGAACCAGAATTGGTGTTTGGAGAGTTATGAAAATAAAAATAGGTCCCATCTGAAGTCAAGCCAGTAGATCCAGCAGTGAGCAGTCTACTAGTTTTACATACTGGAGATTTGATTCAGTTTGTGTCAACTTAAAATAGATATCAATTAGTACAAGCTCATCAAGCCCTGGACAGAAAGGAGAGTGGCAACATACCTGATTTTACCTTCCTGATTATGACAATCCTGAATTATACCTGTCCCACCAAGACGAACTGACAAAGAGAAGCACAGATAAATGTATATACAATGGTGAGTAGCATATTTAATGAGAATGAAATTTTAAATAATTTCTTTGGTAAAAATGACATTTTAAAATCTATATATTTTAAAAGATAATAAGTAAATAATTTTGCTTGAATTGAATTAAAATCTAAAAGTAATGATTGAATCATGAACAATTTATTTTGATAAAAGAAAAAGAGGTCATCAAAAATCTTATGTAGGTTAATTTAAAAATGTAATTAATCAATTGAGAGTAACCTGTCATAAAAAAAAAAATTGACTATTTTTTTTTAAAAGAGAAGGAAAATAAAAATACTTTTATTGACTAGAAAAAAAGAGAGACTAATTAATAATATTAATTCATATCATCTATATGCTCATAGATATATATGTATGTGTGAATTTTATGTATAGTTTTCAAATGGAATTAATTATGAAATATATTTTTAATAATTTTATTTTTATAAATTCAAACAAATTCATTTTATATTACACCACATCTATGTGCTGATTGGGTTTTTAATAAATCTATATGGAACATATGTAAATAATAGAGAAATAACTTGAATTTTGTATATTAATCGTATAAATCACAATGTGATTTTTTATTATTATTGTATATTAATCAAAATCAGAAGGTTTAATTGATATGTGCATAGCTTTATGCTAAAGACCTTAATATCATTTTTTTTTATTGTTAATAAACTTATTCAATGGTTAAAATTGTATTCTATCATCTCTGGGTCACATTACAATAATAGGGCTTATGTTCCTCTGAGCTAGATTCATGTATAACTGCTGATATATTAAATGGGAATGTATGTTAGTGCTTTTGGACATCCAGAGATGATCAATCATCATCCTGGTTGGCACCAAAGAGAATATTCTTTAAAACCTATGCACTACATTTTATTTTATTTTAGTCTTATTAGAGGTTAAGTTTATAGTTGGCCAGAGCATTGATGATAATCAGCATGTGTTAATATATCAGCATTATTGTTTTGAGTTTATATATTTCTGATGGATGAGTGCTTAGTTGGTGCAACCAAATTAAGGTTTAAATAATTGCCCAAGCTGGCAAAGGCTCAATAGTTAGCCTGGTCTATGGAAGAAATATTTCCAATCCAGTCACCAGATTGACTGTTGTAAATATTTTTTATTGTTCAAATCCAGTCACAAGATTGACTATTGATTTATTGTATTGATGTATTTTGATGGATCATTCATGATGATGAATCATTATTATCACTTATGCTTACCTTTACTTATTTATAATGCTGGTTGATTTATAGTTAATTATAACTGATCTCTTCTGTTCTAACTGGTTGATCTTATGATCTCATGCTTTCTTTGATATATAAAATTTATATACTTAGTGATGTTAAACATTACTTTTAACATTTTTTTAATAATATCTCAATTTAAAATTACTTTAATATTTACTTATTATATTTTGAAATATTTTTTGCCATCACCCCAGGGATGACCATTCCACATACCCCTATCCCATTACAATATGGAAAAATATTCATGATGTATTGTATGGCTTATATGACCAATTTTAGATAATCCAACTTGGCTACATAAGTAGTTTATACAAATGTGCTTCCTTTTTAGTAAATTATTCTAAGCCTGTTAATTTCTGATCATATTTATATCAGATTTTTATTTCAGCTATAAATTGCATTCAATATACATATTATAAAAATCTTATAATTTACTCCCTCCCCTACAATCTCCTATATAATATATTTTTACATATTTGTGTGTTGACTTATCATTGTAATCAAGTCTTTCTCATTATACAGAATTAAACATTACCATTAATTTTTTTAAATTTTATCTGATTTATACATTAGTTGATTTTTAAGATATGTATTTAGCATTAAGAATTAACTTTGAACATATAAGTTATAGTATACATTTGGGATACTTTTTAGGTGTACATATATAAAAAAAAATATCTGATGAAAGTGTCAGTCAATTGGTAACAGTCAGATACACTTTGTGTTTAATTTTTTTTTAATGTTTTAGAACTAAGAGTATAACATTAACATTTTTTTGTACAATTGGTATCTCATTTTATTTCAATCAGTCACTAATCTCAGATTTCACTAGCATTTTTGTGTTACTTACTCATTTTTCTTATTAAAATTTACATCATCGACATGGCTCACATAAAATAAAATTACAAGAATCATTTATCATGTCTTATTTGGACTGCATTTGTTAATACATATTTATAATAATTACTTGTCACTGGATTAATCTATTTAAATGATTTTTTTTTTAAATATATATACATACATTATTTAATATTATGTTTCCATTATTTTTAACTGGATTGCATTAAGAGCAGCCAATGTTTTTCACTACTAATTTTTTTTTTTAAATAGTTATCCATCTATCTGTCCACTTTGAAATGTTTGATTAAGGAACACATGCCTAGGTCAAGTGAAAATTATTTTAAGTGCTAATTTTGGAATAAATTTTTAATTAAAAATTTAGATTGCTATCAATAACCATATTTTATGATTCAAAATATCTTTTTTTTTTAAAAAATTATTTCAGAATAATATTTTTAATTAATATTTATTAAAAAGTAGATTAGATAATTGTTTTTCTATTTGTTTGTGTGTTTTTATGCAATTTATTATTTATTTTTACTTGAACTTAGCTGAAGATAAAACAGATATGTTTCTTGACACTGTAGAAAAAGTAGAACAGACTTTTCAGCCAGGAATGACTTACCCAAGCCAACAAGCAATTGTTTCCGATTTTAAAAATAAGACATTCACAGTTAATCAGGGTAAGATTTACGTAATTTAAAATTATTGCTTTCAAATACACACAAGTAGTAATACAATTTGTTCCTTTATTGCATTGCCTTAATTAATTAATTAATCCGTTTTTTATAAAATCTTTATTTTTTGTACAATGCTTACATAATACCCATCAACATCGACAGTTTGTTTGTGTATTTTTATGAATATATATATATGTATGGATTTTATAAGGTTTATATAATTTATATATAGTTGTGTGATTTATATTTATGTATATGTGTATATATTTTATAGTTCTGAAGAAGATTGCAGGGGCAATCGAAACTGTCGATGTTGATGGGTATTATGTAAGCATTGTACAAAAAATAAAGATTTTATAAAAAACGGATTAATTAAGTAGTAATATAATAATGGCTGCAGAAAGGAGTTTGCTGTTAACTGAAAGGAAACCCTTTGATTCCTCTTGGAGGCCTTAAAGGAACCGAGCAGGGCAAATTCCTAATGTCCACTCCATACGTTCTTGTCGTTGCAGCTGTTATTACTATGTGATTATTCATATAGTATACGAACATGGATGGGCTGCTCACCAACACGCATTAGCCAGCGTGGTGAGTTTATTGGCTTTTTACCTCTGAGTTTAAGATCAAGAAACACCATGATCTTTCTTCTCAGTGCCTGATAAGGCAGAATGAATGTTTGTGTAAATGATAAATATTTTTCTAATACATATATACAATTATGACAGACAAAAATAAAACATGGCCCTTATTCCCAGGAGGCTGTAAAGTCACCAACCAAGGCAGCGGTTGGTGGCCGAAGGCGGAGGGTGCTAAGAAGTCGCTGATTGCGGACCCAGGCTGCCATTTGATGATGACTTTTTATTTAGGAGAAGAAACAATTGATTTAAAAAGAAGGAAGATTGCAAGAATTAGAAGAAGAACTGTCTTATATTAAATGGGACATTATTGGACTTTGTGAAGTTAGAATAAAAGGAGAAGAAACAATTGATTTAAAAAGTGGACATATACTCTATGATAAAGACACACATATTGGAAATACAAGTGGAGTAGGATTCATTATAAATAAAAAGTGGAAGAACAATATTGTGGAGATTGATGGTGTATCGGACAGAGTGGCAAGATTAGTTATGCAACTTAATAGCAGATACCAAATGCAGATAATTCAGGTTTATGCCCCAACAAGTTCTCATAGTGATGAAGTAGTAGAAGATTTTTATATGGATGTACAAAAGGCTTTTGATCACAGTAAACAACATTTTAAAATTGTTATGGGAGACTTTAATGCTAGAATTGGTAGACAAATGAAAGATGAAATTGCTGTAGGTAATTTTGGTTATGGTAATAGAAATGAGAGAGGACATAGACTTGTGGAGTTTGCAGAAAAAGAAAAACTTTATATTATGAATTCATTTTTTGAGAAAAATGTTAAAAGGAAATGGACATGGAAGCATCCAAATGAAGGTACAGCAGAATTGGATTTTATTTTGACTAACAGAAAATACATATTTCAAGATTGTAATGTTCTTAATAAATTTAACACAGGAAGTGATCATCGATTAGTAAGGTGTAAGTTACGTGTTAATGTAAAACTAGAGAGACAAAAATTATTAAGAAAAACAATATTTACAGTTGATATTCGTAATCTTCAGAAACATTCTAATGAATTTAAATTGGAACTTACAAATAGGTTTCAAGTGTTAGGAGATTTTGAACATGATTCAGATTTGAATGAAATTAATATGAAAATAACTGATACACTTTTAAAAACTGCAACAAACATAGCTGGTAGAAAAAAGCAGCAATTGATTAATAAAATTTCTACTGAGACTAGAGAATTTATGAAGAAAAGAAAGAATATGAAGATATACAAAAATGATGTATTAAAAAGAATTGAATATCTCGAATTTTGTAAAATGGTACGGAAAAGAGTTGAAAATGATATAAGAAAGTATAACTGTGAAATAGCAAGGAAAGCTGTAGAAGAAAATAAAAGTCTCAAAAATGTTAAACAACATTTTGGTATTGGTAGAAAATTTATATCTGCAATAAGAAAAAAAGATGGAATTATTACTAAAAAGAGAGATGACATCATGAAATTGGTAGAAGATTTTTATCAAGAATTATATAGTAATAAAGAACAAGTACCTCCTATATCTATTACATCTTCCGAATTGCCCAGAATTTTAAATGAAGAAGTGAGACATGCAATTAAGTGTATGAAGAAAGGAAAGGCTCCAGGAAATGATGGAATTATAGTTGATATATTAAAAGAAGCAGGTGAAGAAATAGAAACAATTTTAGCAAAGTTATATACCAAATGTCTAAATGATAAAGATGTACCGGAAGATTGGAAGAATGCAGTAATAATATTAATATTTAAAAAAGGTGATAAAGAAGATATTAGAAATTACAGACCTATCAGCCTTTTATCAGTTTTATATAAAATTTTTACCAAAATAATTACAACTCGTCTACAGAGAACATTGGATTTCCACCAACCAAGAGAACAAGCTGGATTTAAAAGTGGTTTTAATACAATAGATCATATCCAGGTATTGAGAGAAGTCATAGAAAGGACAAACGAATATGAGTTGTCATTATGTTTTGGATTTGTAGATTATGAAAAGGCATTCGATATACACATTTCTTCAGTGATTAAAGCATTGGATCATCAAGGTATAGATCCAGGATATTATCATATTTTAAAGACTATTTATAAAAATGCAACAGCAACAATTAGATTACATAATGATACTGGAAAAATCAACATTGAGAAATGTGTAAGACAAGGTGACTCCATATCTCCAAAACTCTTTACAGCAGTGCTGCAAGAAGTATTTTGTGGATTAAAATGGGAAACTAAAGGAGCAAAAGTAAATGGAGAGTATTTAAGTCATTTAGATTTCGCAGATGATGTAGTTGTTTTTGCAAATAATGCTTCAGAGCTGCAGGAAATGTTGCAGGAGTTAGCAGATGAAAGTAGAAAAGTAGGACTAAAGATAAATGTTAAAAAGACTAAAGCAATGTTTAATCGATTTGCTCAAAATATGAAAATAAAGATTGATTATGAAGAATTAGAAGAAGTTAACAGTTACAAATACCTTGGTCAGATTATTAATACAGATGGAAACATAATGGAGGAAATTAATCATAGAATTAAACTTGGTTGGAGTGCTTTTGGTAGAAATAACTTGATACTAAAAGGAAATATGCCTATGTGTTTGAAAAGGATGGTTTTTAACAAATGTGTTTTACCATTTCTTACTTATGGATCTGAGACTTGGACACTTAATAGAAGAGCAATACAGAGACTTCAGACCACTCAAAGGAGTATGGAGAGATGTATGTTGGGAGTAACAAGAAGAGATCGAAAACGCAATGTATGGGTAAGACAACAAACAGGTGTTACTGACCTTATTGAAAAATTAAAAGATTGAAATGGAGTTGGGCTTGACATATTACTAGAAGAAATGATAATAGATGGACATCTGAAATTTTAAACTGGATTCCAAGAGATTGTAAAAGACCCAGAAAGAGACCACATGTGAGATGGATGGATGAAATAAGAAAATGTGCAGGGGTGTTGTGGAGAAGAGAAGCTAAAGATCGGAGAAGATGGATTAAACTTGGAGAGACCTTCATCCTGCAGTGGATTGATAATGGTTGATGATGATGAATATAATAATACAGTTTTTATAAAATGATTCTAAATATGAATAATAAATATATTTGCTTGAAGCACTAAGCTTTTTTGTTATAAATCGCTATAACTTACAACAAATTCTTCCACAAGTTTGTTTATATAGACTTAGTATGTTTTTTTATGCATATTTTTTTTGTGTGTGTGAATTTAATTTTTGAGAACATTTATAATTTAGATTAAAGATTTTAATCTCTTATGTGTCCATTAATAAATTCATTTGGATTTACACACACAAGTGTGGATGTATGGGTATTAAAACTTTTTAAATAGATGTTTAATTTGTTTTTATTAGCAATAGAATTACTAATAAAAACATTATAGTAAGCTTTAAAACATTTAGTAGAATAGTTTTATACTATTATTTTATTAAAGTTATTCATTTTGGAGATTAGTAATTTTCTATATATTTAAATATATAGTAACAGTAAAAGAATCTTTAAATAGTTCACTATAGGGCAAAGGATTTTCCAACTTGAAAGAGGAAAATCTTGAATCATAATAATGTTTTACAAAATAAAAGTTCTAGAATAGTTTTGAGTTTCAGTATTATGTGCATTTCAAATTAAACATTTCTCAAGAGCTTTATAAATAGAAAAATGCTATTAGATAGATAGATAGAAAACTGTTTTTATTGCCAAATAAAAATATATATAAATAATTTAATTCAGCAAATGGTATAGTTTGACAACTAGATGATTTTCCACCAAATGTATACACATTGCATTATGCATGTATAAACATTATTCTGTATTGAATAATCTATATTAGGGTGAATTGTAACTATATCAAGTATAGTTTTTTTTTTTTAATAATGAAGTCAAAAATTTATTAGTGACAAAAAAATTATAAAGAAAATTTGTAAAGCAAAAATATACTTTAAATGATAAAATCAATATGTTACATTAAAGAGGTTTTTAATAGAGGAATAATAAATAGCCAAATATACATTTTTATTTTAATAATTTGAATGTCAATTATAATATGATGTAGTAAAAATATTACTATCATTGTTAAGTAGATGTGATTTTCATTTAACACGAGTATTTATTGTTAATAGATCGAATGAAACAGCAAAAGAAATTTATTGTTTTGATCAAAATATGCATTGGAAATTTTCAGTTGTTTTAAAGACATGATCATGATTGAAATTTGGAATGTCAGAGCATGACTCAATGAAACTTGGATATAGTGAAGTTGGGAAGAATTGCTTCCATATTAATATTTTATTTATTAAAGGGGAGGGGTTTGATCTGTATTGAACAATTTTAATTACAAAAAAATTCAAATTATGAACAACAAAGAATAAGTGATGTTTTCATAGTTAGAAAATTCTTAGAGTCTGCTATTAGTTAAGTATAATCATTTGAGTAATCAGCTATTTTGTTGTCATGAGCAAGAATTTAGTGTTACAATTGTACAAATTAATATCCAAAAAAAATCAATTAGAGAGAGAAATTGACTAAATATTGCAAACAAAATAGATACTTAGTATTTTCCTGAAGGTTTGTGATGATGGTATTTTAGATTTCTGGATAGAAGTTGTTATATCTTATAAAAATGAATCTTAAAAAAAGTTTGACTAAAATGATTGAATCAAAGAAATTAGAAAGAATATAAGTATAGTTATGAAGATAAAAGTCCTATTTAAGAAAAATATTTTAAAGGAATTATTTTATGAAGTCCAAAGAATTGTTAAAACTAATGAATGGCATATATGCCAGTTATAAGTGCTGTAAATAAATTAAATATCAGAGATAGAATTCTTAGACACAAGTCTGATTATTTTGATGAGAGCAGCTTCACAAAATATTAATAATAAAAGCAAATATAATTTTAAATTTGAGATAATTGTCCAAAAGAAGTGTCTCTGTATGAAAAAATTTATCAATACATACAAATTATCATTTAGCATAGGATATGTAAATGCTTACATTAATAAAGATTGATATACAAGTTGGATTGAGAAAAAATAGAGACAAAAACACTTTATTTTAATGCATGTTGTATAATTAAAGTTGAGCAATAATAAAAAAAACTAGGAGTATATTAAAATACAAATTTCAAATCTTTAATTGTGTTGATTATGTTAAATTGTAGATCATTCTGGGGAAAGTGCCACTATTCTGAACTTTGAATGCAGTTTTTAGCAAAATGTTATTATGCTTTTAGATATATATTTTTTAAGTGTTTTTTCAACTTTTGATTTTGGAAGCTTGTTTTTTCAGAACTTTTTATTTAAAATAACAATCCATTAAGAACAACTAATTTTGTAAAGTAATTTATTAGTGGGTGGTGGAAGCAAAATTAGGAAAATATGATATTATATACTATGAGATAGTCTGTGGAAATCTAAAAACATCAGATTGTTGGCTAAAAAATAGTTACCAAAATCACACTTTTCTTTATTTTTGCCGTAATATCTTATAAATACAATTTATCCAAATCCCTTCAAACACTTTTTAGCAAAACTCTTTATTTGTACATATACATACACCTACTCTTCGACTGACCTGCAATCTTCTTTAGAGCCCGTGTATTTTGATCTTTACACTGGCTCCGAAGAAGACTGCAGGTCAGTTGAAATGTAGGTGTATGTATATGTAAAAATAAAGAGTTTTGCTAAAAAGTGTTTGAAGTGGTTTGGATCAATTTTATTTAAAAAATAGTTCATAAGTTCATCTTCAACTTTCTTCTGTTATTTACTAATCTCTTTATAATGTACAGAAATAATGAATGAAAAGATTATAGCACACATACTCTTGCTATTTTTTAGAAATCATCATAACATTTTACATCTTAGGAAGATATAAATAAAACATCACCAATTTGTTTCCAATCATAAGAAATTCTATTGTTGGAGATTTCTGTATGATGTTTTCAGGCTTTTTTTTTATTATATATATATCTTGATAAAATATGTATATATTTCATGTTAAAAATATTTCTATTAATTTTATTATTCATTTTTTAAAATTCTTGTATAAGCCTTATAATAACATTCTTGCTTATGTACATAGTAGAAGAATTCTTGAAGAAAGATACTTTTAAGATGTCATTTTAATATAATTGCAAGTAACATTCTTTTGTTTTAAGTCTTAGGAAATATTATTATATATTTTCAGTACTATCTAGGAAGCTTATTATCTTATAATTTCTAATTATATTATTTTCAGATAATATTGTTTATATCTTTTGAATTTTAAAATGATTTTTAAAAATTAATGATAATTATTTGCTATGTTATTTTTTTTATTCATCTTTTTTTTTTTTTTTTTAGGTGAAATTCCTTCTAATTGGCATCAAGTTGACAAAATACTGGAAATAGCATCAGAATTAGAAAAAAAAATGTCATCATATACTAATGAATTTGATTTTGATTTAGAAAGGCCTTTATCAGTAAAATCTTCCAAACCCAAAAATAATTTACTCGGTGAAAAAACTATGCAATCTTGGAAACATGGGAAAGAAATTTCAAAACAAAGTCCGTCCAAAACAAAGTCTATCAAAAATAAAGAATTGGTAAATACTTTATATATAAAAAGAGAAATTACATGAATACATAATAATATACTGATTATGTTAGTAAATTATCTTCCCTAAATGTAAATTATTTTTTAATAAGAATTTGAAATAAAGCACTTAAACATACAACTTACTTTATCATCACTATCAAATTATGTAATACTTTTTCAAAAGATGTTATTCAGATTCATTAAATAAGAAAAAAATAATTGAATGATTTGTCACTTAGAAAGTCATATTATGTTGGAACATCAAATTTAAATTGAGAATTCATTCATAAGGGATTAATAATGCCTATCACTAAAACAAAACTATAGTACTGAACAGATTATTTCAACAATGACAGTTTAAAACTTGTGTTTATTGAGGCACAATATAATTTTTCTATTCAAATAATAATATGAAACGAAATCATGGTGGCATTGCAGAGATTAAATATTGGATACATTTTTTTCTCTTTTATACATTTATAGTTTTTTTTGTTGTTCATGTTAAGCAACCATTCAGTAAGATTTATAGTTTAAGAAATATTTATTTATTAATGCCAAGTGAAGAGAATTAATCTTACAATATATTCATTTTCTGATATCAGAAATGACCGAATTGAAAATTCATTCGTAAGAGATTACTAATGCATATCATTAAAATAAAACTATAGTACTAAATGGATTATTTCAACAATAACAGTTTAAGACTTACAGTCATTGAGGCATAATATATTTTTTCTAATAAATTAACACGAAGTGAACTTGTTCTAGCATTGCAGATATTAAAAATATTCCCTTTTTTATACATTTATACTTTTGTGTGTATGTGTTAAACAATCACTCAATAAGATTTATTGTTTAAAAAATATTTATTTATTAATGTCAAATGAAGAAGAATTAAAGTTTTACAATAATTTCTGTTTTGTTTTTTTAATATATTTTCATTTAATATATTTTCAACAGTACATGGGGATATGATTATATTATGATTTCAATTTTTGCAATTTATTTTCATGATTATTTGTTTGCAGTCACTGTTTTTTAGTTGAATCATGATTTTTTTTCTTCTAATGATACTTAATTTATATTTTTAGCAGATCAGTATTTTGTAAAAAAATGTTTTATGGATTTTTTTTTCATTAAATATGCAACAAATTTTCTACTTCTAAAACATTTTCATTTTATTCTAAATATTATATATAATATATAATTACTTCCATCTTGAGAGGAATATTTAGTTATATATTTTTTACTTATATAAATTCGTTTTTTCTAATATATATATATATATTTCATTTTTAACAATTTTGTTTACGTAATGCAATTTCTAACATCCTTTTATATTTTACTTTGATTCTGTTTATATGTGTAAAATCAACAAAATTGTAAATAAATTTACATTCACAAAAGTATAAATTTTTACATATGGAAATGTTAAATGATTTATTTAATGTCTTATACTTAAGTGAAGATTATCTTTTCATTAAGCTTTGTGGATTTTATTATATAAATAATAATTTTAAAGGACTTTTATTTAATGATTAGCATATCCCCTTTCATGCTATAAACTAAGTTTCAAGTCCTTTCAGTTGAATCTTAGAAAATTTTCAGTTCACAAACAGGCTTAGGATCTTTTTTTTATATAGCTGATTGGTCATCCAATACTGATCAATAAATAGTTATCTAGAAATTTTTACTGGTAAATAAAGATTCCAAATTATTCTGAGTTAGTCAGATAAATATCGATGACCTCGGAGACAATTTTTAATTAACTTGCTGTATTTTTCTGTGTGTATGTGTATGTCGAAATTGGAAACGTTAAAAAAGAACAAGTAAACATAGAAATCGAAAATGGATGGAATAGGCAATTAATGAAATAACCAATAATAGAATAGAAGTTTTCTCTAAGGATTGTGTATATTCTATAAATACCTGTTAGCAAATTAGCCTAGTTCTTTGTTAGAGTCTTGCAGTCAACATGTATCCAGAATAATAGTGAACTTTAACTCTGCCATCATAACCCAGTAGAATCCCTGCTGAAAGTGAAGAAAGGAGTTGTAGATATTAAAGAGGCTGCACTGGTCTACATTATTATTTTTGTATGCTTTATGGCTCTTATTGTAAATAACCATTATTATACTAACTGTTATTATTTATAATATGATGTATTATTATTATGAATATCAATTTTCCATATGTATATAATTGTATAAATGCTATCAATTGTAATTGTATAAATTCATGTTAATGTTATTAAATAAGAAATAACTAAACGTGCTCGTATGACTTATTTTTATTGTGCTCGATTAATAATCGATACACAGCGCAACTTGGCACAGTTGGACAGAAATTGAAAAAAAGCATAAACCTAAAGAGTTGAGGCATGGAAAGCACAGAGCAAAGATCTAGTAATAGTTACTAAAGAATTAATAGTGATAATGAATATGGCAACTGCTCAGATGTAGGAGAATTTGATGGTAGCTATCCTTTCGAGTGGCCTGTTTATATAACTCGGATATCTAAATATTTCATAATCAATAGGGTGAAGGACGATGACATTAAAATTGCTACACTGTTGCTTTTCGGGGTCCAAGATTGAGGTGATGATCCTGAAAGTTTAATTTATGCTGAAGTTATTAAGCTGCTAAACAACCTTTTTAATCCTGAACCATCAAAACACATAACCAGGCTACACTGATGTTATAAAAGCCAAGTGAAGAGGCAAAGTTTTAGAGCTGCTAATATGGCATTAAGAGACTTGGCTAGAAATTGTGTATATGGTGATTATTTAGATGATGCCTTATTGGACCAGTTCCTATGGGGGATGAATTAAGCCATTCTGTTAGCAGATGTTGGCCATCTCTGAGTTAACTTATGCAGAAGCAGTCAAAGGGGGAATTATGAGTTAGTAATAAATAATGCAAAAGACTTTTTAAAATCAGGTTGCTCAACTCAAACATCAATTCTTAAAATGAACAGGGAAGAAAAAAATTAAAATACAAATTTGAAATGTTTTAGCTACGGAAAGGCTGGTCATTTTGCATGAGAGTGCAGCATCAAGAATGCGAGATGTAAGAATTGTGGGACACTAATGAAAGTTTGCCGAACTAAAATTAAATCAAAAGTAATTTTTTCCACCAGAAATAAAATGAGAAAACCTGAACAGCTCACTGAATCCATAAGGCAGACTGATAATTGTAAAAAAATAATGTTAATAGTAAAATATATGGAAAATCAGTTGAAATGAAAATAGATAATGGAACTGGTGTATCAGTAATGGGTCCCGCTAAGTGCGGAACTAAAAAGTAAAATGATTATTGAAAGTCCAAGGGTAAAGGCAAAAGATGCAAATGGAAACCCATTGATATAGTTGGAGTGGTGAAAGTAGTTGTAACAACAAACTCTCATGAAATCCTAGATTTATATATTATAAAAAGTAATAATCGATACATAGCAATTTTAATATGGAAAAATAACTATATGCAAAAATGTATACAAGATAATTTGAATGAAGTCCACAATTTTGTCTAATGCACTTTCAATTAAGTTATATTAGTCAGTTGCCATTACTATGACTAATATAGCTTAGTCGAAAGTGCACTAGGCAAAAATTGCGGACTTCATTCAGATTTTAAGAGTATCTCCTATACATTTTTGCGTATAGTTATTTTTTCCATATTACATTCCAAAAATAGCAATTTAACTAAATTATTTGCCAGTAATCATTAATAAAAACTCTCTAATTTTTATTTTATTAATTTACTAACTTTTGTGATTATTGGAATTTTATATTTTTTTATGATTTTATTTTGAATATTTCCTTTAATATTTATTTAGTTTTTGTTTTTGCTAGTTATGGATTGTTTCAAATATGCCACAAGTTTTGGTGGTCGATAGGTCAGAGTGACTGCCTTGCACCTGCAGGCAGTTGCCCAGGTTGCGGGTTCGCGTCCCGGCCGATGCTATGACACTTTTAAAAGAAAAAAAAAATATGCCACAAGTTTTAGATAATGACATTGAACATGAACTTTTTATATATTTATTTTCGAGTATTAGCTTTAACCTATCATGAGAATTTTTGAATAAACTTTACTTATATCTATAGTTGTTAAACAAATCTACCTTTCTTTTTATTGTTACAATGCCTATTTTATTAACATTCATCAATCTTACAGATTCAATTGACTCACAATCTTCTTCAGAGCTTTTTGTACATTTTTTCCAACTGTCTGTTATTATTAAGCACATTATTATTCAGTAAAATATTTCATGTAATTATGAACAATATTTTAATGTTAGTTTAACATTCGTGTATGTATTAGTTAATTTTTCTGCCTGAATGCAGATTTAGAATACCAGTCCAGCAGCATTAATAAGTTTTAAATAAATCTAAGTACAAATTTATTGAAACAAAGTAGTGTGTGCTCACTTTCTACATACACTCGATAGATAAATATAATTCTTTTGCAGTGCCTATTAATTGAAGAAAGTTCTTCACACTTCCATTTGGAAATAACTGCAGTATACATATACACATTAGCACCATAAATTTAGTATAACTATATCATTATATAGATTATCAGCAGCCAATGTAATATGCAAATCATATTTGCACTTAGTAAGCTTTTTCAGAGTTCATTATAACACCTTCATTGTGCACATTAGCCTTCATGATGCACATATTAGCCCCTTCATAAATCTTAGCAGAATTTTTTAAACAAGAGTCCATTTTATTTGCATAATTTACATTTAAATGTATGATTAACATATGCCTATTTTTTAGAGTAGTTTAATACAATAAGGAGATAATTTATTCATGTACTATCTGCACATATTTACATAGTAAAAATAATCTTTGTTTATGATCATGTATAAATATTATATATATGTAAATGAATACACCAAACTTCTTCTTTTTAAAACTTGTTTTTTATATGCTTGTAATAAAAATACACCCAACGTTTCGACTATTTTACAATATAGATATTTTAAAATTAATTTATATATATTATACAGGTACAGATAGTCCAGAATTAAAGACAATTGATTTAACAACAGTTCTTGAATAAATATGCTGAATATTATTATTATCAAAAAATTGAATTTATATATAGTTTGTATTCTTATATCCAAATATTTATCTAAAATTGGGTCATATTATATTTAAATACATAGACAAATTATTTATTTTAAATATATATATATATTTTGGTATTTTTTATTTTATTTTATTATGCAGCCAATGTTTATTGGCTTAATATTGTGTTTGCATATTGTAACGGTAAGAAAAGTAGAACTGCTTTAACCTAACCTAGAGATGCAGATAGAGTGGGTTCGAACCTCACCTACTCCTCTAGATTGCTACTAAGCGACTTACTCCCCAAACCTCACTAGAATTTAAGATTAATGTATGCCCGGTGGTCAGGGAGAGAAGAGACCACGAAAAGGAATTTTTACATATATAATGATCAGATGTACATACGTATGTCACAAAAGAAAAACAATACTAAATGGTTTTATTTATAGTGAATGAATGATAACACAAACTTTTATTATTTACATTAAAAGAATTCATACAATGTTTTATTAATAGTGTCACAGGCTATTTTCACTGCAACCGGATAGACATATTTGAAAGATCCATTGATCGTAATGATAAGAACAGACAAAATTTTACATTATCATTTCTTTCTTTAAAATATTCCAGCCAATAGAAGTGTTACATAAAAAGAAATCAAGAGGGAGAGAGATGATTCATTAACTCTGTGGTTGGAGAACATAGAAATAAATAGGTGGTCAAACTCAACTAAACACTTTGGACAGGTTTAAATCACTGCCCTACTTATGATTTAAGAAGAATGATAAAGTGACCCCAACAGGAATTTCCAGCTATAATTGAAACATTTCGATGATATTTTGAGAAAGATTTCCTAATAAATATAAATATATAAGACCATGCACACAGGCGATAGCATATATTGGGCTGTGAGGCTCGAGACATAACAGTTACCAAGAGGTTAACACAAGACCGGATAGCTCTCCGTCTCTAAACTAGGTTAGAGAGAAAATGGAATCCATTCGCTAAACGCGTGACCCGGATTCAGGATCGGAGTTTTTGTTGCTTATGTCCAGTTACGTACATTTAAGGAACTGAGATCGACATGAGATCCCGAACAATTTATTTATTTTTCAGAAGGTCCGAATGTAGGTATGTTAACCTAAGCAAACTTGGCAAAAGAAGCACTGTATTTTATGCTGAGCGGCCCAGTAGATCACCCGAGGCACGATACCATATAAATAAGGTCAACGACCTTTAAATTTAAAAAAAGGAACCCTTTGCAAAATATATATCTTAGGAAAGCTCAACTATCACTGAAAATATGCAGAAAAATAGTAACTTCACCTTTATAAAATTTGAATTAATAAAAAGAACAAGTGGGCGGATATTTTATTTATTTAGTTGAAATTTAACCCATTCACCACTAAGCCAATGCTATTTAATAATTTTTTAATACATATTGTCAAAATGTACTCTCTCTTAGTACTAAAATATAAATGCGAACGTTTTATTTCACGCTCTTTAAAATATAACTTTAAATTTGTAACCCTTCATTAACTAAAATATACTGGCATTTGATAAGGATCTTTCTTTTATATGTATATAAAAAAAACTAAGTTAAAGTTTGGAAATTTTTATAATAGAATATCTAGCAATTTAAATCTTGATTTTAAAATAGAGTTTTGCACTTTCTTTGATTTGCTTCCTTTTCTTTCTAAATAAATATTTATATAAAATAAATAACTTGATTACGGGAGTATAATGGCGGAAAGTTAAACGAAGCATTTTTCAATTAAATTAATAAGAATTACCGCCGCCATTATATGTAATAACCCTACCACCCATTAAAGTATTTAAAGAAAAAAGAAAGCAACTAATGAAATATAATTTCACAAGACTCGAATACATAGATTTAAAAAAACAGATATATATAGAAAAGCATAAATATACATTGAATTTGCAAATTGCAAACATATTTTAATAATTTAGGGGAACGTTACTGGTAACTAGATGGGTGGGTCAAAATGAGTTCATTTGATGTTTCCCCGCAGGTCTTCTCAGTTCTTCAAATTGGTTTTTCCGTGTTTTGAGGGCAGATTTTTTTCACGGATACAGGGCAGATACTTTTGTTCGCTGGCTGGCTTACATGATTACGACTCCGACCTCAGGAACAGCTCAGTAGAGCGAAGGCAAAAGAGGTTACTCCCGCATTTTTGCAGAGCAACACATTTCTGGATTTTTATTTATATGCCGAAAAATAGAGTGCAGCTTGAAGTAAGTACAGCAAGCAAGAGTTCGCTATATTGTCTAATTTTTCAGCAAAATTTCTTCCAACTAAATTCTTAAGATTTTCTCTCTGACCTTCAGCACTGGTTACCCGCAAGCATAAGACCTAGAACAAAAGAAAAGTTCTTTATTTATATCCTTTTTCCATTATGTTTTTAATCTGCTAATTAGTAGTGAATCATGCCCGTTGTTTCAAATTTTTCCGTTTATCTAATTCAGAAAAATGTTTTACTAATTAAATTCCTTTTCTTAATGGATTCTATTTAATTAAGAAATTCATCGAATTCTACCAAATATATATTAAAAATAATTGCAATTATAATTTTAACTTACTAGAATTTTATTTTATTAAATCTTTTAATTTAGGCAACTATTTGAGAAAACGATAAATTTAGTTTGAAAAAGAAACATACATTCACTGTGGTTGGACTTAGGGTCTTAGTTAGTCCACAGTGAATGGTGAAGCCAGCATTTATATTTTTATATATATATATATGCACAGCTTCAATATATACATTTTTTAAATTGACTAATAGTCCAGAAAATATTTGTAACCAATTAAATCTTTTAGATTTACTATGCACTCCTCTTGAAAGCTTGTTATGAAATCATGAGCTACCATTCAGTGTTAAATACATTTACAATAAGAGATGTTAATCTAGCATATTTTATTCTGGATCATAACTCATTGTTTAATAACAAGCTTTAGGAGGGTATACATAATCTAGAAGATGTAATTGATTATACATGTGCACATGCACACTCCCACTTATGTAACTTTTGGAGATTAATCTTCTTAAAGCAATTGTTTTAAATAGTTGATCTGTTATTCAGCTTTAGCAATCGAAAATTTGTGCAATGAGAATGGTTATACCATATTGTTATTCTCAATAAGTTCAGCACTATAATCTTAAATATATATATAGCTTACAAGCCCATTTAGCTTTGAGCATTATTACATTTATTATTTAAGTAATACTTTGGGTGCAATTTGAAAATTATAATTGCAGTTTGCAATGTTATAATTAACTATGTATTAGTCTGTACCTGTTTAACGAGATTTATTTAAATTTCTTTGTATCAATAATTTCAATCTCTGTGGTCAAGTTGCAATCTTTAGTCTCTATATAAGTATATTGGACTATTAATAAAGGTGGATTCCACCTTTATTGTTAAAAGGAGGTTGCTTTGACAACAGTTTGAATTTGTTGATTGTTATTGATATTGGGATTGTCTAAATATTGACTAGTTTTTAATGATATATGTATATATATATTCAAAAACATTTTAAAATATATTTTTTTTAATTAGCAACCTCATACAAAGGAGGATACAATATCAAAGTCATTACCAGTATTAGGGAAAAAAGTGGAACTGACTTTTAAATTAGGTAAAAAATGAAATGTTTAAATAGTTTTTTTTGTTTTTGTTTCAATTTCTTTGTAGATGAAGTTTTGTTTCACACTTTTTAAAAAAAAAAGTTAATATATAAATATATGATCATAAAAGCAGGGGTATACAAATATTTATTGGATACAAGGCTATGTAATAATACATATAAAGAACATTGCATTGATCTTTTATTTATATATCCTTAAGAAAGAAGTTTTTCAAGTAATTATAAAAACTGTGAATATATATTTATATTAAAACTAAATATTGGAATTATCTCTACATCATGTCAACATATAAATAAATAATAATAGCTGCAGGATAGTTATCATCCTGATTAGCATTTACAATAAAAGATATTAAGGATGGAAGTCATTCTGTGAGCTAAATGTAGCTGTTATTTATTTATTGGTATATTGAATATTGTAGAGTTAATTCCAATTGTTTGTTTTATTATGTATTATTGTACGATTTTTTGTATATTAATAATTTTTAAGAGTTATAAACTCTGAATATGCATACTGCAATAACTTTGTAAAATATTATTAATATTTTTAACGCTATACAGTATATTTAATAGCTGTTGTTTACCTGGTTGTTAAATTAATAGAAAATATGGTTATATATAATGGATGAATGCAATATAATAATGAAGATAAAATCTTTGATACTTATGGAAATAATATATGCTTGTTAGAAATGGAAATTAATTCAGAAATATGAAAGAATTTTAAAAAAATTATTGATGGTAATGATTTTAGAAACTAAAGTAGAAACATTAAGTATGGAAAACAATTTAAAAAAGAAATACAATAAGAAATAAAGAATTTTTTGCTAAGTGAATAGTTTCCTGATCATGTAGAACTGACAAAAGAAATAATGTTAATTTGATTAATAAATCATTAGATTCAGTTGAAATTTTAATGAATGAAATTTGTTGGAGATACTTTAAAAAATTATAAAATGGAATTAATCACTATTTAAAAGCATATATGAATCATATACAAATCATAATAATGTAATAATTCAAATATTTCATAGATTTATCTTATGTTGACATGTAACAAATGATTTATATTAGTAAGAAAATAATTTTAGAATGAAAATATTATATGCATTAGAAAAGACAGGTTAATGCATATCATGTTGCCATATCACAAATATATCAATTCTTAAGTATACCATGCCTTATCTGGCTGCATTTTATTATATTAACTTGGATGATGATCAAACTGATAAGTGGTTATATTTCCTGACCATCTTATATCACAACAGTACTCTGAAGATAAAAGCAACAAACTCATATATAAAAGCATTTTTATAAGATAGTTATTACTAAGCACCACTTTTATCGCCAAAAAATGCCTTTAGGTATCCCTCTGGCAGCATTATCATGAGAATGGTATAATACTCTCACTTGCTCATCCAAATGTGTAATTTTCTCTGGGTGTGTAGCAAACTATTTTTAACTGGTTTTTTTTTTTTTTTGTTTCCCTTGCCCTGTTTTTTCATTCTGCAGCTCACAGTACCGCTATGAATATGAAGCAAAAGACCTCGAAAGCGCTTAGCGTGTAATAATTTCTGTGTATCTTTATAGCTTCTCATTCAAGTGTGGCATACGCTTTGTTAATTTTGTATAATAAATAAAAAAACCAAATTTATCTATAACTATAATATTTACAATCATTCTAATTTATTTTTACATAAATGCATATAAGTACATATTCAGGTAGAGATGTATTCATATCGGAGAAAAGTTATTTAATTTGATTGAATTTAATCCACAAGCTCCTTTATGCTTATGTGAATTAATGATCCTGTCTTCACATAATGATTAGTAGTAATTAACAAGCCAATACACAACCTAATAAAATAAATAAATATTAATATATCTCTTAACTTAAATATTAGATATTAGACATGGAAAAGAAAATAGATATCAAAATATTATGTTAATAGCTTTTAAATATTAAGCAATAAAAATTAAAATATGTTTGAGAATAACTTTAAGTATTATGCAATGAATATTAAAAGTTGTGTGATAATAGCTTTAAGTATTAAGTAGAGAAAAATAAAATAAATTTTAATTTTCATGATCACTTTCAAATGGCTTTATGGATTTTACCCAATACTTTCAGAATTTTGATTTTACGACTAGTGGATTAGAATATATTAGAACCTTTTGGATATTTGTTATACTGGACAATCACTATCATGTAAAGTTTATTGTTTTAACTAGTTTACTTTTTTTAGTTTTTCTCCATTATTAACAGATATAATGATGGATTGTGTGTCCATTATGGATATGTCTACAAAATTAGAGATGACAGGCAACTACTTGATTTTATTTCATCAGGCAGGTTTGACAGGGAGCTATGTAGTTGCAGGCTTCGATGGCCTGCTTACTAATAAAAGGCTTACCCCTTTATAGTGAGACTTGCAACTATAATATGTTTCCATATGATCTTAATCAAGAGTTCATGATTCAGCACTTGTTAAACCATTAAGAAATGCCATACTAATCAGCTTAACTCTTGAATGCTATTAACAAAATTTCTTAGCTGATTGGAATGAGTTATATGTTGACTCTTCTCCTTCAGTTATTTATTTTAACTTTTTTCTTGAGCCCATGTCTATATCAAAGTTACAGCTCTGTTCAAAAGAAAAGATAAAAAATCGTATCTAGTATCTGCTTCCCAATGTATATACAATGCTGTCCACAATATTACTGCTGTCTTCTAGTTAGTTTTAGTTAATTATACTTTTTTTAAATACCCAAAATAACATTTCTTTGTCTTTACAGGGGGGGAGGGATACAAAAAATACTTTTATTTTTACTTTTCCTAATTACTTTCATTTTTATTAACATTTTTTCTAATTTAACTTTTTTCTTTATACATAGAAACACTAGATGAGAAATAAATTCTTTTTAAATTATCATAAATAAATAGATTATATATTTTTGCTCAGTAAAGTAAGTAAATTAGATTAATTAATTTATTCTTTATCTTTTTTTTTTAAAAAAAGTACTTGATCAATCAATAGATAGGAAAGAAAGAAAGAAAATTGAACATTACAAATAAACAAATTAATTCTGACTTGGATATTTTTGATTATAACTGTCACTTGTTTAAGAATTTATGATTATAAAAGAAATATCTGACTTCTCCATCTAATCTTCTTTAAGACTTTGTTATTTATAAATTGTTGTCTTTCCCTTAATGTGTTGGGATTGTCAATTAATGTGCTAACTCATTGCAATGATTCCACATAATTTTTATAAGACAAATTTAATTCCACCACTTCTTTTTTTCACATATCCATTTTATAGCATAGCTAGGAAATTCCCATGATTGGACTAATTTAGTAATAAATGATTTAAATTATTAATAAAATAATTTTAGGATGAAAATATTACAGCATTAAAAAAGACATGGGTAGACATTTATGTTTAATATATAACGGTTAATGCCGGAAAAGGTTTTCCAATTAGATAAAGTGGGATTAATACTAACACTTAAATAAATTATTATTTAGAAATTCAAGCATCAGAAGTAATAAAGTTGAGACACAATTCATGGATGGTTTTCCAATTAGATAAAGAGGCATTAATAATAATGCTTAAATAAATTATTACTTAGGAGTTCATAAGAAATTCAAGCATCAGAAGTAATAGAGTTGAGACATAATCCATAGACTTTGAGCTCCAGCACTTGAAAATATTCCATAATTGCCAACACTATGAAATCATTTTTATTTCAAGAACATGGGGTTTTCATCTCTGTATTCAGATGCATCTATCAACCATAATACTGCACAAGTTAACATTTATGTATTTGTTGTGTGATTTATAATTTGCTGACTAATTAAACCAGGATTCATAATACAAAGTTTGATTTCCAAATAGAGACTTTGGTTGTACTTATATAAATTTGCTACTTACCAGATGAGTCATGAGAAGGCTATCATTCATCTATCTCAGTTATATTTAAGTAATGTAATTGAGTAGGAACTAGGAGATATATTTTTAAACAATTCAAAACAAAGCAAAACTCTCCATATAGTAGTGCCATCTTGTGCTAACAAGAGCAATCAATGGATGCCAGAAGGCTTGTGCATAAAATCCCTATCTAATGCCTACTCATCCAATATCCCCAGACTAGTTTCTGGCTTGTGGCCTTCATCAGTGAGGAGCCTTGGATCTGAGAGCACTGCACCTAGATCTTAGGATCTAATGCAACCCTCCAGCACCCACCTTTTAACTCTATTTAACTACAAAACTATGAGAATGAAATTGAAAACACAATTAATATGAGATGGTGATCATGTGATGTTTAGTGGTTTAACACCAATCCTGCCTAATAGGATAGTGGTGGCTATGGTTGTTAAAGAGCCAAAGTCACTAAAATGTATGGGTGCTGAATTGAGTTCAGACCCATATGACTATAAGCTATTGAGCTTGAATTGAAAATATTAATTGTGTTTTCAATTTCATTTTCATAGTTTTGTAGTTAAATAGAGTTAAAAGGTGGGTGCTGGAGAGTTGCATTAGATCCTAAGATTAGGTGCAGTGCTCTCAGATCCAAGGCTCCTCACTGATGAAGGCCACAAGCCAGAAACTAGTCTGGGGATATTGGATGAGTAGGCATTAGATAGGGATTTTATGCACAAGCCTTCTGACATCCATTGATTGCTCTTGTTAGCACAAGATGGCACTACTATATGGAGAGTTTTGCTTTGTTTTGAATTGTTTATTAACAATTATTGTGCTAGTATGAGATAGTGATCATGTGATGTTTAGATATATTTTTGTTTGTCAGCTGAAATGTGTGTGCATGAGTTATATGAATTGCAGTATTGTTATATTGGAAGATAATAGTATTATCTAACAACACTTTAAATAGTCTGTGATCATGTTACAACCATGCAGAATAATGCTTAAACCAAGAGGATATGTTGGTACATTGTTCATTCATGACTGTTGGAACACCATGTTTTATACCAGGGAAAATGCAATCTGTTAGATTCTTTTAGTCATTGACAAAAGAATTGTTACAATATAAAACTAATTCATCTGATCCTATGGTAAACTCCAATCATTTAATTTTTATGCTGATACATTATAATTGTGCATGGTAATTTTTATATTTGAAATTAATGTCTTTGATATTACATCTCAGAGTAGATGTTCTGTAATGAAATTATGGTAGATATTGAAGTGTGTTGACTTTAGCAGTGATTTTTGCATTTTTTAAAATAGTTTTTTGTAATGTCCATCACTTTATAAGCAAACACTAATTTCTGAACATCTTGGATTTGAGATGGTTTTATTTTTTCATATTTATTAAAGGCAGTTTTTATAGTGTTTATTTTAAAATGTTAAACATTTCAGCAATTTTGGACACTTGTCTTCAGTTAATTTGCAAACTCTGATGGACATTTTGACTTTTTTTAATAACAGATTGTGTGACATTAGGACATACTCTTAATAGATTCCTAGGATTTTATGAGAAAAACTTATATTCCTATGCATTTTTGTGTTTATATGTCAATAGTATGGTGATAATATGACATGTTCTTGTTATTTTCTCAATCATTATATATATATATGAAAAACAAAAACAAGTTATTCACGTAACTTGCTATCACTTGTTATTTATGTTCAACAGATGGCGTTTTACCAAAACCACCGAACAAGTGTAAAATTTGTTTACATAAACAAAAAAAGAGTCAGAATTAATTACCTCTTTCATTTGCTCACCCCCAGATCAGCTGATTTCAAGCTGGTTTGCTCTCATCAGTGAGGGATAGAGTATAGAAACTAGATCTAAACACTGACTCTCAAGTGTTTATGCAAAACGTTTCTATCAGTTTGCAAGCGTGAATTTTTCAGACCGGTAAAGTCTTCAAACTCAGCCTAGCAAGCCAGATATTTATATGGGTCTGATCTCAATTCAGTATCACCACATAATCAAAGTCTCTGCAATATATATCATTGCAAGAAAACTTTAAAGGTACATTTATGAAAAACAAAAACAAGTTATTCACGTAACTTGCTATCACTTGTTATTTATGTTCAACAGATGGCGTTTTACCAAAACCACCGAACAAGTGTAAAATTTGTTTACATAAACGAAAAAAGAGTCAGAATTAACTACCTCTTTCATTTGCTCACCCCCAGATCAGCTGATTTCAAGCTGGTTTGCTCTCATCAGTGAGGGATAGAGTATAGAAACTAGATCTAAACACTGACTCTCAAGTGTTTATGCAAAACATTTCTATCAGTTTGCAAGCGTGAATTTTTCAGACCGGTAAAGTCTTCAAACTCAGCCATCTGGTAAAACGCCATCTGTTGAACATATATATATAATATTATAAAACAGTTTGAATAAAAATATTTAAGTATATAACTTTTTGTATTTTCAGATGATAAAAAGAATAAATATAAATATGTGAAAAGTTCTGGTTATGGACAGACATCAAAGTCTGAAAATATTATTAAAATAGATCCAAATGAAGAAAAACCTTCAGCAAATGATGAAAAATCTCTTACATATGTGAAGAAGAATTTAACAACCTGTGAAGAATTAATTGATAACCAAAGTAAAAATATATTTTGCATTTACCCATAATTATTTTGTAATTTTTGTGCATTGTGTTATTATTTTTATTTAATCTTATACTATATTTTAAGATGTTTTGGTCATTGCTAGTGTGTTAGATAAAGCATGTCAGTCTTTTAAATGATATATTTATTTAAATATAAATTAAAAATTAATGATATAATATATGGAATACATTATTTAGTATTTCATATATTTTGGTGGATTTATCTGTGTGCTATATATGTATAATAATACATTTGTAAAAATAAAGAAATAAAAGTTATCTTTTTTTTATATAAAATTTATATGTAATATTCAATTATATTATTTCTAAATGTTAATAAGCAATTAATTTTAAAAGCTGTTTAAAATTAAAATAAAAAGATACATAAAATAATTAGTTTAATACCAGATAGACTATAAATAGACTCAGAGAGCAATTATATTTCTTATTAAATAACAAGTCTAGGAAAATGCCATAGTGGTGTACTAAAAAAAAAACAAATTAACTTCTGATGTGTATAGTTTTTAAAATGTATAACTTTATCTAACAAATAAACAGATATATATAGTGCATGAATTTAGTTAATGTTTTTTTTTAGGGTTTTTGAGAAATTATCTAAAAAGTCCATCAAGAAGCTAGTTGCTAAAAAACTAAAGTAGTTAATGAGAGTAGGTAGAACTAAAAAGATTGCCACTAATACAAAATAAATGCTGATTCTAAAATAATTTCAAAAGATGCTGAAGCAATTGCAAGGAAGATTGTAAATGCTATTATAATATTTTTAAAGCCAGAATTATAGAATTCATTATTTTTGGGATATTAGATAATATGAGCAGCTTGTCAGTCTCCTCTTGGAATGTAGGTCTCCATTTTTTCTGCAAGTAACTACTCAGTATGTGATACATCATGTGGCATCAACAAGACTTGAAAGTATTGCTTGTCTGAAATAATAATTTTCATATGAAAAGGGACATGCCAGGTTAAAGAACTAATGAATATAACAGTGAGGAAATTATCTTAATAGAAAATTGTTCAGGTATACAAAACCATCAACCAAGAAAAATGAATCCAACAAGTCATTTAGCAGTAAGCGAGTAATTTCAAAAATATGTACATATATTTCAAAGAAATGTTCACATATGTAACTATATATATAATTGTCTGATACTTCCAAACATAAATAAGCTTACAAAAGTTTTTTATTATTGCATGACATCAAAGTAATTGTTTTGAATAATTTATGGCCAAAAAATTGTAATTTAATTTTTATGTTATTGACGTTTAATATTTATCTGTATTTTATTAACTTATATAGCATGCCTAGTCAGTCTGTGTTATATCAGCTTATTATAGTAGCCATTGTAAGATGTAAGTAATTAATTAGTTTTGAAAAGTGCAATGGTATACTCAGGAGTTTAGATTTAATAAATATATATCTTATAATATATATTTTATCATATCTAATTATATCTTTATTTAACAAATTAACACAATTAATATATTTTTGCAACATTCAAAATCCTTTTTTTATTTTAATGCATTCTTTCTCTATATTTACAATATATATTTAATTTGCGATTATTTTGAGTCCATATTCCATACTTGAAGGCTGAAAGTAATACATTGGGAGAAATGTATTAAGAAGAATAAGTTTAGAGATGTTAAAAATTGAAATAAAATCTGTGACTTCCTCATGGGGTAATTTACATAGTCCTTAAAATAGGTTAAAACTTATTAAGGAGTCACTTTCAAATTTTACATTTTTGTCAAAAAAAATTTGTTTAACTTCAAATTCCAAATCATTCTCATTTATTGCATAAAGTTGAAATACATTTGAAGTCAGTGGATAAGGCCTATAAAAATAATTATCATTAGATATTTTTAGTGGGAAAACTGGTAACCAATTGCCATTGCTTTTTTATCTTATAATGCCATATTCCATAATATAAAATTGGCAACTTGACTGTGAGACCTGAATAGCTTATTCAATGCTTTTTCCATCTCTTCATCAGGATTTGTCATTACAATATACATACATATTAAAAACATTTATTTATCGTATGGTGAATTTCTTAGGAAGTCACATAATAAACCACTAAACATCACATGACCACTATTTCTTATGCTAGCACATACTAGTCTGGGAATATGGGATGAGTAGGCACTAGATGGGGGGGATTTTATGCACAAGCCTTCTGGCATCCATTGATTACTCTGGTTGGCACTGAGTGGCACTACTGTATGGAGAGTTTTTGCCTGTTTTAAGTCACATAATGTTTTATCATCCATACAACGGACAACTTAAGAGTTTCATTTCTTGGGTTGAATTGACTTTATTTTTTCTCTTTTCATTTTCAACTAGTAATTTATTTTTATAGTTAGGCTTATAGTTCAGGGTATTGAAGAATATCTAAACAATTAATAAATTTTTAAATAATAGTTATTATATATATATAAATGAAATAACCGGATACAATCCGTATCTAATTTATTTAATATATTTATATAAACTGATGTTTCGACCAGGTCACACTGATCATCATCTTGGTAACAAATATAAAATAATTATAGAAACACTGTAAACAATGATGTATAACAATAATGAATGTTCTATTAATAGAAATAATAATTATGAGAAATTATTTAGGTTAATGTCTTTTTTTAAAAAAAATTCCAAATAGAAGGTAATTTGCATGTATCATCATGCTTGTTAGTAAATTCTGGCCTTTTCAAGATCTCAATGACTTCTCTGATTTGACATTGTTGGAGAGTATCACGTCTGGATAGTTTTCTTTTTATTAGAAAAATCAATATTATGACCTCTCTCTATAGCATGAAGAGATAGTGCTGCTGATAATGAGTGTTATATATATATATTTTAAATAAATTATACTCGGATGTATCCGGATAATATTTCGTTTATATCTGTAACCCATGAAAATCTTTAATTTAATATATATATATATGTAACTGAAGCTTCAGTTTACTTCCTGTTCAGTTACATATAATCTGAATTATTTATTATTTACATGTGTGTATATATATATTGCATACTGCACTAAAATGAATAATTCATTCTCTTTCCTTTACTCCTGATTAAAATAAATAATGAACTTTTAGTAATCAATGGATACCAAATTGTAGTGTTATATCCAAATCCCAGATTAATTTATAGCTAATGGTCTTTTTCATTGAGCTGCAGAATTGCTGTCACATATCTAATAGCCATCTTTAATTCTTTTTTACTATTCAGGCTAATAACCTGAGATTTAAACATGCTAAGGTTTTGAATCCAAGACATCTTATTTGATTACATAGATCTAACTCTAGACCAGCAATCATATAGTTTAGTGATTTCAGTTTTATGCTAGCTATAAATTAGTATCAGACTATGCAAGTAAATTTTGGGTTCCAAACCTTAAGATTTTTTTAAATTTCAGATTATTAAGTTGATTTGTATAAAAAAGTTACGAGTTTACTGCTAGATGTGTGAGTGCTGTTATGTTCTTGCGTAATATCTAAATTAATAAATACACACAGTTTAGATAACTATCAAACTTTATTAACTACTCGCGTTCTCTAACATAAGAGTGATGTCGCGCGCTCGCTAATCTCAGTTGTCACCGCTAGGCGTCAGTTCATAATTATAGTACTAGCCATAACATGACAACTCTCTCTTTTTTTTTTATTTACAAACAGTCTTTTAAATATACTGGAGGCCTTCTTCTGTTTGATTTTTCTCTTATCTCGGAATGTTCGACTGGCATTCTCCTTATTGCTGTGCCATTATCACTTGATGTTGATGGTGGTGATTTCTCTGTCTCAGATATGGGCAACTGTGTCTCCTCATCCGGTTCTTGTGTCTGTGGAGTTGTTGTGAATCTTTCAGCTGTGTTCCGTAGATGTGTCTTGGTTCGATGAAGAACAGAGCCATCTTCAGTCAAAATGCGATATGATTTTGGCTCTGGAGTTTTTTCAAGAATTTTAGACTTCTTCCATCTGGTCCCATCATATACTCGTCCCAGTTTGTCAATTTCCAGAGATGGAGAAATCTTGGCTGTCTTGTCATAGAAACTTTTCTGTCGCGTTTACCTCTGTATTAAGTATCTACGGGCCTTTGGTGCAGATGCAGATATGAGTTGTTTTAAAAAGGATGGTAATTTTGTTTTAAGTATTTTAGATATTAGTAGCTGTGATGGAGTACTCTTCATCCCACTTATTGGTGTATTTCTAAATTCAAGTAAGGTTAATTCTGGGTCAATTTCCAGATTGATAAGCTTTGCGAAATAATTGCTTTATAGTTTGAACATTTCGTTCTGCAAGTCCATTAGAACGTGGATAGTGTGGACTCGATGTGGTCACTTTAAAACACCATTCCTTTGCGAATTTGCGAAATAAGAATGAAGCAAATGACATGTTATCTGCCATTACCTCATCTGGTATGCCAAAGCGTGCAAATGTTGTTTTGCATAGCTTTATTACTGAAGCAGCAGTTTTGTCAGGTATGTGAAGTACCTGTGGATATTTAGAGAAATAATCTACTAGGAGTAAGTAAGTATTGTTGCCAAATTCAAATAAATCAGCACCAATCTTTTCCCATGGTCTTGTTGGCACAACAAGTGGTAATAGTGGTTCTTTTGGTAAAGCTCACCTGTATGTAGCACATACTGGGCAGTTACTCACTAATAATTTCAATATCTTTGTTAATATTCAACCAATAAAATGATTGTCTTGCTCTGGATTTCAGATTCTCCATTCCTAAATGGGACTCATGTAGCAAGCTCATTATTCGGGGTCGTAGCGATGTCGGTATACATAATTTTCTTTCATGCTGTAATATTCCATGATTCAGTGTGAATTTGTAACGATTTTGCCAGTATTTTTGCAAAATTGGAGGTACATTGCACTTATGTTCCGGCCATCCATTGCACATGTGTTTAATTAATTCTGACGCTTCCTCATCTAAAGGATAAGCTCTCTTTAAGTCATTATCCCAGGTACTGACAGTTTTGTTCGCAGTGTGTATTTCACAGGCATCTTCTTGTTGTGTCGTATTTATATAGTTATGTGATAATGTATTTGCGATATAGAGTTCCTTCCCAGGGCGGTATTCAAATTTAAGTTTATATCGTTGTAATCTCATTACAAATCTTTGGAGTCTGGGTGTGATTTTCTCAAAGGGTTTGTTTACAATTGCAAGTAATGGTTTATGATCAGTGTACATTATTATATTTCGTCCATATACATAATAATGGAACTTTTGACATGCGTTGACAACGCTTAAGAGTTCTTTTCATATTTGAGCGTATCGCTGTTCTGTTTAGAAAGTGCTCGGGAGGTATACATAACTGGTTTTCCATTTTGGAGTAAAACTCCCCCTAGTCCTGTCTGTGAGGTATCTGTTTGTATTATTACTGGAATTTGAGAATTGAAGTGTGTTCTGCTAAGTTCGGAATGTGTGGTAAGAGATAATTTATCATTCCTAAAATTCGTCTCAACCCTTGTTTGTCTTTTGGTGGTTCGAGCTTTTGTATTGCTTCTATTTTATTAGGGTCTGCTGAGATTCCTGTTCCTGAAATCATTCATTCTAAGTATTTCACTTGCATTTTAGCATATTGGATCTTATCTGGATTGAATTTCGCATTGACCATGCTTGCTCTGTTTAAGACTTTTAACAAATTTTTGTTCATATCTTCAACAGTTTTTCCTCCTATTAAGAAATCATCAACTGTTATACTGACACCTGGTATATTGGCAAATAATTCATCATTTGTCCTCTGAAAAATTTCTGGTGATACATTTAAGCCAAAGGGTAAGCGGTTAAAGCGATATCTTCCAAAAGGTGTATTAAATGTCATTAAATCTGCTGATTCATAACATGACATGTGCAATTGCTCTTTTTTAAAAACAAATAATACCCAGGAAACATGTTCACATTTTAAATGAATTTTCTCTTCATCTTTTTTTCTAACTTCATAAAGTCCAATAATATTCCATTTAATATAACTGTTTTTTCAATTTATGCAATCTTCCTTCATTTGAAAGTGATCTTCAGTTGTAAGTATTTAAATATAAGATCTTCAACAAATGGCAGCCTGGGTTTGTAATCAGAGGATTCTTAGTATCATTCCCTTTGTCCCAACTGCTGCCTTGCCTTACATCTTTGCAGCCTATTAGAAATAAAGTCATAATTTAGTTTTTTCCTGCATTGATTATAAATATCTATTTTATAAAAAAATCATTCATATACATATTCATTCTGTTTCCAGAAAATTTATTTGATATTTTAGTTAAGAATTACCAGGTAATTGAGAAGAAAGGCTATGTTGTTTCTTGAATTTAAACTCGGGAATAAAATGCTATTAAACTCAACAACCTGACTGATGCAGTTTGGTGAGCAACAAGAACATAAGGAATGGATGTTAGGAATTTGGATTTAACAATATTGTGGTGATATTTATTGATTATTTAAATGGCTGTGAAATAATCTAATGTAAAATAGTTTCTTTTTACATGAGACCAGAAATTTAGTCCATATTATAAAATCATTCTTTCAGCTCTGATTATTTTTTTTTCCCTATTCCATTTCAGTAAGCATTGTTTGTTAATTCCATTAACCTATCCTCATATTTCTCATTTTTGTTAAGCAAAAATTCATGATATCTTTACTCCTTTCATTACTTTTATCTTTAAGTTTTTCACTCTCTATATAATTTATCCTATTTGTTTTTCAATGTCCTACACTCCAAAAATAAATATTTAATACTCTCTATCCCATCTTCACATAAACAATATCTACAGTCTAAATTGTTATTTCATTTTAATTTTTTTTCCTGATATCTAAAAGCTACTACATTGACATCAAATAATTTTTTTTTCCCTAATATTTACATCCTTTTACATTTATATATTTTTTATTCTTATTTAATTCAAAGCTATTTTTTATGTATATTCATTTTTCTTAACTCTTAATTTCTTTTTTTCTAACAAACATCTATTTTTTTTTTTTTTTTACTCCTCATAATTATATATATGAAATACATTTTTTCCACATTTACCCCATTTCTTATATATATATGCACACATGTAAAACTAAATTCTTTATCCATTAACTTTGCACATTGTAAAGTCTTTTTTGTTTAATGTGTCTGTTCTTTCCATATAATGCAATTAAACAATATTTTTACTTATTTATTTTTATTTACAAATTATAATCTTCCAAACATTTCCTCATTAAAATAAAGTCCACCCCATTAACCTTAAATAGCTTCATTTACATATCTACCCTACTTTTTTTGAATTTCATCTAAACATTTCTGAATCCCCTAACCAATATAAAATGCATTATTTCTAAAAGTTTTTGAAAATACCATCATTTCTTTCAAATTTTTCTTCTAAAGTCATATTTATTATATGAGAAATTATTCTTTTCTATTTTTTACTTTTTTTTTTTTTTAATTCTAATTCACAATTCCCTTTTTTATTTAACAAAATATTATACTAATACTTATATTTCTCCACTATTTACCTTAGGAATATCTTTCATTTTTCATATTTCAATCTTATCTTTTCCATTAAACTTTTTCCTCACAGAATTTAATTTTTATATTTTTTGCTTTCTCTCCTCATTTCTTTTTATAACATCTCAATATTTTTTTACACTATTTAAAAAAATAAATAAAAAGTTATCTGTAAGAAAGTGTTGCCATATTTTATATTCTGTTCAATCCTATCCTTATCTTCAATCTCTTTTTATCTCAACTTACGTTTTATTTAAAAACAAAATAAATGATAATGAATACTTCTGTTTCAATTTGATTTTTCATTTAACTTCTGACAATTTTATATCTTCAAATTAATATTTATGAAAATTATTTTTGTAAAATTCTTAATCCATTTTTAATAACTCTACAATCACTTCATAATTATTTACTATCCATCATGACATAATCTTTTTTATATCTAAATTGAGTCAATTACTTTCCTATTACAGGTGTTAACAGCAATCAGAGACATTCATGTTCTAAGTTATTTGGAATATTACATGGTCTCTAACTCATATAAATATATATCTCTGTTTTGGATCATATGTTTCTGTAATGTGTGGAGGAATAGAACTTTAAAATCTATTTAAATATATATATTGTAACGAGCACAGACGTTCGTTACATTGTTGTTTTTTTATTTTTATTTATTAAACATGAAAGTAAATTAAAAAGTTCGCATTTAAAAATTTTCTTTAAGAATTAAAAATTGAAATTAAATATCAACTTAAACTCTTATATATTAAATCGCACAGATAATGAAAAATTATTAAAATAAAAATTTATTAAAGAAAAAGTATTTTAAAACTAAATTTTAAAAAGATTTGGAGATAAAATTATATCTTTAAATTTATCTTTAAACATATTTTTGATTTGGAAAACAGGTTAATTAATCAGAAATGGAAATGATTGTTAATTAGTTAAATGTAAACCAGCCTTGGCATTTAAATGTAAAAACACCGGTCAGATAAGAAAACAATAGAAACTTTCAGCAAATGAAATAAATCCATTTGGAAATCGGACCTCAACGAAAAGGATCATCTCATTGATGACGTAATGTTAAGTCAATCCTTCGAATACGTATAAAAGGAAAAATTTTGGAAATTATTAATTAGTGACTGGAAATTGATTATTACGATGTGACTATATGTAGTAGTCCGGAGTTGGAGGAATTGACAGACGCACGGTCAATTCTTTCAGCTGTTAAAGAAGGGAGAAATGAACTATCGTTTCCTACATTGAGGACCAACTAAATTAAAAAACCTCCGAATGAATAAATAAAACAACGGCAACAGAATACCAATTTTAGGACGGCATGGGAATTCACGTTCATGGCAGGCAACTGTAAAAGATGAACATTTTAAACCGTAAGAACTTTATAAAAAAATGAACATTAAATTAAACTTTCCAGAGTTAAATGATTGCAATCTTATCCTATCTGACCAATTTAATTTATTAATAATGTTATTTGATGTATTTCTTTTTTTATATATATATTTAAAATCATTTCCATTTATTTATTTACTTTTTTTGTTCTTTAAGTTTTATTATGATTTCTGTTTTCCGATAAGTTAAATTATATAAATGTTAAACTTAAGTCGGGCGTGAATGGCTGTATAGATTTGTAAAGTTATATTAGGGGAGGGTAATCTTAGGTTATTTATGTCGTTGTTAGATTGGGTCAATGGATTGGATATATTGATGTAGTTAGTAGATGTAATCGGAGATTCTGCCCGTGGCGAATCGTTTATATATACGCCGCACTCACCCGTTTGCCTATGGAAGGAATTATAAGACGGAGAACGCAGTTCCTTTCTATGGAGTTTTTTTTTATTGTTCTTCTCGTTAGATAGATGTAATATTCCTATCTGATTGAGAGTCAATGTCTTTTCTTAATTCTTTTGGTGCTGCCGTATTTCGTATTACATTGAATACATCGATGTATCAGATGGATTGATGCCAGTTTGACTGCGAATTTTAGCCTAAGGTTAAATAGGGATAGAATATTTTAATTTCAATGCAAATCTATGTAGTATTCATACTCGATCCTAAATAAAAATGCATTAAATTTAAGTTGTTTATAGACGCTTGCATGGATTGTTTATCGGTTAACTATGTTTTGCGTTTCATATTTGATCAGAATATATAGACATTCGATAAATAATGATACCTTACGGTGAGTATCTAAAATGTATTTATTCGGATGTCTTTTAAGTTATTGGTGACAATGCAAGTATCTTATGGTGAATACTATTGGGTTACATATAAATTTCCCTCCGCAATTGTCAGTAATCAATAATTTTATATTTTGATCGTTTATGTTTACTTTGGAATGTTTTTAACCGTGTAATCTATGTAACCGATCTATAGCAACTTATTATAACAAGCTTTTATAACCCCATCTGTGCGAACTTAATTAAAATGTAAAATTAGAATATAATAATAATTAAATGTAAATTAAAGTCAAAAATCTAAGGTAAAGTTAAAAATAATGTTAAATGTTAAAATGTAAAATTAACACTAAAATAATTTTAAATCTTATATATATGTGCATAAATAAATGTTTGTATGTTAATTACTGGCAGTGGCTTATTTTATTCCTTTTTTTATATATACTCTTAGATTATCTTATTAAATCTCTGCTATTCCACTGAGCTAGTGACTTGGGCTAACGACCGGATGCAAAATTTAAAAGGAAAAAAAAATTTTTTTTTTTTTTTTTTTGACTTGCGTATCTGCCTACTTTATAAATTTTTCTAGGTTCAAATGCCTAGATGGCGCCCCGTAGTGCAGCTTACGTAAGTCTCTTTCCCGGATCGTTACAATATATATATATATGAAGTTAAGTTTAAGTATCTAAAAATAATGTGTATATGAAATTAAATTGTAACATGTGCTATGTGGCTTGAAAAAATAATTCCTAATGTATTTATAGTGTGGGAGGTTGGTCTGACTTCTGGACTGATAAATGATTATGATAGAATTGAGCTAAAGGTGAATGGTGCACTGATAAAAAATCAAAAACATTTACAATGCTTATTATTGTACAATGATTGTACACCCCTTCACAAAGTATTAAAAAAGTGGATAAACTTGCCCCTACGTTGTCTGAGAGTGGTGTAGTGAAAGTTCAGATGTTTTGATATAAAACGAATAACTTATATATATCTCATTTATAAATAATAGTTTGTCCTTTTTTCTATGTACTTTTACATATGTTGTTTCTGTTTTTCTTCTTTTCTATTTCAAGACATTTTGAAATTTTTCCTATTATTAGTTCAGAACTATCACCTTCATCATATAAATACATTTTCGTAATATATTGATTTTTTTGCATTTTTTTATAATCTGTATTGTAGATGATATTAATAAAACAGTAAGTCAAAAAATCCAACAACATATGCATCAATTTATGGACTTTCTTCATGGTTATGCTAATGAAAATAAAGTTGTACAACAGTCAGAGGTAAGATTTTTTTTTTTAGTTTTTGAATATTATCTATTTTTGTATTAAGTAAAAAAATGACATAAAATATATTAAAATTTCTTGCAGGTCATTGCTGGTTTAATAAATTTTTAAATAATTGGCTATATAAAAGTAAAAATACATAAATATTATATATTTACTCTAAGATTTATTGACTTTATTTGCCATAATTTTAAAGACAAACATTTTAAAGAAAAAATAAAATATCTATTGTAAATTTTATATAAATTGTAGTATTTTAATTGCAATAAATATTTTAGTATAAAAAGTAGCGGTAAGAATACTCCAGAAGTTAAATTTAAATGTACTAATTAATGACAATGGAAACTGTTTTAGGAATGAGTTATAGATATAAGAAAATGAATAGAGTTATGTAATTAAAAAGTTTTCTACAACTGGAAAATCAAATTTTGAACTGAGTAGAGTAAAGATAAAATCTTACGAAAATAGTAGATCCTGAAAGTGAAATGAATTAAAAGTTTTCACAAAGAAATTTTAAGGAATGAAAAAATTTTGATAAGAAAACAAGTAAACTGAAGACTATAAAAACTTGGGATTGTAGATTTAAGTGCTCTTTTTTCTCCTTTGTGTTGGTGAAGTGTTATTGTGCTCGCACCAAATATTGTCAGTAACCAGTCAACATCTGTGAGGGAATAAATCCAGATGTTTCGGAATCTGAAGGTATAAAAATCTGACTAGTATAATTTTGTTTTATGTAAGCCTAAATGGCTCATAGGTTTTAACTTGAGGAACTTGTAGTTATTTAGCGTAATTGTGGACCATGACAATCTATTAAATAAGACAGTAATTGTCGGACAATATTGAAAAAAGAGTGTTTAAAGATTTTTAGAACTCCGTGATTAATTATTTGTCAGCATATTAATTATATTTAAGCTTGTATTAGGTTGCAGTTTTGTGTTGTATAACTTATAATAATCTTTAGTATTAAATTTACCAATTATTAATTAATTGTGGTTTGTCTCTTCAAGAATCGTGGGCAAATACACAACATAATATATTGTTATATGTCATTGACATACATATATTTAGACATGCTTAAAACTTGCACATCATTACACAATGTGTGGGTGTAATTAATTAATACAGTTGATAAATACTTGTAATCAATCAAATTTTTTAAATTTGTGACATATTCCTCCAAAACTTGTTATAAATCTTAAACTATCACTCTGAAAAAGTCACTTGATGAACCAAGATATCTGGAAAATACATATTTAGTGAAAAAGATTGATCTAGAAGATTTTACATTTGATTGTAGATCAGAATTTATAACAAGATTTGGAAAAGTGCATTACAAATCTGAATGTTTAATTGAATAAATATGCACGTGTATTCCAGTTGATTTTTATAGAATATTTTCTTTGACTTACTAATATTATTATGAAATATAATAGTATTTATGATAAACAATTGTCATTTGCTAATATTTATAAATCTTTTAACTATATGTTTAATTATACTGGTTTTTTTTTTTTGCAAGCACTATATACAAATGATAATTAAGCTTGGGATGTTTATTGAGAAATAGCATATTTTTTTTCCAATCATTACAAAAAACCATTTTATGTAAAGCTTTGATGGTTTCATGTTATATTTTGTTTTTGAAATGGGGAAGATGAATAATGCTACTTTTAAATGCAAAGGGATAATGTATTAAATATTGATGACCATATGTAATTAGGCTAAATTTTTTTAAAAAAGAGAGAAAATTAAGGATTTTTTAGTCTGTTTTAAACAATATTATTATTCTTTCCAATGCTTATTACAGAAATCAAGAGAAATAAAATTACAAGAAACACAATGCAAACTTATTTTTAAACAATATAGTGTGATAAGTGATTTGGAAAAGCCAGAATTTGTGAGATTGATCAATATATATCTATATTTATAATAAATACAGGCTTAATATACTGAAAGGAATCATTAAGAAAGTCAGTTTCATGAAATTCATTAAAAACCCTAAAATATATAAATTCATTCATTCATTAGCAAATACTTGCAAAAACCATGGTTATCCTAATTCCAAGGAAATAAAATAGACAAAAAAAATGGATTTTTCAATAACTATATAAAGGAATCCATGAATGGCAAATACATCCACATATATAACTTTTTGAACATGTAGTCTGTTTATTTGATATCTTGCTATTCTGATTTTTTACTCTTTTCTGCAACAAACTCTATTTTTGAAAGACTTAAACATCTAGTCTAATTATTGATTTCTGTTGTGTTATATATTGTAACAATTATATTGGCCATGCCAAAGTTACATCATTATACTTTTGGAAAATAATGTGTTATATTCATTTAGTTAATTTTCCCTTTGTTAAAAATAAGACACTTTAAATGCATTATGGAAATGACCCCAAAAAGATTTATAAATACAACAAAAGCTTTGATATGTAAATGAAGTTGAAAAATAGTAAAATGAGATAGATTTTTTTCTCTCTCACTTTTTTTTTTTTGAAGTAGAGAAAAAAAAAAATTATCTACCAAGTAAAAGGAAAATATACGTAAGATGTGAAAATTTATAATTATATTTTAATTTACTTAAAATGATGGAAATACTCTTTGTACTCAGGCTTGGGTGCTAATTTAAACTAAATAGCTCATTGGTGCCTAGCCTAGTGCAATGCCCAAACTATTTTTCTTTTCAACTACTTAAAAAACTGCTATTGATAAATGAAACTCTGTAGATGGATTGCCAGAGAAGAAATAAGGATACTAATGTCTTGTGTAATTGCTTTTAATGTTTTACTTAATGATTCTGAAAGGTAAAAAAATATTTAAAGGAAGGAAAAATTTTTTTCATGACAGCGGCAAGATATTCTAAAGCCAGAACTTTTAATGCTTTGATATTTTTTTTTTGTGTGTGTGTGAATATTCAGGACAAATAAATGAAAAGAATGTTGAATTTTTAAAAAAACTAAAGAATGAAAGCTATTTTGGAACTTGTCAAAAATGACATTATTTTTTTATTCATGAAGGAACTATAAGAATATAATATTTGAATTTTAATTATTTATGACACTAACTGTATCATAATTCCTTATAATAAAGTAAATGAAACTATTTCCAGATATTTAGCAATAAACAATAATAATTCTTTTTTTTTATGTGAGAAGTCATATTAAAAAAATATCTTCTTTCATATTTTAATAATCAGGGTTTAATTAGTTAGTTTTTTTTTTTTATAATTTTTTTCTTTTTTCAAAAAAATCATAATTTATTTTCCGGCTGTGAGTTTCTTTGAGTCATCATTGTTCTTTATCATTACAACTCATCTCAGGTTGTAGTTGTTAAATCGAAGCCCCATGTTGGGTGCCATTGTAACATTTTTCGCTTTGCTAGGCCTCTTACACGCTAATATAAACTGCGCGTGAGTTGATCAAGCTATGTCAAAAAAGAAGAAAGTTATATTTCTATTCTAAAAACATAGCTATATTTCCTGATCAACTCGGCCTAGAATTATTGCTAAGTACAATCGTGAGCTGACTCAGTTTTTAATTTCTACATGAGGGCTCCAGAGTCGTTAGACCCACTGAGTCGGCGTCAAACATATTGTAACTCGTAAACTAAACAGAAAAAAAGGTGCTTTTAAACTAATCGGTATTGCATCATACCGTAACGAGAACTATTTTCTCCTTTTTGATTATTATTTCTGGGCTTGTTTAAATACATTGGCAAGGTAAATTCCGTTTTAAATCCCACTAAACTAATAATAAATTTAATAATAAAAAATAATAACTACTATTAATAATGCACAATGAAAAGGTTGATAAAAGTATAATCTCTTTTATTCTAACAAACTAAAATATTTATAAGTTAAATTACGAATTAACTAAACTGGAAAGTACACACAGGCTAATCCAGATAATGAATCGATTAACAAAAACAGTTAGAATAAATAATGAACGCAATTTAATAATGTTCCAAGATCTTGTATAAAATTCTTTATAAGAAAGTCCCTTGAATGTGAAAGTAAAGTCTATATCAGGATGGTAGTCTAAGCTTAGATAAATAATTGTTTGCAAACTTTAAATTTAAGTTACAAAGTTCTCTTTTTTTTTAGCATTATTCTTCCATCTTTAATTAGCTAAAATATTTTTCTTTTAGCTTATACTTTTGGAATTCTTTTAATTTATCTGGTTAGTAATCTGTATGTCATTTATTCTTTCCAATTAGATAAAAAAAAATAAGAATGACAATTTTAACCTTCATTGCATGTTTTAACAAAAATTATACTAATCAAAAAAAAAAAATCTAAATTTACTTTTTTAGCTTTTACCAAATGCCAATATATTTGTAACGTATATAAATAAACGTTACAATATATTTAGCCTATAGAGAAAGGTCTATCTAGCAACTTTGCTGAGAAATAGTTAAGGGAATACAGTATTAATCAGGGTAATCAAATGCTGGATAATAAAGGTTTATGTTTTTATTCTTTAGTTAGGAATATCTAGATATCTCTTTATTAACCAATAATTGAATGGGAATAGGCTGTTTCAGTACCATCTTATTTGAAATCTGGGGTCAAGTTTTAACTGATGTGTTAACATTATATGAAGACCCTTAATTTCAATTTAAATGATAAATATGAGTGTATAAGTACATAAATATATTGACATTAATTGATATCTTTTATGCATGTAGAATTATGACAAATTGTCTTACGTTTTTTGTTGTTTCATATTGAAATTATTTTTTTAATAAATATTTTATTACGGCTATGTATATGTATGGTATATATATATTAATATTAGGAAGAAAGTACTTCTTTATCTAATAACCATTTAATTAAAGTTTTGTCTCAAGAAATAGAAGAATGGAAAATGAAATGGCAGGAAGAAAGAAAATTAAACTCCAAACTTTATGGTAATTATTTAATGATGTGGTGGGGCTTTTTTTTTTTTATGTAGACATTGTATAAATTTGATCTTTTAATGTAAATTAAATGCTGATGTATCATTTTTATAAATTATTTAGAATATTAAATTGATAGATCTTTGATTTAAAGTATGTTATTAATGAATGTATATGAATCCACATAAGCACATTATGCATCTATTAATTATTGTAGTTATATGTTAGACAATTTTCATAATTTGAATTGTTGAATATTATTTAGACAAATTCAAATTTTATTTATACTTTTCTAATGTTTTTAACTGTTAGTAGTAAAATACTATCGAGACATTATTTTTCTTTTCTGTGGCATGATGTTGATGGCATGACCAATGACAGCTGTAATGGAAATTTAACATGTGACTTTTAGATTCAACAATATTGAATTTAAGATAATATTCTAACCAGCTACACTATTTTATTAAAAGTAAGTAAGACAATGGAAATTTATATACTTATCTATAAAGATACTCTTGATTTCTTCATTGTTTTTAAAGGAAAATTTAATGAATAGTTTTCAAATATTATGGATTACTACATTAAGTTGACTTAGAGGTTATTTATAATTATTAATGTAAGGAGCTTTTTTAAAAAAAAAATTTTTTTTTTCTCTATCTGATATTCTTGTGTTTTTGAAGCAAATATCTGCTTATTGTTATACGCACGATCTGCTACTTTAAACACACTTCTCTCTTTTTTTTTTAATTATTTTTTAATGAGGCGGTTTAGTTTCAATGATGTATGTATTTCAACATTCATAGTTCTTGTTTATCTGTATTTCAAGTTTAATTTTTGTAGAAATGTAGAATTCCTCATAGGGAGTTATGTCTTTGCAAATTTGTTTTGATATATTGATTGCAATTTTTTTTATTTTATCAAAACATTCTTGAAATGTACTAAACACTGCAGTACCTATCACTGATTTTTTTCTTTTGATGTTTCTTGTGGTTATCTGTGTTTTTTTGTTTTTAACAATAGCTGATAGATAATCTTTTTTTTTTTGAGTGAGAGAGAGAGAGTTTGTTCTATGTTGGATTTTTCTTTTTTCACATCACTATTTCATAGTGATAATGTAACTCCAATTTTTGTATTTCTGTTATGATTGGCAGTGTATGTTAGATGGAGTTACTATCATTATGGAACAGAGCAAAAAACTTATGTTTAGAAGTAGGTAATTTAGATATATAAAAATTTAATATAGAATAAACTCTCATGCAGAATGGTTATCCAAAAAATTTTAAATAAATAACAAAAAAAGAAATATCAAAAGAATACATACTGTATTGTATTCATATATTATAGATGTGTTAGACAAAGTAAGGAAAATCTGTATGTGTATAATATCAGAACAGCTTTCCAAAACTATGGCATACTAGAAAGAATTTTAAATTCTTCTTAACCTAAATTTGAAATGCTAAGAAACAAGAATAATATCTATTAAATACCATGGGAATGTGGAAAGATATATGTCGGTAAAATTATTTAGCCTATCGAAAAATAATTAAAATATATAAAATAACTGTTTCAGAAAAAAAAAGAGAGCAAACTCTGCACATACTATTTAGTATATGTGTGACTGGAAAAACACAAGTATTAGGCAAAGATCAAAAAGTAATAAGAAGAAAATTTAAAGAAACTATTCACATAATGGTAAATAAACGCCATAAGTCATTCTAATATGTTAAGCCAAAATGTATGGAATCCATTCATTATCTTAATTATAGAAAAACAAATTGAAAATTTAGGAGGGACCCTCATTTATTAGTATATAAAATTTCTACTGATTGTTGCTTTTAATAAAATAATATAATTGGTTAATGTCTTGCAATTTAATTCTCAAACTAATTGTCATTGGTTAAAACAGCAACACCTGAGAAAGAGAAGAGAATAATTTAAATCAAAATATTGCATTCAAAATTAACCTGTATATTATTATTAATAATTGAATGTTTTTGGAAAAAATATAAATAAAATTGGAAATTTTTAAAAAAAACATTAAACATATAACTACAAGTAAATTGCTCTCATCACATATTTTCAGACAAACATATCATGCTGCATTCTTTAAAAAAAATAAAAAAGGAATTTATATGATAAGAGGTTTGAGAAATCATAGTTCAAGAAATTTATTAATAAAATTTAGTTAGTGTAAGAAAAATACTGCTAAAATTTAGTTAATATTGGATGATGCTTAGCACTAAACATTTAGCATACTTTTCTTCTGTCATTAATAGCCTGTATGTGATTGCAATGGCTGGATTAATCTCGCATGCTTATGATAAAATGGATTTAAAATAATTCAATTTAGATCAGTGTAATGCAGCAAAATGAAATTTGCAACAACATTGTATCCCAAGCAATTAGTGGCTTTAGATTTTAATACTAAAATTGGAAAACAGTTGAAATGTGAAAATATTGTGAATAAATTTGTATATGGAGACAGAAATGAAAAAAAGAAATAAATTGTAGAACTTGCTATGAAAGAAAATCAATATATTATGAACTTTTTTTTTTTAAAAAAAAAAAATCATATAAAAGCATTCAAATGAAAGTTTAATACAAGAAGTAATCATTGATTTACGAACTATAAGATATGCATTAATAAAAAGCTTGAGATACAAAAAAAACCTATTATTAATAATTTTCAGAAATGTTCCATTGAATTTTAATTAGAACTTGCAAATCATTTTAAAATACTAACCGATATGAACACATTCAATAAGAAGATAATTAATAATTTATTAAAGTCACCTATACGGATTGTCAATACAAAAAAGAGCACTTGAAAGTAAATTTTCAAATGAAATAAGACAATGTATGAAGAAAAAATGGAATATAGAAATATTTTTAAATGACTCATTTAGAAGAATTGAATATCTGGAATTCTCTAAAATGTTATGAAAAGTTGAATATAATAATGATATATATATAAAACTGTGAGTTGACAAGGAATCATAGAAAAGAATGAAAGTCTTGAAAGAAAAATATAATATATTGCTAATGAAAGGAATGTTATTTCAACAATAAAAGATGTAATACTATTACTAAAAGAAATAAAAAATCATGAAGTGTGTGAAAAAGTTTTACCAAAAACTATATAATGATAAAGAGTAAGAAAACAATGTAGTTATTACAATTACAACAATATCTTTTTAAGTGCCAAGTACTTTACATGAAGAAGTTAGACTTGTTATATTTGCATGTGTATGTTAAAATACATATGCATATAAAGTTAGAAAAATAGTTATAAATATTTGAGCATTATTTATATGAGTATGTGTATGTAATAATTTCTCTATTTATTTACTTACTTCTTTTAAGATAGCAATAATAATTTCATTATTTCCAGGAGAGTCTTCATAGATTTAATTGCATGTGTTATGTTTGTATGTGTATGCATTTCAACATACACACATGTATAACATTCAGATGTTTATAACTATTTTTCTAGCTTTATATGTGTACACTTACATATGCAATTAAATCTATAAAAAATGGGAAAGCTTCTGAAAATAATGAAATTATTATTGTTATCTTAAAAGAAATAAGTGAAGAAATAATTATTGTTAATGTTTAAATCAACTGTCAAAATGATAAAGATATAGCAGATGATTTGAAGAAAGGTGAGGGGAAAATTATTAGAAAGTACAGACATATCAGTCTTCTATCAATTTTATATAAGATTTTTACTAAATGATTACATCTCATCTGCAGAGAATTTTGGATTCAAACAAATTTAAAAAATAAGTTAGATTTAAAAAGTGGTTTTAGTGCAGAAGATTATATCCAAGAATTAAAAAAGTTATAAAAAGATCATTGAGTTTGATTTGCCATTATTTTTTAGATTTGTAAATTATGAAATGGCATTTAACTCTATGAGAATATTGGAATATCAAAATATAAACTCAGGATATTATCAAATTTTGAAGAATATTTATCAAAATGCAACAACAATGATTTGATTACATGGTAACATTAAGAAATTTAACATTGATAAGTATAATACATTATGGTCATATTATATTTCCAAACGTTTTTTAAGAGTATTTGTAGACTATTGGTAAATTAAGAGAATAAGAATAAACAAAATTTTTTTAAGTATATACAATTATCAGATGAATGTAAGAAAGATCTCAAATTAAATGCTAAAAAAGACTAGAAAATGTTAAATGGTTCTTCAATAAGAAATAATGATTTGGAAGAAATTATTAACTAGATATTGATACAAATGGAAACATAGTAGATGAAATTTAATCATAGAATTAAAGTTGGTTGGGTGAAAGTAATAAAATATTTAAAGAAAATATGCCTATAAATTTGAAAAGGAAAGTTTTTAATAGATATGTTTATTTATTTTTATATATGAATATGAGATTTTTATGTTTAACATTTGACTAACAGAGAATACACAATAACATATAAAAAGATCCATATTGGACACAACAAAAAAGGATGAAAAATGAAATGCATAACTTAAGAGACAAATAGTTATCATTGGCATCACTGAAAGAATTAAGAATCTGAAATGGAGCTGACTGTATATGTTGTTAGAAGAAATGACAATAAATGAATGGTTGAAGTGTTAAATTGCATTACAAGAACTTGTAAAGATCTAGAAAGAGACCTCTTATGAAATAGTTGGATAATAAAGTTTATTAGAATGGTGTAAAGAAGTGAAGCTAAGAATAGAAGAAAATGAATTGAGCTTATAGAGAGAGACCTTTGGTCTGCAGTGGTTTGATAATGGTTGAAAATTATCTACATATGATATATTATTATCACATTATTTTTTATGATATTTATAAAGTAAGAAGTGTTTGTTTTTTTTATTTTCAAAGGTGATGTAACTAATCAAGAACAGATATTTGGCCAGCAAATTCAAGATTTAAAAAAAAAACATGAGCAAGAAATATTTCAACTACAACAGAAAAATTTTATTTTAGCTGCTAAGGTAATATTTATGATATGTATGCCTGTAAGATAATGGTGTCATCTCTCTTCTGTTCTAGAATTCTAATGTAAACATTTAAGTAAAATCATTTGTCTCTAAATAAAATGTAGTGAAATAACATCATTATGACTATTTTTTAATAATGTTTGGCCTTTTGTGATAGACATAACTAATCATAGGAATCTGGTTTTATTTAGAGTAATCATTGATTTTACTAAATATTCACATTTAGTCTTTTAGAATAGAAAGTGATACCATCACAACTGATGTTTTCAATTGATGATCTCCCAAATGTTTTATGAATGCAATCCATAAAATGTTTTACTGATACATGATTCACAATCAGATTTTTTTAAAACATAAACAAATAAAATTAGATCCAGACAAATAATTCTAATGATCATTATTGTCAGTGTTCTTTATTATAACATTATAGTTGTGAATTTTATGTTCTTTATTATTTATTCTTTATCCAATGGTAGTATTACTCTTTTCTATTCTTATTATTGCTCGGATTTTTTTTTTGCCCTGTGCAATTTGATACAGTCCATTTGATTACAGATTAGCTCTGTTACTGCCAATGCTTAAATTTTTAATGAATTCCCGAGCAGTAATCCGTTCAGTTTTATTTTTTAATTTTATTAATAACATACTTTCTTTTTTTCTTCAATCCATCTCTAATAATCTCTAACTCTAAATAATGACCAGTTTCTTTTTTTAAAAAAAAATATTTTTGTAGTAAATTTATCTTTTTCCTTTATTCTGTTCAGCATTTCTGATTTTATTTTTCTAACTTTTTTTTCCAATTGTTTACATTTATATTTTAAATCCTTGTAAATTCTTCTTTCGTTTGAAATTGTTATATAAAATATTACAATTTAAATGTGTGTCCATATTTAGCTTCAGTTATTACAGTTTCCTTTTTTATTCTTATATTTAATCAACTCTTTATCTTTTTAGTTTCTAATGTGTCTGATGTAATTTTTAATTGCTTAATTTTTATATTTATAAGTAACACAAAAAGCAAAGATTTGAATTATATAATTTCCAAGTGTTTTATTTTTTTGAAAACATATTATATTCAAATATATATTTTAAAGATCTTAAATTTATATGGACATGTTTTTAATAAGCATATTGACCATTATATTTATTCTATTTTTTTTAGAATACTTTAAAAGAAAATATTTTACTTGATTTATTTTAATAGAGTTAGACATCTAATCACCAAATTAAAGTGCCTGATATTTAATTTTTTACATGATTAAGAGTGTATTCCCAATCTGCATTTATATTAAGAAATTTGTTGCTCTCCTGTTACTCCATTCTGTAATTATATTTATCCACTTAAGTTAATCTTGTAATCAAACTTGTAAACCTTGAAGATATATTAGTTTATATAGATTTTATATAAATTTTAACCTAATTTTAAAATTTTAACTAAATGAATTTTAGCATATAAACAAACTCATTATGTTAGATTATTGCTAAGTTTTATTTTTGTTTCAGAAAAATTTCTGTTTATAGCTAAACTAATATTTATTCAATTTGCATTTTTAAATTAGATTTTGATGTAGCTTATGATTCTATTTATTACAATAAGCTTGACAAAATTTTATTTTTTAACATTTCATTCTGCCATAATCTTTAGTCTTTCATTTTGAATTATTTGAACAATAGTTATGCTTATAAGGAATTTTTGACTTTCTATTCTTCCAAATTATCCATTGATATTTCTCCATTTCATAATTTTTGTTGTTGTTGTAGTTTACATTTTTTCATGCAACAATTCTCACAATTAGTATTATCATTAAAACTTTAACTAAAATATAAGATTATTTTTTGTATAAATTATCTAATTTTTATAAGATTTATGCTGCAAATAATTAAAATTTGTATTTCTTGCTAAAAATGTATTTTACATATAAACTGGGTTTTATGTCTATCATTATAAACTTTCCTTACAATTTTTTTTTTTGTAATGTAATTTCTATTGTGTTAAATATACTAAATTGACAAAGATCTCGCTTTTAAAAAATACGGTTCTTCAACACCATTAAAGCATCACTTTTTTCTCAAAATATGGATTTATTAACAATATTAATCTTTGAATTTACATGTTATATGTAGTGATATACAAGATTCAAACTATGATTTACAATGCAGAACTTGATTTACCGAGTGAACGAAAAATCTTGAATTGTATATGCATATAAAGCATCACTTGTCCATCATTTCTTAACTTTGCACAAGCCATTAAATGTACAGTTTTCTAGCATTTACTGATTACTATAACCTGCACTAAGTGGCACTATTGTATGTTAAGAATTGCTACTATTTTTTAGAGAGTATTATTAAATATAAATATCCTGATATCTGTAATAATATTCAAATAATGAATATTGTAGTGGTCTCATCACTTACCCATTCCATAACAAAAGTTTTTTAAGTTTCACAATAATATTTTACAAACAGCTTTGTAGAATAATAATATAGTATCAGAAATAGATAGTATGACTCATAATATCTGATATATTAGCTATAATATATTTTTACAACTTAACAAATCATCATGTGATGAATCAGGAATAGAAAAACTAGAATGAAATACTGTTTCTTACAATCTACTTTTAAAACATTACTAAAACTTTTAGAGCATCTGATATAAGAGTAAAATAATATTAGATAATTATGCAGGCTTCTAAACTTTCATTTCAAATTTACAGATTTATGTATAAATAGACAATCCAAACTTTTTTTTTTTAATCAACTATCTACTTAATGAATAATAAACTTCACTGGAATTTTCAGAAGTTTTCAATAAATCTATTTAATGATTAAATATATTCTCATATTAGTATCAAAAACCTGGCTGCTGAATCTTAGTTTTATTTTAAGAAATATACTTTACTTTGAAATTATTGCCTAACATATTTCAACAATTATATAATTCATTATTTTTTATTGGTGAAAGTTTTGAAAGAGTGTACACTTTCTCAAAATTGGAATAGCAGAAGAATTAATGTATTCTGATAAAAAAAATTATTTAAGTATTTGTGGTTATTAGAGAGTGATTACATTGCTATTTATTTCAGAAAAATTTCAAGTGTTATTATTTTAAATAGAGTATGTGGATTATGATTTTTACTGTTAAAAAATATAATTAACCATTATGTAGAATATAGATATTTGTATTTATAGTTTATTGATGTTTACAAAGTTTTTTTGTTTTATCTTAATTGCTTTCCATTCACTCTGAAAAATATCCACTCATGGTATTCCAAATCAGTTTTTTAAAGTCATTCATAAGTGTGTTTAAAATTTATTCACTATTTCTATGGATTTGTTAAATATATAATTGGATTTGCATAGACTGATGAAACATATTGTGTGATCATAACTGATGACAATGTTTATCTTTTATCTGGCAATTACTATAAACTACCGTATATAATTGGTGTATTAAAAAATAGCCATCAATGAAAAGATTCAAAATAAATAAAACATCGAATTAATGAGCAATCAGATTGGCATCCAAATTCAAAATGATGGGTTGATATCAAAAATGAATTTAATATTTGTATTGGAGCAGTATAACACTATGAGGAAAATATAATTATCAAAAGAAAATGATTCAAAAATTAAAATTAAGGTAATCATTAATATTGCTATATCTATTCTTATAATGCTTGAAAAGAAAAGAATGAGATTTGAAAGAAATTGTCTTTGACAAATTTTAAATATTAAATGGCAAGAAAAAAAATGATTATAAATTTTATACTTTTTTCTGTTCAATCAGCATTTGAAAGGGAAATGTTCTTGTCAAAGATACTGATCTAAAAGTATCTGGAGAACAACAATGGAAAAGGATATGAAATTTAAATATATGTAGTTTGAAAAAATGAACAGCCTGCTTACTACTAATGGTGAGGGAAATATAGAAATTCTTTAAGGATGAGAAAGAAATATCTCTATCATAGATTGTATCTCATACTTTCTGAAACATTCAATGCAAACTTTTAACAACAAAGTTATAAATTTTTGTACTTAAGACCCATTCTATTGGGGATTGCTCTTTCTCTCTCTCTCTCCAGGTAAAATAAAAACTTAGTATTTTACCAATCTTTATGAATTTTAAAACTTCTTATTGATTCTTCTATCACATGGGTTACTTCTTATTGATTCTTTTATATACATGGATAACTTTGTATTGATTCTTTTATACACGTGGGATAATCAACTAATTATAACAGCATCCATCTGAATTCATTTATGTATACCAGTGGTTCCCAACCTTTCTTTACCAATGACTTACTTCAAAATTAATTAGATTTTTGTGACACACCAGAAATTTTAGAACGAAAAATAACAAATTTTACACATATTTTATATTTATTATAAAGAAATAAATTTTATTATATATAATCACCAAAAAGTTTTAATCTTAATGTGATACTTGTGCTTGTTGTTCTTCACATAATTTCTTCATTCTGGGATGAATTATAGATAAGGAAACTCCTTGAGTTCTTGTTCCATGGAAAGTAGTATCTCACATTTTTTGCTTTTAATTTCGATTATTGATGAATATATCAGTTTGCATAAGTATAAAGTAGAGAAAGACAATAAATTTTTTAAGGCCTTTGTCGTTTCATCAAATTCTATTCTTAAATTTCTATCATTTTTTATTTCTGTATATTTTTCTTTTTCTGATATAGTTAAAGATTGGTCAGAATTTTTTTAATTAAGAAAAGATTTTTAATGCAGTAATATTTGTGAACATTCCAAGATGGAAAATATTGCTGAATTTTTTCTTCTTATGTCATAACTTTAAAATATTATTATATTTAGTTTTTGTCATTAGTGGAAACATACCTAGGTTTTTGTCTTTTATTCTCCTTTTCCACATACTTAATTTATCATTAAAAGATTTAATTTTGTCAGTTTAAAATATTTTCTTATTTTCCTTATGACCTTTAATTTACTCAAGGTGATCAGCAAATCTGCCAGAAATGCCAACTTTGAACACCATACTTTGTTACTCAAATAATCATTTTAGTCATTTTGTTCAACTATAAAATAAATAAGCAATTCTCTACATAATTCATAAAATCATGCTAGTACCTTAACTTTTGATAACTTTTCAGTGTGCAATAACAATAGTAAGTGATCTGCTTCCATAGCTTCGCATAATTTAGAAAATGTGAGAAATTTTTGACATTTATTTTTCATTGACAATACATTTAGATATTAAATTCTCTCGATATAAAAAACAATGAGTCAAAATAATATCTGGATTGCATTCTTTAGCTTTATCAATTCTTTTATTGAACCTGTCAAAGATTTTGCACCATCAGTACAAATTCCTATGCAAGATTTTTAACTTAAATTATAACTTTTTATGTAATCGTTTCTTATTTTAAAAATATCTTTTCCTGAACTTTCAGGTAATTTTTTACAAAAGAAAAATTGATTGATTATATCACCATTTATAATAATTCTGATAAATAATATTAACTGTGCTTTCTCACTTATATCTGTTGGTTCATCAATTTGAAGAGCAAATATATTATCTGACTTGAGATGTTCTATTACTTGAATCTTAATATCTTCTGACATGTTTTGAATCTGCCTATTAATAGTGTTATTAGTAAAAAGAATTTTCAAAATGTCCTTTTGTGCATCATCCATAATAAGGTTTTTTTACCATGAGACAACAAGCTGCTAAGATTAGATTTTGAGCAATAGTAAGCAATTTTTTTCTCTACGTTATTAGCTCAGCAACTAAGAAACTATATTCTTGTGCTTTGTTTATCAGGAGTTTTGAAATATTTTTATGAGTGACTGTGCTTGTTTATCTTTTGAATTTAACTGTCTTTGAAATAATCAGGAGACTTCATTAATAGGTTTGGATGTTTTGTAGCTAAATGATATTGTAATTTATTTGGAAGTAAAGAAGTATTGGAAAGTTTTCCATTGCAAACAATAAAAATTGGTGTAAGACAATCTTTATCACCTACCCATAAAAATCTCAATGCTATATATTTTTCATCATATGTTTGCCATATAATTCAAATTCTTTTAGCAAAAAATGCCAGTTCAGTACTGTTGTCATTATCAGTTTCTTTATCTTTACTTTTTGATACTTTTCTATTTAAAAAATTATCCATTTTAATGTCTGTTTAAATTTTGAAATAAATATATTAATTTTTTTTAAAAATTGTAAATAATAAATATTCACCTTACCAAGCTACTGAATTTTACAATTTTATAAATAAGAGATACATTGCACGTCTTTGGTAACTTTCTATTTTGTAATGAATAGCACATAATAATGATAGAGAACTATTACTATAAGATCAAAGAAGGAATGGTCAGTCAGTAAAATATACTTTATAATCCTATGACTGTCAATGACAAATCGTTCACTACTGATTACTATGTTGCAATGAATGTATTTGTAAAACTTGCACTATAAATCAGGCATGAACCTAATCTACAAATTAATAAGAATTGCAAGCTAAACTCATACATACCATGACATCAGGGTAGTTGAGCATGCAATTTCGAAATTATTGTAAAGTATCAGCGTTTTTCTAGAGTTTTTAATTTTGATAAACTTATATTAATTTTTTAAGATAAATTTTGATATTTTGACACACCTGAGGAACTCTCTTGGCATACACATTGGGAAACACTGATATATACTATAAATTTTTTAAAAGATTTTTCAAATTTTTCTAAAATACATTATTCAGAAATAATTAATTTTCCAAGATTGTAATTTCTAATTACAAATAGTTGATATATTTCCTTATTCATACATTAACATTTTTATTTAAGAAGCAAGCTGAATATTATTATTTTTGCTTACTTAGTTAAGCAGTTCCTGCTATTGCTTCTAATCTTTTATTCATCTTTCACCTAAGGAAGAAAATAAAATTTGGAAAAGAAGGTTATTCACCATAATGTTATTATTTATTGCATATTAAAAGTACATTTTTTGCATAGTAAGCTGTTGATTTTTATTTTGAAAATATATAATAATATATATATTTTTTTGAAACTTTACCCAATCTAATTAATTTAATCTTTGCATCTCATAATTTAAAATATTTATTCTGTAGACACTTCATGTAATTTTTCCATATTTAATATATATACACCTGTGTCTCTTTTTACGCGAACTTATTTAACACAACTTTGAAGTTACACGATTCGTTTTTCACCGGAAGTCGAAGTCCGATTATGCGCTATTACTTTAAATAATAAATTTCGCGCACTTACGTTATATTGAAAGTAATAGCACATTATTGGAATTCGACTTTCATCTTAGTAATTTCAATATTTTCAGTGCTTTATAATAGTAAGATTTTATGCAATAATGAAATTAAAATCATGATTTCCACATTTTATGTATACACACATTAAATTTTACAAGATTATAATGTAAATTTGTTCAAACATTGTGTGTGTTAATTTTGCATTTTAAATCACATTCTGTTTTTGCTTTTTAAAAAAGAACGTAATCAATTATTAATCATTTAGTGTCCACAAGTTTATTTTTAAAAGGTCAGTAATAGCAGTGGGCACAATTAAAAATTAAAATCTGATTTTTAATTGTAATTAACAATTTAAAAATTACTTACAGGCGACTTGAAATTAATGTGATGTAAAACGAAATTTGATTTTTAAATGAAATTGAAAATTAAAGATAAAAATAAGAATTTAATTTTTAGTTGTTAGTTTTAATTAAATTTTTCCCAGCAGTGGTGAATAAATGTCTTTTTATTATCATAAGTCTAAGTTCATAAACAATTAATAAAATCATCGTCGTCGTCAACAGAAAACCATTAACACAACATGAGAGTGAACTTGACGCTAGTTGTATTTTTTCTTGTGAGAATAATTGCTGAGATATTCTTGACTTCGTTTAAGGAGAAGCCAAATACATCACATCATATCACATGAGAATCTGATTTTTTACTAGTTTGCAAACGAACGTCTTTTTGGGCAAATAGCGATAATAATTAAAACGTGTATAAAAACATTTAAATTACTGTACTGTAAATTATGCATAAAAATATATTATTTTGAATAAAATTAAATATTATAGTTAAAAAAAGTTTGTCTTGTATCTTTTTTTTTCAAATTTGAAATTTTTTATTAGTCATATTTTATTTCCTTATTTTTTTTTTGCGCAAATTTTAAAGTAATTTTACGTTGGTGCTTTGCTTTTACGCAAATTTTGAAAAATCACAGACCGCATCCCCCCTTTTTCAATGTAAGTTACATCTATTTTTGCGCGATTTCATTTGCGCATGTTTTCTGAGGAACCTATCTATCACGTAAAACAAGACCCAGGTGTATATATATTGTTGATTTTACAATATTTTATGTTTTACTGCAAGGTGAAGGTCTTTTGAATTTTATTGCAAAACTAATTTATAGCTTTTTTTTTCTTCATATCTCTCCAGTCTCAGATATGATCTTTTAATATCTTTTGAGATTAAGTTTAAGAAATTTATTTATTTAATGTTATCTTTTTTAACAATATATCTAGCCAAGTTCCATTTCATCTTTTTAATTCTTTCAATGATGTCAGTAATTTCTGTTTGTTCTTTCATTCATGAATTTTACTTATGATTTTTTTCTTTTTAATTTTCATATTTATTTTTCCATATTAAACTGTGGAGTCTGTAGTTTCTGTATTGATTTTTTGCTAGGTATAATAAGTTGCAACTCTATGTATAAGTACTAGCAGAGAACATTTATTAAACTTTTGTGTATAAATGTATAGGTGGGTCTCATTTTCTTTTCATACAAATTTATTTCTATTTAAAATATTCTATCCAACGTTATTTCTGTAATTAAGTCAATTCATCCATCATATTTCAGTCATATTAATTTATAATTTAGTTTGTTTTTTTTAAAAAAAAAATTGAATGATTTGTTGTTGTTTGGAGTTTATATGAAGACTCCAGAAGTGTCAGAACTAGAACTATGATTCATAGATATTGAGCTCCAAAATCTATCATTTTATTACTACACTAAACTGCACACAATTTAGGTCCATTTAACATTACTATAACTGCACACAATTTAGGTCCATTTAACATTACTATAGTTTTTTAATATTTATTTTTGTCCTGTTTTTTTTTTAGGTTATCTGATATTTTTTATAATATTTTCATGTCATTTGCAAAATCCAGATATCTTATGTAAAGTTCATTTATTTTTACTTCCCTGCTTTTTATTTTTATCCGTAAAATACTTTTCATTGAATAAATGTAAAAAGTACTGGTAAAATAATATCACTAAGCATCACATGATCACAATCTCTTATTGGATGAGTAGGCACTAGATAGGAATTTTATGCACAAGCCTTCTGGCATTCATTGATTACTCTTGTTGGCACAGGATGGCACTACTGTACGGAGAGAGTTTTTGCCTTGTTTATAATATTATCACTATTTAGTCTAATCATTACCATTACGTTTGGTAAATATTTTTTAGATTTATCAATATCCTGGATCTTGATTTCAATATTCCAAAGCATTAATTATAATAGAAATGATTATTAGTCATTTTTATCATTTATTTTAATATTTGATGTGATTTATTCATTTTTTTATTTGTGTGATTTATAATGGTTGTTGTAAAAATGTTATATATAAGTGATAATTCTATCATTTTTAATATCTTCTGTTTCACTTTTCTTAAATATCAATGTTATTATTGCATTCTTTTAGTCATCCAGTATATATAACAATTTTTTTGTTATTTCATCTGCTTTTTAAAAATACATTTTTTTTTCTACCATAAAAATTAAAAATACATATATTTATATTTATTCCATCATTCCTGAAATTTTACATTTCTGGAGATTAGAATATATCAATAGATGTTATGTTATATTAAATAGTTCTAAATATAATTTTCTAATAATTTATAATTCCATTTCTGTTTTTATGCCACCTTTTATTGTTATGGTTGAAACAATTTTCTAATCAATATCAAATTGACAATTTTTTTTTTAGTTTTGAGAATTTTTTTCATAGTTAAATATTTTTATGTCATTATTATTATTTTTTTCAATATTTTAGAAAATTCCAGACAATCAGTTCTTCATCGTAATTAATTTCATTTTTAAAAAAAATTATATGTTATTTTGCTTCAGTTAAAAAAAAAAGTTGACTGCTGCTATTTCATTTCCTTTATATATATAGACGCTTTAGTGAAGTATCTGTTATTTTCTTGTTGATTTAATTCATCACATGATCACTATCTCATACTAGCACAATAATTATTAAACAATCCAAAACAAAGCAAAACTCTCCATATAGTAGTGCCATCTAGTGCTAACAAGAGCAATCAATGGATGCCAGAAGGCTTGTGCATAAAATCCCTATCTAGTGCCCACTCATCCAATATCCCCAGACTAGTTTCTGGCTTGTGGCCTTCATCAGTGAGGAGCCTTGGATCTGAGAGCACTGCACCTAGATCTTAGGATCTAATGCAACCCTCCAGCACCCACCTTTTAACTCTATTTAACTACAAAACTATGAGAATGAAATTGAAAACACTATTAATATTTTCAATCCAAGCTCAACAGCTTATATAGTCATATGGGTCTGAACTCAATTCAGTACCCATACATTTTGGTGTCTGGCATCCATTGATTGCTCTTGTTAGCACAAGATGGCACTACTATATGGAGAGTTTTGCTTTGTTTTGATTTAATTCATGTTAGATACCTTCAATATCTTTGAAAGCTTTAAAAAGATTTTGTAAGTTTTGTTTTAAATTAAGTTGAGTATATGTGAAAGTTAGAGATATCAGTTGATTTTTATTGACTTTTGTCTTTTTTTAGTTCAGCATTAGCACATTTTCTGCATCATGCAAATGGATGAAGATTTTTTTTTCATTGAATGTATTAAATAAAACATAGATTTGTAATATATATATATCTTCTATTAGGCAAAATATAACTCAACTATTCTGTATCTTTTTTTAGATTTTTGTATATCCATTTTTTTCATAAGATTTAAAAAAAAAAAAGAATTTATAATTTACAATTTTATTTTCTCAAATTCCCAAATCTGTGTCCTGTGTTGTTTCTGGTTTCATATTCAAATTAATTGCTGTTTTAAGTGTTTTTTAAGATTATTGCATTAAAATCTTTTGGTTGTTTTACAATAGCGTGTTGAAACTGCCGGAGAGCGTTATTTCTATGCTAGCGCACAGAAATATGCCATTTAGGTGGCCTCCGCCGCTATCGAACGTTCTATTTCTAACACGTAAGCCTAGAAATAGTCCGTTGATACGGGGGAGGGTACCGGCTGACTGTGTTTATTTCTATGCTAATGCACAGAAACGTGAACATTTAGCCAATCTTGCCGCAGAAGCTATCGTGTCAGCTTATATCTCAGATTCGGGCTAAGCATTTCGGTTGTTTTACAATAGTGTGTTGAAACCGTCAGAGGGCGGGCTCGGTTTGTAAACAAAGATAAATATAATGTTGCCGGGGTTGGGTTTCTTTTTTTTTTTTTTTTTTTTGTTGGCTTTGGTTTTTTTTATTTTTTTTTTGTTTATCACATTTATAAAAGTAATATCAAATCAAATTTTTTGTTTAAACACGAGCAAAACAAAAAAAAATAAACAAATGCATAAACAAAAAAATTACAAATAAATGAATTTACAAAAAAAAAGTATGTCTACGTATTTTTTTGTTGTTGTTTTTTTTTTTTTGGTTGTTGTTTGTCACATTTAAAATAAAAGTATGGTGGCTATCAAATCTATTTTGGCTACCCCAAACAAAACAGAAACCAAAACCAAAAATAAAAAATGGATCGATTAAAACCAATGATTTTTAAAAAGTAGTTAACCGATTTTTTTGTTTGTTTTGATTTAATTCTCATTAAACCCTTTTCTATTTTCGGTTCAGTATTGTACGACAAACAAAAAATCAGCCGATTCAACTACTTTTTTTTTTTTTTTTTCGGTTTGTTTTGTTTTTATTTTGATAAATAAATCTATTGTTCGTTTAACGGTAACATTTACAAGCCAAAGTCCAACTTTGGGAGAGGGGGTGAAGGGTGTTTGCAATTGCTAACAGAACGGAACGCCAACAACTCGAAGATTGACCAAGTTTTGACGGTAATTCCTCCTCAAAAACATCAATCTATACTGCAGTTAAAAACAACTTTTTGGGCTCTTCAGGCAAAAAAAAAAACACAGCAGGCATGCAGCTTCAAGGTGTTTTGTTTGATAAACCTCCGGTTCCAGCAGTCAGAGAAGAATCCTTGTTCTTTCTTTGACATTCGGCAAAACAAGGTGGTCTATTTTTTCAGCTATTCGATTAATCAGCTCGCAGTTGTTGTCGCACGAAACGTGACTTAGAGTGTGATTTGATGGGAAGCGCGCTTTTAACTACACTTGGCCCATTTTTTCAGCAGGAAATGGGGGCTAGGGAACATGAGACTCTGCTGATAATTGTTAGTAGACCTTTCTAAAACATGCGAGATAGAGGAGGAGGTGGTCTTAATGAATATTAAAATAGTTTCGACAATCGTAATTCCAGCCACCCTCAGACAATACTGTAAACAAAAGTGAAATATGATCGCTAGTCCGAAATGCTTAGCCCGAATCTGAGCTGTAAGCTGACACGATAGCTTCTGTGGCAAGATTGGCTAAATGTTCACGTTTCTGTGCATTAGCATAGAAATAAACCCAATCAGCCGGTACCCTCCCCCGTATCAACGGACTATTTCTAGGCTTACGCGTTAGAAATAAAACGTTCGATAGTGGCGGAGGCCACCTAAACGGTATATTTCTGTATGCTAGCATAGAAATAATGCCCTCCGGCGGCTTCAACATGCTATTGTAAAACAACCTTATTTGTTCCATTTAAAAATATTTTTTGCATTTATGGAAAAGTTCTTTATTTCTTTATCAAAATAAATACTTATTAAGATACAAATTTAAATTAATTTGCATTTATTATTAAAATAAACAATTAATTTTGCTACTCTATTTGATATCGATTTTCACAATGTTGTGTCCATTTTTTATTTTTTAGTTGCACTCCCAAATATTTGTCTGTTTATAGTAAATACATTTCCATTTTTCAAATCATTTATTTTTAATTCTGGCTCCTGTTTGTAATCTTCATATTAATAAGCAATAATTCTTTCTTTATTTGAAAGTTATCTACAGTTGTAAGTAACCAAATATAAAGTCATCATTAAATGGGCAAGAAGAATCTCCAAACTCTGAAATTCTTAGCATTCTCTTTTTTGTTTGCCCACTCTTTTGGCTAGTGAATCTCTGGAATGAGGAACAAATGGTGTCATAATTTTTATTAGCTGTTATAAGTATTAATTTATGAATTACACTCAAATAATAAAAATAATATGTATATATAAATTTTGCTTTTCAATCTATTATTATTATAGTATTATAATTGAATATTTTTATTTATTATTCCACTTTGAACAAACAATTAAGATCTTTAGTAGGCATTTTTTTTTTTTTTTGGCAGCTATTTAATTACAATAACAAAATTAAAATGTCATATCAGAGTAACACAAAAGTAACTTCCATTTTGAATTATGTCAAGACTCATTACTTTTACCTCTAATGCTTTGCTAAATGATATTTTTTTAAATATTATTTGTACGTGTGTCTCTGTATGGAAACATATAGATATTTGTGATATAATCTGTCAAATATCTAACATATTCTTATAACAAATTTTGCATCACATTTCTCTTTTAACTGTAGCTACCCGATAAAGAACATGAAAAGTCACCTGATCATTTTGTTGATGGTAAAGAAGAGTTGATGGAAAAATCTTTACAAGAACAAGAAAAATTGTTACATGGTTACCAAAAAGAAAATGAAAAGTTGTACCATCAGTTAAGGCTTTCACAAGCTGATTCAGACTGTGTACAAGCTAAGCTTCTTAGAGAAAATCATCATTTAGAAAATGAAGTAACTGCTTTGAAGTAAGTTGGAAATTGTATGTAATTAATTTTAAAGATTTTATTTTATTTAATTAAAAAAATTTTTTTTTATGAACAAACAATTGATATCTTTATATCATTAACTTAAATTTATAACTGCATTATTAAAGAGTATTTTTTTCAAAGGCATTGGGATTGAACTAGTTATTTCAGGTGGCCAACACTAATTACATTTTAACTTTCATGTTTAAGATATGGTTGTTGAAATTTATTTTGTCAATTACTTTAATATTTAAACTCTTTAAGGTATGTCATTTAAATGGTGATGCATATTAGTTGTTGATTTATAATATGGGGTTTTTTTTCTTTGTTGTTGTTTGACTGTTTATTTGGTTATAGATAACAAAATTATACCTGAATGACTGTTGAGATTTAGCTCATGAAGTAATACTTAGCTAAATGGCATACTTAGTCTTGTACATAGTTGTGTAGAGAAATTGATATTATTTCAGATAAAAATTAATTCTTAAATTAAAAAAAAATAAAAAATAAAGGATTCATTAAAAATTATATTTACTTTTTTATTAGTTCATATTAATAAAAAAAAAAAAAAGTTTAATGTAAGAGAGAGAAATATGAAAAAAAATTAATGAATGCAATTAAGTGAAATTAGAATGAAAAATAAGTCTATAAAAAAATTTAATATAATAATAATTTTTATTTGTTAAGTAATAATAATAATGATAATGTACCTTATTAATAATATTAGTATTGCTACAGAAAATAAAATATATACATCTGTCGAGAAATGAGGATGCATGTTTACAGATCAAACAACTTATTAAAAATTTAAGATATTGATTTTTATTTTAAAGTAAGATTTATTTATATTGTTATAGCTATAATTTTCTATTATTACAACAGTTTCTATTTTTTTAGCAATTGTAACTGAGATTTGGAGAAATAATTGACTAATGGTAGATAGCAATATTCAGATATTAATGATAGTGTCAATAATCAATGATGACAAATTACTTATTTATGTTATGTAATTACAGTGATTTATGTATTTCCATCAAAGTTTTATAGCTTGTTTTTTATTTAACAAAAAAATTGCATTTATAATATTTGAAATATTGTACTGTATCCATTTTTGTATTTTTTATTTTATTTAAAAAAATATATATTAACAAAGTATTTTGATATGTAATATTTCTGGAACTCTAGTAATCTCATTTTATTTTTAAACTTAGTCTTTAATATAGAGTTTTAAATCACTAAACATCACATGATCACTATTTCCTATGTTAGCACATAACTGTTATTAAAACAGGCAATACTCTCCATACAGTAGTGCCACTCAGTACAAGCCAGAATAATCAATGGATGCCAGAAGGTTTGTACATGAAATCCATGAGTAGGCACTAGTTAGGGATTTTATGTACACGCCTTCTGGCATCCATTGATTACTCTGGCTTGCATTAAGTGGTTCAATTATATGGAGATTTTTGCCTGTTTCAATAACAGTTATGAGCAAACATAAAAAATGGTGATCATGTGATGTAAAGTCTTTAATATTTTTTTTATTTCGGTTATTTTATTTTACTAGTTTTTTTTTAATTAATTGTTTATTTAATAACATTAAATATTTTATAACACAATGGTCAGATTAAAATGATCATTTTTTATTACTTTTATTGTGTTTTTTTTTTGACAAAACTAGTATTTTTATGTGTGTGTGTGTGTTTTTAAAAAACAACTTTAATAGAAAAATATTGAAATAACCATAAACAAATCAGTTTTTTTTTTTTTGATGTATCTAAAAATATGTTATAATCAAATTTAGTTTTCAATTCTATTGATTTACTATGTAGTTAGTACTCATTTATTATTTATTGGTGTTGAAATAATTCATCCTAGAATATTATTAACTTCAGAAAAATTTTTGAAATATTTTAAAATTTTCCTCATTCTTAGTAAATTAAATCATTGGGCACTAAGCAATATTGCAGTTTGATTTCATGTTAATTAATTATCTTTCTTCTGATATATCTATGGGGATGAGGACTGAAGTTGCATTATTATCATTCATTGCCAGCTTTTATTATTATGCATTATTTAAAACTAATATTTTGAAATTGTAATTACAGTAAGGTATTAAACACATTAAAGTAGCTTGTATTTATAGTAATATTGTGTGTAATCTCTAACAAAGTATAATTTACAACAAGAATATGGGAAGAAGATTTAATTTTTTTTTTAAAGTTATTAATATACTGATTATAGTTTATTGCTGTATTTTTTTTTTATATATGTTGTAGTTGCATTTCAAAATGAAATGTAATTTTCTTTAATTAAGGGGAGTGTGATATGTTTAGTTATATATTTATTTTTTATCATTTATATTTTTTGGAAATAGTTATGCTTTTAATAAGTTTTATTTGATTGCAACTTAACTATTGTTTTTAACTAATCCATTTCATTGCCAACAATGTCAGAAATTTATATATTTGCAATTTAGTTAATCATTATTTTTATTTTATCTTCATTTTTAATCTTTGTTGATTTACTGTAAATTGAAGATCTCCAAATTTGATCTAGTTTCTTCAATCCTTGCTTTCTCTTCTCTATATTACTCCAGAAAGCTGCTTTATCTTATCCTTTCATCTCATTCATAATTTCTTTGTAGGTCTTTTACAGTCTTTTGGGATGTAATTTAAGACTTCAACTGTCCATCTATTATTATCTTTTTTAACAATGTATCTAGCCAAATTTCATTTCAATATCTTAATTTTTTCAACATTCAGTGTTATTTGTTTGTTCTCTCCTCTGTGTATTTTGCTTTTGTTCTTTTCTATTAAGTATTCAAATCTCAGATTTATATTTAAGTACTGGTCAAACATATTTATTAAAAACTTTCCTTTTCAAATAGATAGTCATAATTTTTTTTAATATTGTTATTTTTACTAAAAGCACTAAATCTATGTTTGATTGTAATTAATTTAATCCATTGTTTCCATTTATTTTAATAATCTGACCAATGTATTTATATATGTTGCTCTCTAATTTGTTATTACTAGGGGTTCTTATTTTAAGCAATTGAACATTATTTGAGTCTTTTTAATCTTAATCTTTTTTTTTTTTTAACTTGGTGACTCTTTCAGTATTTTCTGGAGCTCTGGAAAATTTATATGACTTTAGTAATTTCTACTTATTTTTATTACTTTTTTTATTATTATTTTAAACCACAAAATACTTCCTATGAAACTGCTATAAAATGTTTTAGAGATATTGTAGTCTCTTGTCTTAAACTTGTATCAGTGTTAATCTTCTTAATGAAAATACGTAATATATTATTTTTCTTAAATTCTAATAAATATTTTTCAGAATTTGACATGATTTTTAACTTGATGTTTCAAAACTTTAATCATTATAGAAATGCTTGAAGAATTAAATACCTTTTATTTTATACAAATCTGATGCAAAATAGCAATTCATATTCATTGATTCTGCAAAAATATTATGAGTGTAATTTATTGTGATATAACCATTTTTAAATTCTTTTTTTGTTTGTTTTTTGGTTGATTTGAATCTGGAATGCCTGAAGATGAGTTATAATGATTTTTTTAAAGATCTTATATAGAAGTGATAGAAGACAGATATATTTATAATTTCTAATATCGTCTCTCTTTTTTTTTTTTACCCTTTTTTAATTTTCAATACTGCTGTTGCATTCTTTCAATCATCTGATTTTTCTTTGGTATGCATATTTGTCTACAATTTTTCTACTTCTCCATCAATTTTATTTATGATATTGATAATAATTTCATCATTCCTGTAGAGTCTCCATTCTTTATAAATTTAGTTGCTAGTTTAACTTATTCACATAAAATTCTTGACAATTCAGATGTAATAATTATTTGGGTTATTTTTGTTTTCTTGCATTTTATTATTGTGTTGCTCTTTATAGAGTTCTCGACACATTTCATGATATTATCCCTTTTTTTTAATAGTTGTCCCATCTTTTCTTATTGTTGAAATTATTTTCTTTCTAATACCAAGATAATTTTTCTGCTTTTAAAACTTTTATTTGTTTTTTTTATATAACTTTTTTTTTTTCAGATTCATAGTTATATTTTTTCATGTCCTATCATTAATTTTTTTTCATAGTATTTTACAGAATTCCGCCGAATATTCATTTCTTCTGAATGGATCATTTAAAAATATTTTTACATATTTTTTATTCAAACATTTTCTTGTATGAGTCAAAAATTCTTACTTTTTTTTAAAATATCACTTATATTCTTATCAAACTCATTCAATTCTGGATCATTATTAAAGTGTTTTAATATTTTAACATGATTTGCAAGTTTTAGCTTAAATTCATCTGAATATTTCTGAACATTAAGATATTAACTGTTAGTTTATATTGTTAAATATTTATTGTCATTAATAATTTGTATTTTTTTTTTAGTAATTTCATATTATCATATTTATGAAATCCATTGCATCTGTTGGCAAATTATTTAAGTTTATTCTATTATTCTATGTGAGATATTTTTTATATCATCTATCAAAAAGTTGAATGTGATTGATTACCAAAGAAAATTGATATATATATATATTGAAATAATAATAAATATAATAGTAATTAACTATTATATATTCTTTCAATCCACAGAAGTACTTTGAGGAAAATACTATTGCTTCATCTTTTGATTTTGCAGATAGAATTAAAAATATAGTGATTAACGAGAGTGGTGTTATTGCTTCATTAGATGTGACAGAAATGTATGGTTCTATTGATAGAATGGATTACATAAAAATAATTGAACATGCATTAAAAAATAAAGCTGTTTGTAAATATATGATAAAATTTGTTATTGATTTTTAAAAATTTTTGATGATGAATTGTTGCTTTTTTGAAGGTGGACATGCCTATGGTTGGTCTATGGGTCTGCCTGTTGTTACACAAATTTGCAATTTTGGTTTGTCTACATATGAGTAGTATTTTAGATATGGGTGTTTTTAAAGATACTAAAATTTACAAATGGTAAGTGGATGATGTTTTTGATTGTGGCAGTACTAATACTATAAATTTGCTTCTAATGGAGTTAAATAATTTAAATGGCTTGAAATGGACTATTAAAAAGGAACAAGATAAAAGTATTAGGTATTTGGATTTAATTATTACAAGAGATAATAGTATGTTAAGTTATAAATTAATAATCAAACCATTGCAAAAAATGGGATATATAAATTGTAAATCAAAAATACTAGTTATGCATAAGATGGCAAGTTTTTTGTTTCGTAATGAAAAATTATGTCATTAGCAGGGTGATAAATTAAAAAATATTGAAATATTTGTCAAGGAATTGCTTGAAGTTGGTTATAAGATTGAACAGATTAATAATACTTTATCCTTGATTTAAAAAGAGTTATAATGATTTAAAAGAATTGAAGATTGATAATAAAAAAAGGATATCTGTTTTATATATTTCAAATGCTCAAGTGAAATTTTTTAGAGAGATATATAAGGATGTGTTTAATGTTTCATTTTGTGTTACAAATAATGTTAATAATAATGAATAATTCTAAAAATGTCATACTTGTCAAGCAGGAAAATAATATTGTATATAAAAATTTTTGTGTATATTTGTTATCATATATAGATGAATCAAGTTGCAGTATTGAAAAAAGATTAAAGGAGCATGAATTGTTATACAAGCATATGAAAAGTAAAAATAACAATGATTTAATAACTGCTTCAATTTTTTTGAATCATAAAAGTACTTGTAAATATAAATTTTAATTTGATATTGAAAGTGTTAAGATTCTTCATGAAGAGAGAAATCACAATAAAAGAAAAATTAAGGAGGCAATTTTGATAAATAGAACTAAAATGAATATAATTAATGGACAAAATATTAACATTAAAATTTGGGATTCATGGAATTTGAGTTGATGATGTTTGCTTCCATTATGTTTTTGAATTTAATGGCAGTTGAGAAAGGTTATGGAATTAACTGAAAGTATTTCTGTGGATTGAAAGACTGTATATAATAGGTAATTGCCATTATATTTATTATTTTTATTGTTATTATAATAGTTTTTAATTAACAGACATTTTATTTGTACATATATAGATTTAAACATAATCTACAGAGATGGATTATAGAATTAACTTCTTTTTTTTTAATTATCTTTAAATATATTATTCTTGTTATTTCATTATTTTTTAAAAATTAACATAATGTTTATTACAATATTTTTATTGTGATATACATTTAAGTTAGATAGCTGGATTTAAAGACATTTTCATGTCCGAAAATTTCAGAGTTTCTGCTTAAATATACATATGAAATAAGTGCTGGTTTTTTGAGTTGATATTTTATGTCTAGTGTCCGAATCTCTCCACTTACGTGAGCCATAAGCTCGAAACCAGTTGGTCTGGAGATGAGAGTGTTCTGGATAGAGATTTTAAATATTTTCTCATACCACACTTATTAATTAAGAACTTGTTTGAGTTATTGGTATGCTCTCTGTATTGCATTTTTGTAATTACAAGCTTATAAAAGTAATGTCATGTTATATATGACTTGCTTTTTAAATTATTTTAATTATTATATAATATTTATTTTTAATAAAGAGTTCCATGAAAAGTTGAAAACTGCATTTTTTAAGATTAAATTGTTTATACATAAATTTTTTTGTTTAGTTGTTTGTTTGTTTTTGCAATTTCTGTCTCTGTTTTTCAGAAAATTTAATATATAGATCTATATGCTAAAATTTGTTTATATGTTTGGATTCATATTTCATTTTACTCAACAGATAATTTTGGTAAAAACATAGTATAATTATAGTAATAAATCAACTAAGTTGCATAATTTTATTGCATTGTGACAGAAGTTTGTTTAAATTATGTTAATAAACTTGTGTTAATATATTGTTTCATTTTTTATTATTATTATAATGGTATATGAATAATTAAAATATAAAATAAATATATATTTATTTTTAATTTTAGAAACCAATTAGAAAAAAAAGAGTTGGAATTTCATCAAAGACTAATATTAACAGATACTTCTTTAAATTCTAATAAAGGAAATGAGAAAATTGCTGAATTAGAAAGCAATTTAGAGAATGCAAAGGCAAGTAATTTGTTTGAAAGTTGTTTGTGAGTGCATGCTTATATATAAAGAAGTACAGTACTTAGCACATTCTTTTCACATGCTAATGATCTGAATTCAAATTTAGACTGGATAAAACTTGAAATATTTTTTTAAGTTTTGCAGAAATTTAGAAGTTCTTTTTTTTTTTTTAGTTAGCTGATCTAAACTAAGCTCTAGACATTCAAAATTGGTTATTAAATATCTAACTATACTTAGCTAGTAGGTAAAACAATGATAGATAATAGCTCAAATTCTCACTATTTGGAAATAAATGTTTTGTGAGAATGCTTTTTTATCTGGGTGAACAATTGTTGAAGATTATTTAAAAGTTGTTTATATATTGTAATGGTCTGGATTTCCTTAAGGAATGTAGGTGCAAACATCTAACTATAATCGGACTTATGGTCTTTATATATGATGCCATGCATGATGTGATAAAAATTAAATCTATGATTGAATCTATTTCAAATAAGATAATTTAATATCTAAATATTAACTATAGATACATTTAGACCAATTCATCCAATCTTCACCTCTCTTGATTACTCCATTATGCTCAGTAGGGTGGATTTTGCAATTAACTCTCTTCAGGGGTTCCATTAATATCCTGTAGTAATAATATTATTTAATATAATTTCAATCTATAAATTTTCAAAATTACTTTCAACCAACTTATTATAATGTCAAATTAGGATGATATGTAAATGGGTATGAGTATTTAATTTTATTTTATTATGAAAATAAAATAAATAATTTAAATAAATCAGAGAATTTCTTAAAATAAAATAAAAATTTTAATATTTATTTATTGACAAGAATTTAAATTTATTTTTATATATATATCAACATTTATAATTATGAGTGCTTTTCATACATCTTTACTATATTAATATATAAATTTAAAATGATACCTTCCCTATCCCCATAGTAGATATGTATTATAACACAAACAATATTTAAAAGTTATAAAACAATAAATGAAATTTTATAATTTCAAAAATTATAATAATATTAACTAGCTAAATTTAATTTAAACAATATAAGTATAAATGAAGATTTTTGTATTATCGATTCCTTTTAAGGGAATTCCATTTTTATAAGACACCCCCATCTATGTGTGGTCCCTATCATTGAAAGAATAGATCATTCATTCAAGGATATTAATCATTTATACAAAAAATAAATAAACAAATATTATTAGAGCAGCGAAATCTTACCTTCATATTAAGTCTACTTATTTACCCTGGTTAAGTTGCTTTACAAGGAAGACTTAAATTTTATATAATAAAAAAAAATATTTAAGTCAATGATCTTTCCAATTTCTTTTCATCTAAGCTTTCTAAACTGAATTATCCAAATGTAAGTAGATTTTGGAAGCAAAGGTAATAAAAGTAGATGTTTATGGATGATCATACGCAAAGATGATATGATGTATTAAAAGTTTGTAGTATTGTCCTATTCACTTCCATAATTTATGAAGTAATGTTCCTTAAGAATAAAGTTCTTTATTCCCTGGTCATCAATCATCGTTTAGGCAATCGGCATATTCCATTGTTCCTGAACATTCCTCTTGCATGATGTTGATATCTTCTTCTATAAATTATATCCATGTAAATTGAAATTGCATTTTAAATTATATAGATGAAATATATACACACTTTAGGCATTTCAGTAGGAATAAGTAATTTTATTACTTTAGGTTATGATAAAAGCATCGGATCCTTTGGCAAATTGTTTTTACTCACGATACATTTTAAATAACTTGAAATCTTCTTAAAATAATTTTTTGAATATAAATGTTTTTAGTTTATTTGTCATCTTTAAAATTCAAGTTTAGAACGATCTCGTTAAAAATTTCTCTAATTACAACTAGTAAAGATAATCTTGTTTTTGAAATGATTATTATTAATATTAAAGAGAAATTTATTTACTCTTTCCTTGAGTGATATTAAAGTTTTCTCTTAACGAAGATTTTATAAACAAGGAAAATTCGTTCAAAGTATTGATCCATATTTTTAATGTGTTTGGAATTTGAGCACAGCAAAATAATTAAGCGTAGTGGCTAGTACATTATCTCGTTAAAAATTTCTCTAATTACTCTAATAAAGATAATCTTGTTTTTGAAATGATTATTATTAATATTAAAGAATAATTTATTTACTCTTTCCTTGACTGATATTAGAGTTTTCTCTTAACGAAGATTTTATAAACAATAAAATTTCATTCAAACTATTGATCCATCTTTTTAATATGTTCGGAGTTCGAACAAAGCAAAATAATTAAGCGTAGTGGCTAGTACATTAGTAAAAGATAGAATAAATTTGGAAATTATTTGCTCTAGCTTTTATAGTAGAATCGACTTCTGGTAGCAAGTGTTAAATTTACTATTTGATTTCACGATTTTGTATTCTATAATTGTTGAAAGTATTGTAATTAATAATTGTATAATTGAATTCTAATTTCATTTCCTTTGTGTTTAGTTGCTAAGATATGACTTTGACCTAAGATTATGTCTATGTTTTACGTCTTGATTAGTGATGTTATTTAACTTAAATAATTATTTTATATCAAATATTAAAATGATTGAAAAATGATCATTTTAATATTTGATTTTATTAAAACATCTATTTATTTGATTTGACTTTTGTTATTAAAGTTTTATAGGTTAACATTTAAGTTCTATATGTGTACATATATGTATTTTAATGTAAAGGCTAATGTATTTATTATTTATAAACTTACAATTATACTTTTAAGTTTATGTTTAGGTATTGCACAAAAATAAGTGTGCTTAACATGATTGTAAGTTACCCTTACAATTTTCCTCCTGTACAGGGTTTAAATTTTCTAATATGATAAGAAAATTTCAATACTTTAAGTATACATGTGTGTTCTAATGTTATATGTATATTTTTCAATTTAGGTTTATTATAATGGAGTCATATTAGCTTAGGTGTTCTCATCATTGAAATGATTATCCCTAGGCTTTTATTTAGTGCTGCCTTCTTTCTTTTTTTCCTTCTATTATCAGCATGTGACAATTATTTCAACTTTCTGGTTGACCAAAATATGATTTAGGAATGCGGGCATTATAGGTACCTTTTATTTCACCATCTACATCTAACCAGAATGCATTTGGACCTGTTTGCTTTATTATAGTAAATGGTCCTTTATATGGATTATAGAATTTTTGGCATTTATTTTGGAGTTGTTTACTAAGATTATGGTTCTTTATAGGTGTGATTTCAGTAGATTCATTTATACTCCAGCTAATATAATTTATTATATATATTTCTCAATTGTTAAAACAGAGTTTATTTAATATAAATAAATAAAATAATAAATAAATAATTATTGCCAAGCGCTTTCAACTCTTATGAATCCTTATCAAGGCAGTGTAAAACATTCTATTTTCTCCTAGGTGATGAATTCAACATTTTATTGTATTGGCCAGGAACAACTAATCAGAAAGCTGGTTAATTTCGAATTCATAGCACAAGATGAATTTGGTATAAAATATGATTCTTTAATCTTGTGTTTTTTATCATGTGTTTCATGCATTAATATTGTAAAATCCTTTGGACTGCATATATGACCTGTACTATTTTGGTGAACATAAAAAGCTGAATAAACTGTATCATCTTCTCTTGCTCTATTATACGTATATTTATGTTGTTGAAGGTGATGTTTAATATATGTTTTGGTTCTCCAACATATATTGCACTACAATTTATTTGTGGGCATCTAACAGAGTATACAACACTGCTCTTATGCTCCTTATTTATTACTTCCTTAGAATTATTTATTAATCTATTAAGGTTAGGCGGAGTTCTCCATGCTAATCAGAAATCTTGACTTAAAACTTTTATTATATTTTTATTAATATTGGGAATAAAAACTAATGACATCCATGGTTTATTATTCATATTTATATGATCACTATTATAACATTGTTTATAATGCTTCAATACAATAGATAATAGCATTTGTTTATTATAACCCACTTGTATTAAATCTTGCATATAACATTTTATATTGTCTTTCTTAAACATTTCATTTGAACACAGTTGTTAATTACGTGTTAAAAAAGCTCTAAAACCAGCTAATTTTTGTACTAAAGGAACATTAGATGTTGGATGAATATAACCTCTATTATCTATATGTTCTACCCTTGTTATTTGCAAATCCAGGTTTGTCTTCTCTTTCTATTGTCCAAACTAAACCATCCTGGTTCTGTAAACTATCAAAAATTTGTTTTATAATGTCTGGTTACCCATATATTAAAACATCATCAACATATCTACAATACAATGTGTTCTCATTTCTTACTAATATGGGATGCACAATTCCCTGTTCTTTATTATCTACGAACAAACTACTTAATAATCTACTTACAGCCAAATCCATTGGCCATCCTTTTTCCATTCTATATAAGTTACTACCATGTGCTGCAACAATATCATTGCTTATCCAATTTTTAATATTTTATCCTGTGGCATTTCTTTAACACACACTTTATCTCTCAAAATTGTAATAGATGCAGATTGATCCACTGATCCATATAATTCCACCACATCCAATGAAATTAACTCATATCTCTTAACTATAGCTGTTTTATCAAGTATAGTAATACAATCAAATGATGATTTTAACATAAATTCTCCAAACCCAACAAAATCTAAAATCCATTTAATTAAAATTTTTGCAAGCTTTTGATAATATGCCCTTGTAAAATCCATCATTAATTTTAAAGGAGCATTAAGCTTATGTTTTTTACATTCGCAAACATTTGCGGAATAACAGTTGCCGATGGATAAACTTTCCTGTATTCTTTATTAGTAAGAAACGTTTTACCATGTGCTCTTAAAATCTTTGAAACAAACTTATCTTTCATAGCCTTTATATTATAATTTTCAATTCTAATAAAATTCAATTTCTCTATTTATTGTCTAAGTTTAATTTCATATGTATCTTTACCCATTAATACAAATCTATGAGATTTATCTTCCTTAGAAGAAATCAGCTGGTTATTATTTAAAAATAATTTAACATCTTTCAAAGCCTGATGTTTACTATAATTCAATTTATTAGATAATGCATTAATTTTCGGAGATATAACTTTAATAACATTTTCTTTAGAAACAATACCGTCGTATGCTGCTTCCATATCTGCAATTACTTCAGCCTTTGCTTTTTTCCACGAAATATATATATATATATATCTAGGCCCAAATGATAAAATTTCACTTATGTTATCCAGAACTTCATATTTAGATAAATTAACTACTTGTTGATTATTATTTCGCAGTTTAATATGCTTTTGCTTATATAATAAAAACTCAAATTTCTTTAAATACTTAGAATGCATATCTTTTTTAAATTTATTAAACCAAATTTCTGTTTATAACGAGAATGAATAAAACTGTTGTAATATTTTTTCTTTCTTCATTATCAAAAAAAGTTCTTTTCTGCTATCTTTCCATAAAAAATGAACTAAAGTTTTTTGTATTTTATTCGTGGTCTTAATTCTGTTTCGTATACTATAATTAATTTTAATTTTACAAGAATTTGGAATAATATTATACTCACGACATCTCTTAAAGAAAATGAAACGTTCGTTAGCTACAATATACTTTCTTCGCAAATATATCGCTTCTTTAAACTTCCAATCACGTTCCATTGTAAATAAATAAATAATACTACTGTTAATATATAAATATAAAATAACAATTCGTCAACTGTTAAAACAGAGTTTATTTAATATGAATAAATAAAATAATAACTAAATAATTATTGCCAAGCGCTTTCAACTCTTATGAGTCCTTATCAACAGTGTAAAAAATTCTATTTTCTCCTAGGCGATGAATTCAACATTTTATTGTATTGGCCAGAAACAACTAATCGGAAAGCTGATTAATTTCGAATTCATAGCACAAGATGAATTTTGTATAAAATACGATTCTTTTTATAACTTTTTAACATGTAATCAATGACTGTGTTCAAATGAAATGTTTAAGGAAGATAATATAAAATGTTATATGCAAGATTTATTATAAGTGGGTTATAATAAACAAATGCTATTATCTATTGTATTGAAGCATTATAAACAATGTTATAATAGTGATCATATAAATAATAAACCATGGATGTCATTAGCTTTTATTCTCAATATTAATAAAAATATAATAAAAGTTTTGTCAAGATTTCTGATTAGCATGTAGAACTCCACCTAACCTAATTCTAAGGAAGTAATAAATAAGGAGGATAAAAGCAGTGTTGTATACTCTATTGGATACCCACAAATAAATTGTACTGCAATATATGTTGGAGAAACCAAAACAAATGTTAAATATTGCCTTCAACAACATAAAATACATATAACAGAGCAAGAGAAAATGATACAATTTATTCAGCTTTTTATGTTCACCAAAATAGTACAGGCCATACATGTAGTCCAAAGGATTTTACACTCTTAATGCATGAAACACATGATAAAAAATGCAAGATTAAAGAATTGTATTTTATACAAAATTCATCTTGTGCTATGAATTCGAAATTAACCAACTTTCCGATTAGGTATTCCTGGCCAATACAATAAAATGTTGAATTCATCGCCTAGGAGAAAATAGAATTTTTTACATTGCCTTGATAAGGATTCGTAAGAGTTGAAAGCGCTTGGCAATAATTATTTAGTTATTATTTTATTTATTTATATTAAATAAACTCTGTTTTAACAATTGACGAATTGTTATATTATATTTATGTTATATATTAACAGAATTATTATTTATTTATTTATATATATTTATTATTTTATCGTGTAATATCATTATATGGATTACTTGTTTTTTATTCTTTTTTTACAAATGCTTTTCACACAATGTGTTTTTATCAGTATATTTTGGAGCATGAAATCAATAGTTTACCATTAATTACATCCATAGTTTAAATAAAAAATAATAATAAAAAAATTTTGTAAATAATTTTTATGGAATGTAATCTTGATCGATTGATTCTCATAGCAATGATAGATAATTTTAACCATCAAAGGATGACATAATTTTCATAAATTCTTAAAATAATAAATAATAAAATAAATAGAGTCCTTAAAATAAAATAATGAATGATTAAATAAATGAGTCATTCGCTTAAAAAGACAATTTTAAATTAGGCATTAGATTTATTAATAATCTAAAAAAAAGTATGAAAAGTTTTAAAATTATACTAAAAAGGGAGATTAACAGACATATAATTTGTCTTAATAAATGAGGAGCAAACAAACTTACAGCCAAAATAAAAATAATTAAAATTACTGAAGAAGTAGAAGATATTAATAATATTAAAGAAAGATCTTCACTAATCCATTTATCAGGAATTATTATGACTAAGAATAACTACTCTACACAAACCCTTATTCCTGATGGGTTGACATTTCAAACCAAGGCTGCAAGCGATGATGAAATGTCTCAAGTAACTACACTCGAAAAGTACAAGCTACAACAAATAAAATGACCTGGGAACAAAAATTCCAAATGTTCTGGGATAGCGTACCAGAAGAGATAAAGAATATGAAAATATTGGTGACCAGTGACATGAAGCGAATGTTTGATGAGTGACAACGGGTTGATAAGTGTCCCTAAGATAAGATGACCTCCGCAAAAACTGACACAATCTTGAACAAAGTAACTCCAGAAAAAGCACTAAAAAAGGTGGCTGAACCTGGTGTGAAAAACTTTAGGAATGGGATGGATACAAGTGATAATAAAAAGGTAGATGAAGGAGTTACACTGGAAAATGGTAAAGAAATTTTACCCCAAACCTTATCATTGGCGTGGCTGGTGCATCATTCATGACCAATATTGTCTGTACATTTTGGGGTAATGCTATAGCTTTAGAGCTACTCTATTTTAGTGTGGGTGGTTCCGATTCATTATGGATGGAAAATTTGTCACTATGTATGCTACTTGCAACACAACGATTTTTAAAAGGACTGAAGAGTGCACATAGTCAGGTTAAAACCTCATACTCCTAGTCAACTTATTCTATCTTCACCTGGTTCAACATATTCACCTATTGGAGATTGGTTTTTTACATGTAGAAAGGACGGTAAAATTATTATTCGCCATTGGAATGAACAGAGACAAGCTATTATTTTACAAAGAAGACTTCCCTGGTTTTATTTTTGAATCTACTCAAGGTACTAAACATTCTTTTACTGGTGAAACTTCACTTGACCCTGAATTTTCTCCTGGTTGGATGTCTCTAGTCTCTAAAGATGTATAGAAGATAATCCTCTCAGTATTAGTTCGGAAAAGATAGTACCAGGCCAAATCAATCTAACCCAGGTACTCAAATGCCAACTGCACAAATAAACTCCACCGAGACAAATGGGTGTAGCTATAACCAGTACTTAGAACAAAAGCTTTTTTCTGAACACAAGGTTTCCATATGCAGTGACAGTCTTCAAAACAGATCGCTACTAGCTCAAATGACTATCACAGAAGAAAACTGTCACAACCACCATGTTGTCACATGGCAGAGTAATGACATAGAGAAACATTGCAGCATTATTAAAGCAGATGAACCTGATTTGAAAAACCTAGAAAGAAGTGCGGATATGAATAAGCAGAAAGTCTTCAAAATGTGTTATGAGCTTGCATCAAACAGAGGTGAGCCATAAGGTAGAATGGTCAAGAAGAAGAAAATGAAGCCAGGAACGACCTGGAAATAACCACTAAAGCTCTTGATATGACAAGTGACCCTTGTTTAGAAACCACTCTTCCACATCAGATAATGTCTATGATAGACAAAGATCCCCTCAAAGCCAACCCAGATACTCAAGTATCAACCGTGCAAGTGTCTATCCAACTAATAAATCTCACGAGGGCACTATCAACATTTACAGAAAAACAATTTAATCCACAAGGTCATAACTTAGATCACTCGACAAACTTACATATGGATAAGGTAGTTTGAATTAGATTGCAAATCTAAAGAGTTGAAAGAAAAACAGCCAAATGATAATTCCACATACCAAACAAAGTTAAGCTCTCAAGGCTGTCCATGAGCCAAATGATGAACCCATGAAGGAGTAGATATCCATATTTTAGAACTATCATGGTAGAATATGTGGATGAAGATACGATGGTAAATAAATGGGATATATATCTGGAATCATTCCCATGCACACATATTTATCATTGAAGCAAAGCTAGAATATTCTTGAAACATTATATTGGTGAAGTGAATGACAGCCATCAGGGTAGAACACTACAAACTCATAAGATTGCTACAAAGGAAAGTTGTCACAATAAAAAGGCAAATTTTAAAAGTATAAATAAGATCACTATACTTGATCATCTTAAGTATGTGTTATGGCTCTTAAAATCTTTTCATAACCAAGTGTGATGATCATGACATAAAAAAAAGTTTTCAGATATTAATGGGGATGACCATATTACATACCAAGAAACAAAAGGGTACTATTTTCCATAAATTATGTAATACCTACAAAGACCCATTTACCTTTATTAAGTAATAAGCTTATAATAAAAATGAACCGAAAGGATTACAACCATGAATATCGAAACATGATTACGCTAATTGGAATAACCAAATTTTTTTTTTTTACATCATTATTATTTAAAAAATGTATATATATATAAATAAACCAAATTACCAATTAAAAAGTGGAAATTAAATTATTTACCAAAACGTATAATGATCTATTCATCTTCATCAAATATGCCAATATAAAGTTTAATAAGTTTATAGTGAAGATGAAATCAAGTAAATTTATTTTTTAGAAATATGGAAACCAAATGCATATATAAATAGACAATTAAATCTATTAACAAAATAATTTTCACATATGAATGTTAATTCATGTGATACTTATCAGGATTACAGTTTAAAAAAATTAAGGATGAAAGCATAAAGAAGGATAAACCCAATATAAAAACTTGTCTAAAAATATATTAAGAAATGGATTATAGCATTAGCATGGAAAAGGAGACTGATTGGTAATAAGTTCATAGACAAATTGCAATTGATACATTTAATGGATGCCAGATAAAATCCAATAAGTCTTAAGATTAAAGGCAGGATTGGCTCCTTTAAATAAGTCTATACATAAAGTATGCATAGGCCAGCTAAAATAAAACTTAGCTGCAAATAATCAGATCATCTAACATACTATCTTGGTTATACCATTCTATAAATAATAAATATGGCCTTAAGTAAATTAGACCTAGCAACATTTAATACATTAATAAAGACACATTGTGTGAAAAGCATTTGTAAGAAAAGAATAAAAACAAGTAATCCATATAATGATATTCAATAAAATAAAGATAATGATTTATATCAACTGGAGTGTAAATGAATCTACTGGATTCACATCTATAAAGGACCATAACCTTAGTAAACAACTTCAAAATTTTATAAACAATATAAAGGACCATTTACTATAATAAAGCAAACAGGTCCAAATGCATTCTGGTTAGATGTAGATGGTGAAATAAAAGGTACCTATAATGCCCGCATTTCTAAATCATATTTTGGTCAACCAGAAAGTTGAAATAATAGTCACATGCTGATAATAGAAGGAGAAAGAGAAAGAAGGCAGCACTAAATAAAAGCCTAGGGATAATCATTTCAATGATGAGAGCACTCAAGCTAATATGACTCCTTTATAAATCTAAATTGAAAAATATACCTATAACATTAAAACACACATATATACTTAAAGTGTTGAAATTTTCTTATCATATTAGAAAATTTAAATCTTGTATGGGAGGGGAATTGTAAAGGTAACTTACAATCTTGTTAAGCACACTTATTTTTGTGCAATACCTAAACATAAACTTAAAAGTATAATTGTAAGTTTATAAATAATAAATACGTTATCCATTACATTAAAATACATATATATACACGTATAGAACTTAAATGTTAAACTATAAAACTTTAATAACAAAAGTCAAATCAAATAAATAGATGTTTTAATAAAATCAAATATTAAAATGATTATTTTTCAATCATTTTAATATTTAATATAACATAATTATTTAAGTTGATTAACATCACTAATCAAGACATAAAACTTAGTCATGACCTTAGGTCAAAGTCGTATGTTAGCAACTAAATGTAAAGGAAATGAAATTAGAATTCGATTATACATCTGTGTCCATTGTAACGATATGACTACACCTCTGGGCTAGGCATTCATTTGGGCACAGTGCCCTGTATGCTAGCATAATTCACATTACATTGATATAAACATCCATATATCTATCTACCAGCATCGACTCGACTACAAAACAAATAATCTGAAATTAACCCCCTTAAACTAACAGAAATATTAAAGAATCTATGCAGCCGTCTACACCCAATTTTAAATTTAATAATTTAGTTAACAGATAAAAATAAATAAAAGAAAAATGGAAATGATTAGCAAATATTATATATAAAATATAAAAAAGAAAATGATTAACTGATCTAGAGTCCTATTCTTGGTCAGATAAGAGTTCACTTGAGTTATATTTTTTTACGGATTAAATAAGTATTGAAGATATATATATATTTTTTTTAAAAAAAAAAAGTTCAAATGATAAAAGTTCATGCTTCCCATTCGAGATGATTCCTCCAGACTTCATCTGGTTTATGAAATTCCTAGTTGTTTTTATTATTTGCTTATAATTTTATTTGGACACAACTGCTACATGCCATTCTTGTGAAAACTGTGGTTGGGGAGGCTGCCTCGAGTAGTGTCAGGAAATTAAATCTATTGCAAGACTCCTACATTATGGAGTCTGCAATACAGTTACTGTTCATAGAAGATCAATAGTCAGATTAATTATAAATTCCATTATTTCATCTTTTATAATTTTAGGCCTGACTTATCACAAAATTTTCGGATCGATCACACATGACATCATTTGTTCTTAAGGTCCGGATGTTTTTTTTTCTGACCGTGCGTGATTAGTGCTTGCATTGGTCATTCCGCTTCACAATCTTTAATTTATTTATTTTTTGAATCTGACCTTTCAATTATTTAAGTGTTCCCAGGCTAGTTTGCTTTACATTTAATTAATAAAACAATCATTTCCATTTACTAAGATTAAACATGATTCTTAAAATAGAAATTAATTAACATTTATTTCTATTTTCTTTTATATAACTTTTTACTAAAAGTACTAACCTTTTGTAACGGTATATAAATAAAAAACTTTAAGTTTGCAAATAAAAATAAATTTATTAAAAACTAAAAGCTAAAAAAATTAAAGAGTTGTTAAACGTGTATACGTATATATATTCATACAGATGCAAAACTTTAAAAATTATTTTCTTTTTAAAAAAAAAAATATTTGAACCTACTTTTTTAGAAAAAAGTACAAGATCTAAAGATAAAATATTTTTGTAAATGGAAATGATTGTTTTATAAATTAATTGAAAAGCAAACTAGCCCTTGGGGCTCTTATAGAAAAAAAGGTCAGTTGAGAGATATAGATAAGAGAATAAAAAATAAATTAGATGTCAAATATAGAAGCAGCAATGAAGGTCCGGACCATAATGAAAATGATTGTCGTTTTGTTCGTTGAATCCAGGGAGTACTATAAATGGAAAAATAGTGAAATTAAGAACAGTTCCTGAGTTCCAGCTTGATTTTGTGAGAAGAGCGATAAAACGCACTTATTGCTCTCTCTCACTTATTTCAAATAAAATGACTGAAAAATAGGATTGAACCAGCTAAGGTCACCTAAAGAACATCAGACCGGTCTTCCAATGGGGACATCACGGGAATTGGCACCAAGAACCGTGACTCTTCAACTGTAAGCTATTGAATTGAACAATTTTAAAATTTGAAAGTAATTAAGAACTTTCGTCAAGATTTGACAAGTTTAATAAAGAAGCTAAATCTAATTTTTGTAAAAGGAACTATAATCTGACTTTTCCAAATCAATTATTGTTTAATTTTTTTTTTCATTTAAGTTTGCCAAAAATCATTTCCATTTTTTTTATATTTTTATTAATATTTATTGTAGAAATTATTAGATGCATTAAATTTAAGTTGGGCATAGACACTTGCATAGATTCGTTCACTTTTAATTACGTTTTTGTTTTCATATATGATTAAAATATATAGACATTCGGTAAATAATGATATCTTACGTTGAATATCTAAAATGTATTTATTCGGATGTCTTTGTAGTTATTGGTGTCAATGCGGCATCTTATGATGAATGCCATTGGGTTTGTAGTGAATTCCCTCTGCAATTACATCAATGACTTTATATTTTGATCATTTATGTTTATGTTGAAATGTTTTTGAGCGTCTAATTTATGTAGTCAATCTATACTCAACATTAAACAACAAACTTTTATAAAATCCATCTGTGCGAAATTGTATAAATGTTAAATCTAAGTCGGGCATGAATGGTTATATAGATTTGTAAAGTTATATTAATTAATTAGAGGAAGATAATCTTAGGTTATTTGTTTCATAGTTAAATTGGGTCGATGGGTTTGATATATTGGTGTAATTAGTAGATGTAGTATGAGGTTCGCTACGTGCAGAATCGCTGTATATGCCACACACTCCTGTTTTGCCTATGGAAAGGAATAGTAAGACGGAAAAACGCAATTTCTTCCTATGGAGGTTTTTTTATTGTTCTTCTTGCCATACAGATGTAACATTCCTGTATTGGACAAGAGTCAATGTCTTCTCTAACCATGCTGTTCAGATGTACATTCCTGACAGTATGATATATATATATATATGCTGTCGTATTTTCATGCTACATTGAATACATCAATGTATCAGATGGATTGACGCCGGTTTGACTGCGAACTTTTGGCCTAAGGTTAAATAAGGGATAGAATATTTTCTTTTCAAATACAATCTATGTAGTCTATTCATACTCGACAATCTTAATAAAAAAATATTAAATTCCTTTGTACGGACAATTTTAAAATAATAATTTAAATTAAATGTTAATATTAAAATCTAAAATAATAAATGTTATTCCTCAAATTTAAATGATTATATATGTGCATAAATAAATATTGTTTGTGTGTTAGTTTCTGGCAGTGGCTTATTTTATTCTTTTTTTTTAAATATTCTTAGGTAAGAATTTATTATAAAATATAAATCTGCTGTTCCAATGAGCTAGTGACAATGAGCTAATGGTCGGAATAAAATATATACAAAATATTTTTATTTCTAAACTTACGTATCTGCCTACTATATAAATTTTCTAGGATCAAATGCCTAGTGGCGCCCTGTAAGGCAGATATGGCAAGACGCTGTTTCTCCCTGATCGTTATACTTTAGATGTTTACTTTTTTTTTTTACATTTCTTACTTTTTTTTTTTTTTTTTTTAAAATAGTGTTCCATCTGTGCGATATATATATGTTAAACATAACTCTTTTAATTTTTTTTTAGTTTTTAATAAATCAATTTTATTTAAGATTTATTTCCCTCTTTATTTTAATTTTAAAATAATGTAATGGCAAATGTGTACCATTACAAATTAATAAATATTGTTAATTTTTATTTTTATTTTAAGAATGTCTCTGATTTATTTAAATTATTTATTTTATTTTCATAATAAAATAAAATACTCATACCCATATATATATCATCCCAATTTGACATTATAATAAGTTGATTGAAATTTCATTAAATAATATTATTACTACAGGATATTAATGGAACTCCTGAAGAGAGTTAATTGCATAATCCATCCTGAGTCCGAATACTGAGTATAATGGAGTAATCAAGAGAAGTGAAGATTGGATGAATTGGTCTAAATTGTATCTATAGTTAATATTTAGATATTAAGTTATCTTATTTGAAATAGATGCAATCATAGATTTAATTTTTATCACATCATTCATGGCATCATATATGAAGACCTTAAGTCCGATTACAGTTAGATGCATTCACCTACATTTCTTAAGGCAATTCAGACCGTTACAATATATATATACTTAATTCAAAGAAATATATATTTGAAAATTGTTGTTCTTTAAAATTTTGTTAATACGTTCAAAAAAAGCATTTTTCTTTTGTAAAAGTATGTATTTTACTTTTGTTTTAAGGCTGGTTGGTAAATTTTAATGATGTTTAATAATGAATTTGTCAGAATTTTTTGCTTTCATTTTAGTTCATTATGTTGCTATCATCTGCATATGCTCTTTATGTGTGGGAGTGCTACATAGTTCATCAGGTTTTTTCTTATTTGTTGTTGTTTTTTCCTACAGATTTGTATTTTAATTCATCTAAATTTTATCATGAAACAAAAGCATTATATTCCAAAAATTTTCAGTCTTTATTATTTTTTAAGGGCATTAGCCAAACTTCTTTTTTATATAAAAACAAAGGGCTGTGAAAATATTTGAAATAGACTGCAATGATCAAAAGAGTAGTATACTTGTTTATTATTTAAAATGCTCTTTTGATCATTGTAGCTTTGTTTCAAATCATTTCAAAGTTTGCTTTCAATTATTATTTGAATCATTAATTTTAATATGCTAGTTTTGCAACCATTTTTCTATTTTTTCTAACTTATGAATTATTTGTTTTATTTATTGATGAAATTTTTAAAATTATTATCATGATCAATTAACAGAAAACTTTATTTTTAATTCACATGTTTTTATTAAAACAGTTTTTTTTTCCTGCAAAGATGTTCATTTCTATAGGAGATAGATACAAGATCGTATTGACTCTTAGTTAGTTTACAACTTCTTTATTTTTATATATGCTGAAGATCAATTTAATAATCAGTAATAAGCTTTTTTTTTTTTTGTAATCTTGTTGCTACACATGTTAAATTCTTGAAATTACGCATAAGGAATTTTTTTTACATTTTAAATTTTTTTCTTCAATTATTCTTACTATTTTAATGATGCAGTCTCTAAATTAGTCTGATATATCAAGTAGATATATTCAGTAGTTTTTATATTAGATGTGATTTCTTGAGTATTGTATCATAATGGCTGTAGAATTTTTTCTGACCATTATTCAATTCCATATATGCAGAAATTCCATGATATAGATTATTATTATTTCTTTTGACTTTTTGTGGGTTATTTTTTTTTTTTTTTCGGAATTGGAATGGTCATATTTATTTGCAAATAATTGCTGTTGCATGATATAGATGTTTTCATATTGATTTCTTGTCCGTTTTTTAATAAATTTCAAGAAAATGTTATCTGTATTGAATTGTATCATTTTTTAAATTGTACTTTTTGATTTGTATTGAATTGTTATAGTTTCTGTGAATTGTTATATTTGATTAAAGATATAAATCAATATTGAAAATAATTTGTTCAAGTATATTTTAATGAAATCATGGTATCATATAGAATATTTTTTTATGCTAGACATGTTAGCTTTTTTTCCCCACTCTGGAGCACACAGTAGACATTAGATAACAGTGCAAATAAATTCTCTTGACTTTTTTTTTTTTTGGATAATTGACTTTTTGTTGATAAGAAGTATTCTTTAGCAATATATTCATTTTAAAACTATCCATTTATACTCGAGCTAATGATTTAAAATTTCCACTCCTGCTGAGATGATGAATCCAAGATTCTTATTCATATATGAGTTGGATGAATCTGCACAGATATTTAAAATTATTTGACTATTTATTTTTATTTAGAGTTAATATAGAATAGAGTCTCATGTTTGTCTAATGCTAAAATAAGTTAATCTAATATTTACATAATTTTTCATTTTTCCATTAATTAGTTATTTTTAGACACTTTTATTTAAGTTAGAATCATTGTTTGTTAGTAAGTTTCAATTAAAGGCTCTTTGTTAGAATAAAATTTTAAAATCAAGGTTTGAATTTGTTCAAATTTGATACATTTGATATAAATCACTGGCAAGGCAATATGACATTAAAATATTTTAGGTACATTTATTTAGCTTATCAAGTCCAGAGCAATGCACAGATGAAATTTTAAATACATTCACATCACTTCAATAATTTTTCTATAATGTGCATGTGAGGGTGGTATATATATATTTAAAAAATAAAATTTTACATTAAAAAATGTTTAATCATCTTTTAAAATTCAAATACAAGCAAATCTTGATTATAAAGTTTCCTTTTTTGACCGTAGAGTAAAAGATGATTTTTTTTTTTAATGTTTTTCAAATAGACAATGATTTTTAATCCACACAATTTACTTTCAAATATTAATCAGATTGCTACATTTTCAGTGAGTATGTGAGAGGGCTGTATATATATTTTAATAAAAAATTACATTAAAAAGTATTTTAGTCATCATTTAAAATTAAAAAACAAACAAACAAATTTTTGATTGCAAAAGTTCACTTTTTTAAAGAGTGACATTTTTTCTTTTGATTCTAAAAGCTGATTTTTTAAAAACATTTTTGAAATATATAAATGTATATTGTAAATGATCCTAATTAGTTCATAGTAAATGAAATCGTTCTTTATAAATATTTTTTATATCTATTACTTCTAGGAATAAATTTAATTAATGTTATTGCATTCTCCTATTAATTTTATTATTCACTTTGGCAAATTACTTTATATATATATATTATAATGAACCTGAACTCAGAATTTCTGTAGGGAGCTTGAAATTTCGAGTTCAAGTCCATTCTAATTACATTAAGTTTAATTTAGACAATACCCTTATATTTGAATATTACATATTGGGGTCCTATGTTTGAGGAGAAAGAGTGATTTAAAGTCAACATGGGTATGACAATAATAATATTGGCATTAACAAGGCTTTGAATGTTCCATCATTGGATTTTCAATGATATAGATGGCTGAAGAGTTGGAGGGTGGAGGAGATTGAAGCTTGTCCCTTAACATTTGATAATTTGCTATCTTAATATAAACTGAGCACTGATTGCATATATGTGGGTGAGATGGTCATCTGGGCCAACTGATGAGTGCTGATTCAGCACAAAATATGTATATTGGAGATCATTTATCTTTTTCACATGTATGTTATCATGTGTATAATTTGTATAAGATGGAATGTATAGCAGTAAGGGGCTTAAAATTCTGAGTTCAAGTCCATTCTAATTACATTAATTAAGTTTTATATAGAAAATATACTTACATTTGAATATTATATATATATTATAAGGAATAGAAATAAGGAGATAATATCCATTAAATAGAGATAAATCTTAGCTTTTGATGTTCCTAAGAATTCCTGAGGCTAAGCAAGTTTTTCTCATAAACCTATAATAGCCAATAAGAGTTATTATAGGTTTATGAGAAAAACGTGCTTAGCCTCAGGAATTGTTAATTAGAAGTAATTGATAATTTTTTAGTAACATCTGAAATTAAAGTTTATCTCTATTTAATGGATATTGTCTCCTGATTTCTATTCTTATTATAACACTCCATATAAACATTTAATTCAATATATATGTATTTAATGTTTCATAGTTATATGAAATAAATAAAGTAGTTTTTAGGTTAAACTGTATGTAAGCAGAAATAACACACCGTTTAATCCAAAAACTAATTTATAATTAATTTTAATTTATTAATATTGATTTTAAATTAAACAAATTTATTTGCATGTATTTATTTTTTCTTTTCAGATTAAAGAACAACAGTTGCAAGATTATGTAATAGATTTAAAGCTTTATATTGAACAATTATTACAAAAAAATGAAATTAAAGATCCACCTAATATTAAAGTATGTATGCTTGGTTTAATTATAGTTACTGTATTTGTAAACGTTATATATATATATATATTTAATTTAAAAACTTTAATGCAATTTATAATTTAATCTTTATTTCACTAAACCTAATATACTTTCAGCACATTGACTTCCTATTCATGGTTATCAAATTATAACATTTCAATTCTAAATAATATTTAAAAAGTCCATTGATTATTTATTTGAATGCTATAACTTCTGATTTATCATGTATTCTTTTAGTGCAATAACCACACTTTCTTGATTTTTGTCATAATAGAAATGGAAAATTAAAGAAATACAGTTTACTGTATAAAAGGAACACAATGAATCAGATTGTTTTAGAAAGACAAATGATACACTAGAGATGAGTTTCTAATGATTATACTAATCAATCTGTGGTCTACTAATTTATATATGTATACATTCAGAGCATGCTGATCTATTATTCTATTTACTTGATATTTTGCAATGCTGTTTTTTAACTTTTTCTGCATCAAACTTTTTTCTTAAAGACATTAACATCTTGTCTTATTATAGCTTTCCATTATATTTTATCCTCTGCTATATCTTTCCAATGAAGGCAATGGATATTACACTACTTTAGAATGTCTTTGTAATGTAAATAAGTCTGACTTTGAAAACTATGTTGAAATTTATTATAAAATATTTTTGTAAAAAATCTTATATTATTTATTCGTTTCACATACTCATTTCAACAAAGATATGATTTTATAATACAGGATTCTACAATAATGCATCAGCAAGTTGTATAATATTAATTAGTCTTAGGATCTTGTCATTTTATTTTTAAAATATTAAGGAACATCTTTAAATGAAATTTTTCTAATACATTTATGTTATTTTGATAACGAGTCTAAGATTAGATAAAATAATAGCTCTATATATATCTTAATTGAGTTGCAATAGCTACCCTATCTTATAACTTATTAAAAGAAGTAGCAGCACATTGGTCTCTGGGTTGCGCATCAACTTCTAAGTCCATCTTTGTATTTAAAATGATATCAAGATATTTAAAATGATATATATTCTTAAGTTAATAATTATTCAGGCTAAAAGTTGCTAAAAAATTTTCTTCTTCACTAATGGGATAAAGAATTTATTTGTTGATTCAAAATATTAAGTATGTTCATAGATCATCTAATTGCTAGAGATAACATAATCAGAGCCTAATGTAAATTGAGAAGTCAAGAAAATGTTTTTTTTTGCTTTAATCTATTCAAATTAAAAATTGCTCTATCAAACCTGTATCTTATCTTAGCACCTGATTCAGTAAGCCACTTATAAGTAGTTCCAAAGATCATTGACACAAAAATTGAAAACAATGTTGGATATAGTTGAACCTTTTAAATACTAGTTAAGTTTCAAATTCCTCATATTTTCCATCTATAATAATAACACGTTTTCTCATTCTATCAGGTAGAAGCAATATAATATAGATAATTTTTTGTGGAAAATCAGTTAATTTCATATTATTATAGACCTAATATAATGGTCTGTTCAAGAAATTCAATAATAAAATAAAATTTTTAGCAAAAAAGCAAAATATTCAATTTGATGCGCTCAACAGCAACACATTTGTCAACCTTACAAACACAAACATTCCGCACACGATTAAGGAAGTTTTTGAATTAGGTCCAAAATTCATAGGTGGATGCTGGAAGAATCCCAAAATGGAAATCGTTGCTGACGTCGAAACAGCTTTAATGGACAACCCACTAAAGGAACCAATTATTGCACGGATAGCAAAAACTATAAAGAATAAGCAGCTAAACAATTATCCTAATGATTGGAACAAGAAAATTACTAACACAAATCAATTTCTAGCGGATCATTCCATCATTTGCTTAAAAGAAGACAAGGGGAACAGATTTGTATTGATAAATGAAGATGAATATAATATTAAAATTAATACACAAATCGAAAAATTAAAATTTGTAAATCTAAATAATTTCAACAATAGGCTTAATAGAGATAGATTTATATCCACTATACTATGAATAAATCGTGACAGCGTTTTTACAAAAGCCGAATATCTTCGTATATACCCGTCAACCTCTTCTCCTTCTAGAATCTTCGCCAACATTAAGCTGCACAAGCCTGATAAACCTTTGAGACTTATGATTGATTTTGGCAGGGCACACTATTTCAGCACTGCAGTTTTAGTTAATTGCTGGCTTATTGATACATTAGGCTTTGGTGATTACACCATTAAATCATCTTTCATGTTTGTAGGAAAAATTAAACACGCGTTTATACCAGCTAATTTTAAAATCACATCATTTGATGTGGCAGAGCTATACGGCTCCATTGACCGTAAACAATCTATTGAAATAGTCAATGATGCATTAATTGCAAAAAACTGCCCACCCACACGAGCCAAACTCATCATCGATTTTTTAAAATGGCTTGATTTAAATATAATTGCTGTTTTCAGAGATAAGTGGTTTAGTATGAACAACGGATGGCCGATGGGCCTCCCACTTACTGGTATAATGGCAAGTGTTGTACTTGACCATTACGAGAAGCTAATACTACCTGCATTCTTCACGTCAACCCCACATATTATATACACGCGCTACATTGATGACATATTTGTTGCTGCCCCAGAAGACATTATTATTAACCTTCACAATAGCCTCCAGAATAAAACCAAACTTACTTTTACTACAACTTGGGAAAACCAAGACAAACAGGTCAAATACCTTGACATATGTGTTACAAAAATATAGATAAGCTGGACTACCAAATGGTAGTCAAACCTTTGGAAGTAAAAGGCTTGACAAACTCTAATTCTTACGTGCCACACTCACACAAACTTGCAGCCCTCTCTTCATTCATGTTTAGGAACCATAACTTGTGCAAATATGAGGCAGATAAAAGAAAAAATCTCATCAATTATATAACTGATTTAAGGAAAATAGGACACACTTATTCATCCATCAACAGAAAAGTTAACACATTTTTCTATAAAATAAACCATAACCACAAGAAAGAAAACAAACCAAGAATCTTAATTCTATACGTTCACTCTACAGCTAAAAGCCTTATCAAGCAACTGTCATGTGACTTTGAAGTCGCTTTCCGTTCACCTCCCAACACCAATAGAATGATAAATAATACCAAAGACAGGATCAAACCTGAACTCACCCCTCAAGTTGTGTACAAAATTACCTGCTCCCAAAGAAATTGTACGGCAACATATTATGGAGAGACCAAAACTAACATTGCCACCAGAGTAGCTCAACACCGATACCTTTACAATAAAACCAAAACAAAGTTTGAAGGTAATTCGATTTTTGTCGAACATGAGAGAAACACTGGACATGCTTTTCTACCTACCACAGCCAGTGTCGTTTGCTCTGAAACAAATAACACCAAACGTAAAGTTAGGGAAGCTTACTTCATTGCGGCTGACCCATCGGCAATCAACAGAAGAGAGGCCTGCTATTCCCTATCTCGTAAATGGTCCACGTAACGTCTGCACATAAGTTTGCATAATTTTACAGTTATTAACAGAATAACTCGCCATGAATATGGGACTGTAGACTGTCCCGAAAGCGCTTGGCGGTAAAATTTTAATAATTTCATGACAATTTATTAATAGCTTCATTATCTGTGCGCAGAGCACATATATATTAATTTATTAATCAATCTAAATAAAATTGAAATACAAATAATTATTTTTATATTGGATATTTGACCATTATATATATTTTGTTATAGACTTATTTGATTAATTGAATCAAATTAATGAAGGCAATATATAAATTACTTTCTTTGTTTCTGATTTTTTTTTTTTTTTTTGCATTTTCTTATTATCAAAACCCGTATTTTTAATCTTAATTCTCTGAAATAACAGTAAATCTTGGGTAACAATTCATTTATGACTGAAAGCAATCTATTCAACAAATTTTTGAAAGTATCTTATCTGTTATGTTTGATTACTATAATATTGTTTATTTTTTTTGTATTTCTAAAAATTGGAACAATAGAAGCATGCTTAACACCATGTGACAACTTCCTGAGACCATGTATTCCTAAAAAATACCAGTATATTTTTGAAGCTAACATATTACTATCATATTTTAAAACTTTTCCAGGTATATTACCAGAATCTGCAGCTTCTTTGTTTTTAAAATTATAAAAAGCTATTTTAACTTCACAAAGATATTTTTGTTCAAAACTAAATGAATAGATAAAATGGATATATCATAAAAATTTGTCATTTCAATTCTTATGTCATTATTCAAAATATGGTAAAAATATTTTTCCCATCCATTCAAAATATTGTTATTAAATAAAAAAAATGCCATTAGTGGATTTAATAGGATTATAATACTATTTTTCAGGTTCATATTTTACTATCAATGCATCAAAAAAAAAAATTAAGTGATGACAATAAATGTCTATGTATATATATTGCAGTTTTAATTCACTTTTTTATATTTAAGTCTTATTGCCAATTGTCAAATTTCTCTCTGCCTTTAAATCTTTTTATTGATTATGAAATTCCACATTCATTATCAAACAAAAAATGCCACATGTTTTTTTTTAATCAGTTCATTAATAATAAGATCATTGCCAGAGAAGCAGTTATGATTCTTTTTAATAAATCCAAGAATAAATTTATTTTTATTCATAACACCCTCCTTAAAATAATTCCATATTTATTAATATGATAAACCTGAATGTCCAAATTCATAAAATTAGTATTTAATAATTGTTGAAATTTATACATGAAATTTAGATATTTCTTAATAGCAATCATTAAATTTCTTGTGAATATAATTGGATTATGATCTTTTTTTTAATGTAATTTATGATTTTATTCTTGAAACATATTAATGTATGATCTGACTATAAATCTGCACTTGTAATTACTTGTGTAATATAAATTTTGTTTCTAACTATAATGTAATATATTAAATACAATTAGTTAGTGGATTTAATAGGATTATAATACTATTTTTCAGGTTCATATTTTACTATCAATGCATCAAAAAAAAAAAATTAAGTGATGACAATAAATGTCTATGTATATATTGTAACGAGCACAGACGTTCGTTACATTGGTTTTTTTTTTTATATTTATTAAACATGAAAGTAAATTAAAAAGTTCGCATTTAAAAATTTTCTTTAAGAATTAAAAATTAAAATTAAATATCATCTTAAACTCGTACATGTTAAATCGCACAGATAATGAAAAATTATTAAAATAAAACTAAATTTTAAAAAGATTTGGAGATAAAATTATATCTTTAAATTTATCTTTAAATATATTTTTGATTTGGAAAACAGGGTAATTAATCAGAAATGGAAATGATTGTTAATTAGTTAAATGTAAACCAGCCTTGGGCATTTAAATGTAAAAACATCAGTCAGATAGGAAAACAATAGAAACTGTTAGCAAATAAGAAGAAATCCCTATGGAATCGGACCGCAGCGAAAGGACCATCGCATCGGTGACGTAATGTAAATTCAATCCTTCACATTAATATAAAAAGGACAAGTTTGGAAATTATTGATTAGTGACTGGATTATGATTATTACGATGTGACAGATAGGTGTTAGTGCGGAGGTGCGGGAGAAGCGATTGAAGACACGCACGATTCAATCACTTCAGCTTTGCCAAAGAAAGAAAGAGAAATGAACTATCGTTTTCTACATTGAGGACCAACTAAATTAAAAAAACCTCCGAATGAATAAATAAAACATCGGCTAAATGTATACCAATATCTTCAGGACGGCGTGGGAATTCCCGTTCAAACTTACAAACGACAGATAAAGATGAACTGTTTAAAACCGTAAGAACTTTACAATTAATGAACATTAAATTAAAAACTTTTCGTATTTAAAATAATTGCATTAGTTTCCTATCTGACTAAAGTAGTTAAAATGTTATTTGATGTATTTTTTATTTATTTGTGTAATATCATTTCCATTTATTTAATTTTGTTCTTTAAGTTTATTTATGATTTCTGTTTTCCGATAAATTAAAATATATCGATGTTAAACTTAAGTCGGGCGTGAATGGCTGTATAGATTTGTAACGTTATATTAGGGAAGGGTAATCTTAGGTTATTTGTTTCGTTGTTAAATTGGGTCAATGGATTGGATATATTGATGTAGTTAGTAGATGTAGTCGGAGATTCGCTACTGGCAGAATCGTTTATATATACGCCGCACTCTCCCGTTTTGCCTATGAAAGAAATTATAAGACGCAGAGCGCAGTTCCTTTCTATGGAGTTTTTTTTTTTATTGTTCTTCTCATTAGATAGAAGTAATATTCCTATCTGATGAAGGTCAATATCTTCTCTTAATCTTTTTGGTGCTGCCGTATTCCGTATTACATTGAATACATCGATGTATCAGATGAATTGATGCCAGTTTGACTGCGAATTTTAGCCTAAGGTTAAATAGGGATAGAATATTTTATTTTCAAATGCAAATCTATGTAATCTATTCATGCTCGACCCTAAATAAAAATGCATTAAATTTAAGTTGTTTATAGACGCTTGCATGGATTGGTTATCGGTTAAGTATGTTTTGGGTTTTCATATTTGATCAAAATATATAGACATTCGATAAATAATGATACCTTACGGTGAGTATCTAAAATGTATTTATTCGGATGTCTTTTAAGTTATTGGTGACAATGCAAGTATCTTATGGTGAATACTAATGGGTTACGTATAAATTTCCCTCCGCAATTGTCAGTAATCAATAATTTTGTATTTTGATCGTTTATGTTTATTTTGAAATGTTTTTGACCGTGAAATCTATGTAACCGATCTATATTCAACATTATAAACAAGCTTTCATAAATTTATCTGTGCGAACTTAATTAAAAATGTAAAATTAGAATATAATAGTAATTAAAATGTAAATTAAAATCTAAGGTAAAGTTAAAAATAATGTTAAATGTTAAAATGTAAAACTAATACTAAAATAATTTTAAATCTTATATATATGTGCATAAATAAATTTTTGTATGTTAATTACTGGCAGTGGCTTATTTTATTCTTTTTTTATATATACTCTTAGATTATCTTATTAAATCTCTGCTATTCCACTGAGCTAGTGACATGGGCTAACGACCGGAATCAAAATAGAAAAAAAAAAAAAATTTTTTTTTTTTTTGACTTACGTATCTGCCTACTTTATAAATTTTTCTAGGTTCAAATGCCTAGATGGCGCCCCGTAGTGCAGATTACGTTAAGTACCTGCTCCGGATCGTTACAATATATTGCAGTTTTAATCCACTTTTTTATATTTAAGTCTTATTGCCAATTGTCAAATTTCTCTCTACCTTTAAATCTTTATACTGATTATGAAATTCTACATTCATTATCAAACAAAAAATGCCATATGTTTCTTTTTAATCAGTTCATTAGTAATAGAGAAGCAGTTATGATTCTTTTTAATAAATCCAAGAATAAATTTATTTTTATTCATAACACCCTCCTTAAAATAATTCCATATTTATTAATATGATAAACCTGAATGTCCAAATTCATAAAATTAGTATTTAATAATTGTTGAAATTTATACATGAAATTTAGATATTTCTTAATAGCAATCATTAAATTTCTTGTGAATATAATTAGATTACGATCTTTTTTTAAATGTAATTTATGATTTTATTCTTGAAACATATTAATGTATGATCTGACTATAAATCTGCATTTGTAATTAGTTGTGTAATATAAATTTTGTTTCTAACTATAATGTAATATATTAAATACAATTAGTTTGAATATGAATGTATCCATGTTCTTTTATACAATTTTTTTGCTTAAACACATGTTGAACAAAAATTCCATAAAAGCAGACCATTTGAGTTTGCAATACCAATACTGTTTTTTTTAACAACTTTAGCCAAAATCTATATGTATTTAAATGTTAAAATTTAATGGGAATTCTCTATATATTTTTTATAAATAATTTTCATCTGTGACATAATGAATCAAGATTCCAATTAAAAACAAGCATTGCAAGCTGGAATTGTCATCAAGTAATTGTATTTGTAAGATTATAACTCAAAATTAATTCCAATTTCATATCAAAAAATTTATGTTTGAAAATGGATAATATGACAGTTTTCTAGCTATTTTCATAATCAAATAAGGCTCTCCTATAAAAAAAACTATAGATTTAAATATTAGAAATTTAATAGGAATTTTTACAAATAATTTTCAGCTATGATATAATGAAACAAAATTCCAATTAAAAGTAGACATAGCAAGCTGAAATTATGCCATATAATAATTGTATTTGTCCGAGATATTTTAAGCTAAATCTGAATCAGTTTTAGTTAATGTCCAATTTTTTATAAGGATTGTAGAACAGACTACTTTAACTTAAAGCATTTCAGACAAGTACAATTATTAAATATTATAATTTCAGCTTGCAAAAATCTGTTTTTAATAAGTACTTTTCTTCATTACAACATACCTGAAAATTATTTATAAAAATGAACAGATAAGTCAAATTAAATTTCTAACATTTGAATTTATAAACTTTTAAAAATCTATTTAAAATATGTATTCAATCATTTATCTAATTAATATATTTAAAATTTATAATATTATAAATGAGAGCAGATAAATATTGTCTATTAGCTCTGTATGAAAATAAAATATTAGATGTGTATAATAACCTATTTTTGAATCTGAAAATATTTTAGTACAAAATTGTAATATTAATTTCAAAGGAATCCTTTTTATCATACATACAAATTTCTTAAATAACCTACTACAAATCAGAATAGGCTTAATATTATTTATATTAAGCAGATTACATTAGTTTTATTTTTAAATGTGAAAGATGAGATGTAATTATCTTTTTGTCAATTAATGTGTGATTTATTCAATTAATAGCATACATAAATATATTCTAGTTGGGAGAGGGGGAGACTTTATCCATTTTAAATAATTTTGATTAAATAAATATTCACATAACATAATCATTTCTGATTTGTGATGTAATAATATTTACGGACTTGACATAATTGATAAAGAAATATTTTTAAAACTTTCTATAAATCTAGTATTATTATAATTTACAATTTAGAAGTTGATTACTATATAAAATCTGTAATTTCTCTTTCTTTCACAATAAGTTAAAGATAACACTTAAATGCTTTTTTCATAATATTATAGGTTGTATCATTTTAATGTATTAATTATATAATTGGTTATGATCGTATAAATATTTAATTAAGTAATGAGTGTTATTTAAAAATAAATTTATTTCGTTTTACCAGAATAGAAGATATTTGTATATGTTCTTATTAATCATGTAAAAGGCAATACCTTCATATTTATAAATCCCATATAGTAAGTAATTTATTTTTTATAAATATCATCATCAGTTTCAATCATTATTGATCTATTCCAGGGTGAAGATCTCTCTATGTTTAATTAATTTTCTTTATATCATACTGGTTATTTCGTCCATCCATTTCATTATGTGATCTCTTTCTAAGTCATTTACAATCATTTGTGATCCAGTTTAAGACTTCGATTGACCATCACCCAGCTAGTTAGATTTTGATCTCTTTTTGTTACTTCCTGTACTCATCTATGATTCACAAGTAATAATTGGTAAAACACATCCATTAATAATATTCCTTTTCTAACATATAGCCATATTTTCTTTTAATATTACATTATTTCCATCAAAATCTGCCCTTCCTAATTTAATTCTATGATTAATTTCATCCATTAGGTTTTCATTTGTATTAATAATCTGACCAAGGTAATTATTAACTTTTTATAATTTCTGATTATCATTCTTAATTTTTTCTCTCCATGAAAATCCATTAAATATTGCTTTATTCTTTTTAGCATTTATTTTTAATCTTACTTTTGTTGTTTTTAATCTAATAACTTTTACACTATTTCCTGAAATCTGAAGTATTGTTTGCAAGAACAACCATCTCATCTTCAAAATCTAGTTGATTTAAATACGATTCATATTTTTTTATTTTCTTATCTCTCCATTTTAATCTAGAAAGTAAATCATGGAAAACTGCTGTAGCCAGTTTGGAGATGTGGAAATTAAGCATATTATTATCAGTATTAATCATATTAGTAATACTTGTTTACATTTTATCTATATTAAAAAATCATGATATCTCTCTCTCTGTGTGTTCAGTGTAGAATCAAATTATAAATATAGAGTAAACTATTAAAAGATCTCAGTTAATTGAATGAAACTGTTGTAACTCAGTCTTCTACCACTTTGTTTTTCAAATACCCATAATCAAATCATAAGAAGGAAAAATATCCATAGAAATTATAAAAAAATTATAATATAAATATTAACTCTTTGCATACAAATTCATATATATTTAATATCATTCTTTGTTCCTGTGCATCATATTTTGTTTGGAATTTTATTAAGTTTTAAATTTGTTTGCAAAATTTAACAAGCCATTTTATTTTAATTGTGCAATAAAAGAATTTTGAAATTTCTATAGGAAAATTAATATGTTTGTACATACCAGTAAATATGTTACATCAAATAAAAAAATTTCTATATTCATAATAAATTTAAATAGCCAAAAACCTAAACTTTCTATCTATATTTCTTAAAATCTATCCAGGTGGCAATTTTATTTTTAAAGTGAGATCAAAGAAGACTTATGATATTTCTAACAAATAATTCTAGACTTCTAAACATCTGACTATAAGATAAGATAACTAAATATAAATCAGCAGTCACTAGATATCAGGGTGACCAGATTCTTTAAACTGGTTTTTAGCTAATTAGTTTTATTTCAATAGAGAGAACTAATTTATCCTATGCACATTCAGAGATTATCTATTGTTCTGTTATTTGAAAATGCTAATATTATAAGGTTTTTGAACCATATTATTGTAAAAATATGTACACCTGGGTCTCATTTTATGCGGATTATTTTAATGCGATTTTGAAATTATGCGATTCATGTTTCTTCTTAATATCTTTTATATTTCACTATATTTATTACATATCAAGAAATTTAAATTATTAATAACTTATTTTGACTTGAAATACTTTTTTTTCTTCAAAAATATAACGTTATATTAGCAGCTAACGTGAATACGGCCTGAAGCTGTATTTAGAATATTAACTTCTCTGTAAATAACCTACTTATACTAATGAGTAAATAATAATAATAGATTTATATTTACATATAAAAATATCGCAATAAATATTCAAAAATTTTAAACTTTTAAAACGTATTTTGTTTATTATAACAGAAATAAATAATTTTTTAGAATAAATAATAACAAAGATTTTATTGATTTTATAAACTGAAAATAATATTTCTAATGATAATCTCTAATCTTTTTGTTTTGATTACGATCTCATTTTTTTAATATAGAAACAAAAAACCATTAACACAGTTCAAGGCTGAAAGTGGCGCTAGTTGTATGTCACATGACGAATCTGATTTCTTAACAGTTCACAAACGAACGCATATTGTCAAATAGCCAAATAATCGCTAATGATTAAAATATGTATGAAAAAATGTAAAATTAAATACTGTAGTTAATAAAAAAAGTAAAAAAAGTTTGTCTTGTATTTTTTTTTTTCAAATATTTGAAATTTTTTATTAGTCATACTTTATTTCCTTATTTTTTTAATGGGAATTTTAAAATAATTTTTCATTCTTGCTTTGCTTTTATGCCATTTCTGAAAATTACAACCTCTATCCCCATTTTTCAAGGCAAGTTAAGTTTATTTTTGTGCGATTTCTTTTGTGCACGTTTTCTGAGGAACCTATCTACCGCATAAAACTAGACCCAGGTGTATATATAATTAATTTAAACGTACATGTTTATTCTGAAAAAAAATTAAACAAATAAAGTAGAAAATAGTTTATTAGTAAGGCTATACATATTGAAGTAAAATATAAGTAGCCTCGTAGTGTAGGGATATTTTAATGAAGTGATCATTCTTCTGTAATTAATGCATTATCAACCTGGAAAGAATTCCAAAATGGTTGATAAGTAAGTATTTAGCTATTTCTAGTTAGAAAATAAAATAAAGATAGAAAATTGATCAGAGTTAGAAAGCTCTTGCAATGCCTATTTAAAAGCTGTTGGTTTTTTTTTTATATATGCTAAATACGCGTGTATTAGAAAAATCTTATCAAATGCGTATTTTTATTGAAACTGGAAAAGATGGAAAATGTTAAAATAAAATAAGTATGTGCATGTATAAATGCAATGGACGCAGCATTTATTTAATTAAATGCCATTGGAAAACACAGGTTGGAATGTAATAACATTGGTCCTACCACATGGTACTGATGGATTCCAACCAATGAGATTATTAAAGCAAAAACTTGAACTGCGATCTTCACCAGAAGTGGGAAGAGAAAATTATTAGCTACTTGAAGCCCATGTTTCTTCCATTGACAATTATTGTCAGCCTTGCCAACTGGCCTCTCCGAGAACATTTCTCTGGATTCTTAACTAATATCTCGAGACAGCAATACCTGGTCGTAGGACTCTCATAAAGCAAATGCCTTGAACTCGTATTCGTATGTGATAACTTTGAATGTTGAAGATAAAAGAACATTTATAATAATGTTTATAATTATAGGAATATCAAATAATAAATTTCCATGCCTCCTGGGATTATATTAATGACATTTATTTTCTATTTATTTGCAATGCAGCTGTGTTGTATATTGGTCACCACTGGACACAGCATAAATACACATATACATCATTTATTTGTACTCCAAATATCAAATAAATCTCCTCTTAAGATGGGCATCTGTATCTATGTAGTTTAATAGGTGGATTTTTTATTATTTTTCATAAATGTTTTTCAAAATTATAATTAATTAATTAAACATAGTTAAATAGATTGATGAAAGAAGAACATTTTAATTAAACTAATTTTTTTATAATAATGGGTAGTCTTAACATATCAAATAAAATTCTAAATAGTAAAATTCATTTGAGGTTTAATTTTTGATCATTAAAATTCATTGATCTTGTGATCAAACTGAAGATTTTCCAAGCAAATTATTTTTTATGTAGTATTAAATAAAACTTAGATCCAGTATTACCTTCATACATGGGTTTTGTAGATTGATTGAGAATTTAGTAAGTAATGATAGATAGTGGCAAGTAATATACATACAGAATTGAACCCATGATTTATTTTTAAATCTGTATATCCTGTTGAACATCCTGAGGGTTTTTTTAGATGAAAGTTTTTATTTACTTATTAAATATTAATTATAATATAAATATGTATTTTAGGAATTTAGTGAGAGACATTCTCAAGAAGTTGAAGACATCAAGAATCGACTTGGTAGCTATATAGAAAATCAAGAATTATTGAATAATAAAGCAGAAGAATTACATCAAAAAGACATATTAATTGATAAGCTGAAAAAAGATTTGCAGCTATGTCAGACTGAAGTGAGATCTAGTTTTACAGTCATATTAAATATGTAATTTAAATATTTTAAGTATATATTTTATAGCATCTAATTTAAATCTATATTTATTGGCTTTTCTTTTTATAAATAATCTAAATATTAATCTTATGTATTTTAAAATATATGTTGGGTATAAACATTTTTTCTCCTGTATTTGGAAAATTTCTTTTAGTTTGATTGATATGTATTTAAACATAACTAAATTAGTCATATAAGTAGAAAATAAATCTAATTTAGTTTAAGTCAAAGTGATAGTATTACTATAATTATTTCTATGCCTTGATAATTTTATATTGGAATCAAAATTTGTTGAGTTTTCTGTGGAAGTTTTATTAATCCAGTGATTTATTATGCTATTACTGAAAATATATAATTATAAATCTCATTCTTGGAATTTAATTTGATCCAGGAGAGTGTGATAATGATTTGAGAATTATTCAATAAGTAGAAATGATGAAAAGGATATCTCCATTCAAGGTTTCATCAAATGTTTTTATTATTAAAGATAATTTTTTAATAACATTATTCTTCATGAAACTTCCATTCTCCTTTTGTTGAAAGAATTAATAAGTAAATAATAAGTAGGTTTTAGCAAAGATGTTCCATGCTAAATATTTTAATGAATTATTCAGCTGCCTAATTCTGATATAGGATTTTATTGTTTGTCAATAGATTTTTGTGTAAGCTTATAAAAGGTATTAATAATTAAGTTATATGATATATATCTTGATAACACATATTCAATAATGGAGATTAGGCTGACACTTTGATTAAAGTATGTTTGAAAAGTTTCTAAATTATGTGAAGTTTGCCATTCCAGATTACCATAGTCTTAGGTTCCACAATATGAATTATCAATTTTTTTTTAGTAATTTTATTTTAATCCATTTAAAAATAAACTCCTAAAAATTATTTTTTCAAATTTATGATGACATGTTTAGCGTGTTAGATTGAGCTTTTAATTAACTAAAGCAGTAAAAAGTAATTGAATAGTTTGCATTCAGGAGGTCATATGATATTTGAGCTCTGGAAGTGACAGTCATTGTTGACAATTATATTTTTGATTAACATCTGCTAAAAGGAGAAGGGATTATCACTTTTTCCGAAATCACATGTAATATATTATCTATTTCTGATATTCAGTATTTTGTACTTCAGTAATTTTATTTACCATTAATAATGTCAAATCAGAATGATTTAAATGTAAATTGGATATATTAAAATTCTTTCTCATCAGTATTATTTTTTATGATATTATTGATAGCTAGTTTAAAATTGATTCAGATGTCTCAATAATTTTATTGTGTTAGTAGCTATTGTAAATCATCATTATTATCTGCATATATACTGAATCTGGTATAAATGGAGAAGCACATAATGAAAGGGAACTCTCTCATTAAACTATCTATTTTATTAAAACTTTAAATTGTTTATTGCAACTGTATAAATTGCTAGAAATCTGTATTTTACTGAAATTAATTTATTTATGTTTTGAAATATTTGAACTTTGAATTGAAAAAGCAATATTATATTTTTTTTAGTAAAGATTTTAATATATATATATAACAAATTGAATTTTTGCCAATATTGTAAATAATATAAAGTACTGAAACAGGGAATAAATTATAAAATAATTTACAAAAAAAAAAAAAAAACAAATATACTTTTAGCACTTTAGCATGGTTATGAAGCCATCATGTTGAAAGTATGCTTGATTTTTTAAATTAATTTTATACTTTATTCTCTGTTATAATGTCCTTATAGGATATATATATATATTCATTTTCTCTGTATATACAGGGAAAAATTAGCTCAAGCAGTATGAATGGGTGATTTATAATAATATAGTTCCTTTTTAAGACATTTATATAGAAGAATGATTTTGTAATTTGATGCATTTATGTTGGTAGAAATTTCTGTTACGTTTTATACTATAATCTTCAAAGTGCTGCTTTTGTGTAAGCATAATTATTAAATATTGTTTTGCATAGTAAATCTATTGTTTTAATATGTTACTTTAAAAAAAAAATTTTTTTTTTTTTTATAATTTTGTCTTTTTTTTTTTTTTTTGTAAATCATTTTTATTTACTTTAACAATGCTTACATGTAATTTATGTTCTTATATAGATTAAATAAGTACTTTTTTTTAAAGATTTAATAAATATAGATTTCTCTATTTTTTTGATCATAAAATTATGTTTATTTATCATTTATTAAGACTTTTATATAATTCGTAGTCTATTTTAGTGCATTGTAAAATATACAAATATCGACAATGATTTTTTTTTTTCTAATTATTTACAATCATGTGTTTTCATATTTCTGATAATGCCTAAATAACTCTGTTATTTAAAATAATTGCTAATTGTAATTAAACTACAATATGAATTACGTGAATAGAATGATTATCAATTATGTTACATGGAAGAAAAAGTTAATGATGGCATTAAGAATGTCACTGTAATAGTTATTTAAACTTTGTATGATAATGAATCACATACTATCTTAATTATCTTAAAGAATGAAAAGAAGTAGCAGATATTTTACCCATTCAGATATTGTATGTGAATTAAATAAAAATTTAAATGATAAATATATTAATTGATATTTCCTTTATGACTCTACCCATACATATATTTGTTATAATCATTAAGAAAAATGATTTGGAAGAAAATAAATATTGAGCTTTTCTTATTCAAAATTTAGTTGAAGCTAAAAACTCAAGAAATTCAAAGGAGAATGAAGGAGAGAATAAATGATGATAAACGTTTACAAGATTTTGAAAGACAAGTAAGTCTATGTTATATAAAGATGAAACAAATAAAAATTTTAATTTATCATATTTTAATATTTTTAATTTTTATTTTGTAGATTAAGGAGATGGAAAGTATTATTCGCCGACGCTATCCTAATTCCATTCCAGCTTTAATTTTTGCTGCTAATGCTGATGGCAAAATGTCTGAAAAAGAAATAGTTACTTTTTTAGAGCAACAAGTTAAAAAGTTAGAAAATGAACTTGAAGCTAAAGATAGTGATATTAAGCAGCGATTAAAAGCAATGGAGCAGGAATTTACTTTAGTTAAAGTAATCAATATTTTAATTTATTTTTTTTTATGAAAAATAAATTTTAAAAGATAAAAGTTATACTTATATGCATGTAGTTATATATGTTGATAAGTTTAGAACTTTGGATGGATGAGGGAGATAAGGAATAATTTATTCATTACTATTCAGTTATTGAAATGTTTCAAAAAGATTAAAATAAGCTATTGCATTTCTAAATGTGGAAGAGGCTTATAGTAGGATGAATAGAAATAAATTGTGATAAGTCTTAAAAATATAAAAATAGACTTATTATTAAAAATAATTGTCAAAAATAATTTTTATAATTATCAATTGAAAGGTATAAAATCTGTGAAAGGTAAATATCAAATCAAATTAAAATACATAAATACCCATTGTCACAGTTATTATTCATTTTATTTCTGAGAAAATTGGAGATTGAATTGGAAATTCTCATAGCAGGAAAATATATAGTATGACATCTCTTTTTTTTGCAGATGATATATTTTGAAAATAATGTAAAAGATATGGAGTTGTTATTAGAGAAATATGCAGAGATAGAAAAAAATGTGAAAATCAAATTCAGTGAGAAAAAATCTAAAATATTTAATGAAAAGGATAAAATTGAAAGATGAAAATTGAGAATATTCAATGGTATACATATTTAAATATTTTATTAAATGAAAAAAAGGGTTATTTGAAAAAATAGGAGTTAGAATTAAGTTCAAAACCAAACCGTTTTATGAGATTATAAATCTGACATTTTTATATAGGAAATTGAGATATGTAGATAAGGATAACTGTTTTAGCATTTATAAATTAGGTACTTTGTAGTGGCTAAAGGAATTCAGAAATTATAGATAAATATGAAAAAAATAGTTATATCTTTAATTGGAGAATTATGAGCAGACTGTTTAAGCAATAAGTAAGTTAATTTCTTTTTTAATGTATGAAATTAAAAGCAAATGAAATATCTTTAGAAGATTACAATATATAAATGAAAGTTGATTACTAAAAATAATGTTTTAAATGATTATGTAAAGAGGGGGACAGACATGTAACTGAAAAAGTTTTATAATATACACAGTTAATAGGTAGAGAATTTATTTCAATGTAATTTATATTAAAAAATATGATAAATGTGTAAAAAATATATAACAAGCATATAATTATGAGATATGTGAAAAGAGTGCAAATCAGATGAATAGTTATGGAAATAAAAAAAATATTTAAGAGTTATATAAAAATAAAAATTATATAAAACATGAAAGAATTAATGAAACACTAAAGCTAACTTATTTTTGAAGTGTAGAATATTGAAAAAAGATCAGGATAAATAGTATGGGATTGCAGAAAGGAGTTTGTTTTTAATTGAAAAGAGACCCTTGGATTCAATTTTGTGACCATAAAGGTACCAAGCAGGGCAAATTTCTAATGTCTATTCCTTATGTTCTTGTCATTGCAATTGTTATTACTATATGATTATTTATAAATTAAACTAACACGGATGGTCTGCTCACTAACATGTGTCAACAAACCTCGTGAGTTTATTGGTTTTTTATCTCTTAAAAATCAAAAAAGATTATGATCGTTCTTCCCAGTTGCCTGATAGTCCTTAACTGAAATATCAGTTGATTTTTCTTGAAGGCAGAATGAATGTTTGTGTGAATAAACTTTTTTTAAAATACATATTTACAATTGTGACTGACAAAACTAAATTATGATTTTTATTCACTGGAGATTATAAAGTGATTAGCCAAGGCATCAGAAGATGGAGAGTACTAAGAATTCCTTGATTGTGGACCAAAACTGCCATTTGATGATCTTTTATTTAGGTACTTATAACTGCAGATCACTTTCAAGTGAAGGAAGATTGCATGAATTGGAAGAAGAACTATTTAAAATTAAGTGGGACATTGTTGAACTTTATGAAGTTGGAAAAAAAATGATAAAGAGGCAATTAATTTAAAAAGTGGACATATATTACACTATAAAGGCACAAATATTGGAAGCAAAGTGGAATGTGATTTATTATAAATAACAAGTGGAAGAATAATAATGTAGATATTGATAGTATATCAAACAGAATGACAAGTTGAGTTATTCAACTTAATGGAAGATACCAAATGCAGATAATTCAGGTTTATGCCTCAACACGATAAAGTAGAGAATTTTTATATGGATATATAAAATACTTTTGATCAGATCACACAAAATTGTCATGGGAGACTTCAGTGCTAGAATTAATAACTGATTGAAAGATGAACTGTGGGTAAATTGATTATGGTGATAGAAATGAGAGAAGGCATAGACTTGTGATGTTCGCAGAAAAAGAAAAACTATATATATGATTTTTTTTCTTTGAGAAAAGTACTAAATGGAAATGGACATAGAACAATGAAGATACAGCAGAATTGGGTTATATTTTGATTACTAGAAAGTATTTTAAGATTATAATTGTTCTTAATACACAGTAAATTATTATCAATTAGTTAGATATAAGATATGTTTAAATACAAAACTAAAGAGATGAAAATAATTAAGGTCAGTATTAACAGTTGATATTCCTATTCTGAAACATCCACGACAAGTCGTTTTAAAATATTAACTGATTTTGAATAGTTTAGATTTGAATGAAATTAATAGAAATATAGCTGATACATTATTAATAATTGTAACAATGATAGCTGATATAGAAGAGCAGCATTTTACTAATTAATTTCTATAAAAACAAGATGATATATGAAGAAAAAAAGGGATATGAAAATATATAAAAATGATTCATAGAGAAGAATTAATAGTCAAATAAGAAAATGTAATTGTGAATTAACAAGAAAAGCTTGTAAAAAAGAATAAAGTCTCAAAAAGTGTAAAACATCATCTTGGTATTTAATGGACATTTACTTCTCCAATAAGAAAAAAAAAATAGAATTATTACTTTAAAAGAGACATATCACCATAAAATGTATGGAAGATGTCTATAAAGAATTATATAGTAATAAAGAACAGGAAAACAAAAGATTTCTTTTAATTACTAAATGAAGAAGTGAGACGTGGAATTAAATCTATGAAGAAGGAAAAGCTTCAGGAAATGGTGGACTTATAATTGATATCTTAAAAGAAGCACATGAAGAAATAGAAAAATTGTTGGTAAAATTATGTAACATATGAATGGAAGAATACAATAAAAATTATTAATATTTAGGAAAAGTGATAAAGATATTAGAAGTGATCAATCTTTTATCAATTCTATGCAAAAAAATTTATAAGGATAATTATAATTTGTCTACAATGAATTTTGGATTTCAAAAAAAGAATGCTGGATTTAAAAGTGATTTTAAATTATGTCCAAGGATTGAGAGAAATTATGGAAAAGATTAATGAATATTTCATGAATTGCCATAATGCTTTTGATTTGTAGATCATGGAAAGGTATTTGATTTTATAAGCATTTCTACCATGATTAAACCATTGAATCATCAAGATATTGACCTGATATGCTGTTATATTATGAAGAATCTTTATCAAAATGCAATAGCAATGATTAGATTACATGGTGATATTAAGAATATCTTTAAAACTTTTTATAGTAGTTTTATAAAAAATATTTTGTGGATTATCATAGAAAACTAAAGGAGGAAAAAGAAGTGGGATTGTTTTTGCAAATAATGCTTTGAGAGCTGCGGAAAGTGTTGCAAGAGTTATGAAATGAATGTAATATTTATTAAGGTTACAACTTTAAGACTATGCGCCTGAAAAAACGACAGTATGGACCTCTGCAAATTTTTAACACAAGACTTATTTAAAAGACAAGAGCAGCCACTCTTATTTTAATCTACTTTGTAAATAAATAGGAGAATCTAAAGCATTTTGATTTGAGAGCGTAAGGTTATTAAATACCTCACTAATTAAGTCCACAAATTCTATAACACATTAACATTTGCGAAATCTTTAGATTTCCAACGAGTCAGTATTGAGATCTTATGCTTAGAAATCTATTAAGATAATATAAGATCTCAATACTGACACGTAAATCGAAAGATTTCGCGAGTGTTAATGTGTTATAGAATTTGTGGGCTTAATTAATGAGGTAATTAAGCCTTACGCTCTCAAATTAAAATGCTCTAGATTCTCCTGTTTATTTAGAAAGTAGGTTAAGATAAGAGTGGCCGCTCTTGTCTTTTAGATAAATCTTGTGTTAAAGATTTGCAGAGGTCCCTAGTGTTGTTTTTTCAGGCGCATAGTCTTATGGTTGTAGCCTTAATAAATATTACATTAAGTAACGAGTATGCACTTTAGAAATGAATGTAAGAAAAGACTGTAACAATGTTCAGTAGATTTTATTATAAAAATAAAATAACAATGATAATGATGAATTAAAAGAAGTTAACAATTATAAATATCTTCTTCAGATTATTAATGTACATGGAAATATAATGGATGAAATTAATCATAGAATTAAATTTGGATAGAATGCTTTTGATAGAAATAACTTAATCTTAAAAGAAGTATGCCTGTGTGTTTGAAAGTTCTTACTTATGGATCTGAGATATGGACATTTAAGAGAAGAAGAATACAGAGATTTCATATCACTGTATCGAAGTATGAGAGTTATATGTTAGAGAATAAGATGGCATTGAAAATGAAATACATGGGTCAGAGAACAAATGGGTATCACTAACATCATTGAAAGAATTGGAGTTGGACATATTGCTAAAAGAAATGATAATAGATGAATAATTGAAATTTTAAAATAGATCTCAAGAGGTTGAAAAAAGACCACATGTGAGATGAATGATGAAATAAAAAAGTTAGCTGGTGTGACGTCGAGAAGAGAAACTAAATATTAGAAAAACTGGATTAAACATTGAGAGTTTTTCATTGTGCAGTGAGATTGATAATGATTGAATATGATAATGATATGTATGTTATGTGCTATTTATATGTATAATTATCAATAAACTTATATGTAAATGTTATATTTTTTTAATGTTCGTGCTAAAATCATTTAATTAGAAATCTTATAAATTAAAAGATAATGGCTGGCAAAAGAATCAGAAAATTTTTCTTTTGGAATATTTAAAAATTAAAAGGTGTTTGGTAATATTATTTTTAAAAGTCTGAATTTTATAATGGAAATAAATTATAACTCCATAATAAAGAAGCAAGAGAGAAAATATGGTGAAAGTTGGAAGGTATATCATAGGTTAAAGTGTTTAATATACGAATGTTAGAGTAAGGTGAATGGACATTTATTTTTAAAAAGTGAAAGTGATAGAAATTAATGAAATTAAAAAGCAATGACTATGATACTATTGTTGGGGGAAAAAAAGATGTGTTGCAAAATGATAATATAAAAGAGGCTGAGGAAAAAAATAAGAGATTAGTCAAATCACTAAATTTTAGTTATAATCTCATTAGTGAAATAGATGGTATGAATTTGGAATTATACAGGGTCTGTAGTTGTACTGAATATAAGTAATTTATGTACTTGAACAAAGTTTTTTTGGAGTGATTTTGGCATTTGACCTACATTTTATTTTCAGAGGTCATTTAATTTTGTTTTTAAATTTGTTTCTGAATACCCAGATGCTCTGAAATTTGTCCTGGTTAATCCTATTGATACACCACTGCCCAGTAGTGATATATTTTTTTCAATCTATAATCAAATATATTTCTGCTTATATTAATCTGAATCACAGCACTTTTTCTGGGAAAATATTTTACTGGCAGATTTTTAACATGACTCGTAATGATAACCAATCTCAGCAATCATCTCTACTTAATTTCACTAATAAATAAATTAAACAGGCAAAACTCTCCATACAGTAGTGCCAACCAGTGTAATCAATGGATGCCAGAAGGCTAGTGCATAAAATCCCCATCTAGTGCCTACTCATCCAAAATCCCCTGACTAGTTTCTGGCTTGTGGCCTTCGCCAGTGAGTAGCCTTGGAGGGTGGCAATTACTGTATGGAGAATTTTGCCTGTTTAATAACAGTTATATGCTAGTATAAGAGATGGTGATCATGTGATGTAGCCTTGGAGGGTGGCAATTACTGTATGGAGAATTTTGCCTGTTTAATAACAGTTATATGCTAGTATAAGAGATGGTGATCATGTGATGTTTAGTAATAAACAGATTATCGCAAAATTCAAATTCTAATATCTGGGAACCAAAATATCTTGATTTCTTTGTTAAAATTAATTTAGAAGCTCTGCTCACTAGTCATTTTTTATCACAAACAATAGTGAATGCTAACATTGACCCTGCTTTTCCACTCTGTCGCAAGTCTGAAGAGACAATGCATCATATTTTTCTATAATGTCATGCTCTTCTCGTCTATAGGAATATTATTAAGTCAATCACCAAATCATGTGCTCCATCTATTGACGCTCATTAACAGTATGAAATGTGGTCTTTTTTCTTCAATTAGGATCACTATTTTCATTATGTTTATCTTTTGGTTCTTGAGATACCATTTTTGTTTTAATAACACATCCAGTAAATTGCAGTCCATGTTTTACAATAAAATACTTGAAATCAGAAATAGAGACAAGGAATTAGTCCCTTCACATATCGTACATGCCACATGGAGTCTTGTTTCTCTTTTTTTTTCCCCTCTGTAAACAGTTTTTTTTCCTTCCTAGGTATTAAAACAGGCAAACTCTCCATACAGTAGTGCCACTCAGTGCAAGCCAGAGTAATCAATGTATACCAGAAGGCTTGGGCATAAAAACTCTATCTAGTGCCTATTCATTCAATATTTCCAGACTTGTTTCTGGCGTGTGGCCTTCGTCAGTGAGGAAACTAGTCTGGGGATATTGGCTGAGTAGGCACTAGAGAAGGATTTTATGCACAAGCCTTTTGGCATCCATTGATTACTCGGGTTTGCACTAAGTGGCACTACTGTATGGAAAGTTTTACCTGTTTTAATAACAGTTATGAGCAAGCATAAGAAATGGAGATCATGTGATATTTGGTGGTTTAATTCCTATGTATTAACTGGTATGATTCCATGTGCCGTATTGAATTTTTAAAAAAACTGACCTAATATACAATTTTCACAATAACTTCAGTTTTAATAATGTTAGAACAAAAAACTTTAGATTGATAGAAACTAGAAAAACTAAGGAAGACAATAAGTCTAAGACAAATAGTGATAACCATTTAAAAAATAAGGAAAAAAATAAAATTTCAACATCTGACGTAATTATAATTTACTTTATTGTTTGTTCATAATTTCTAATTTATCATTAACTAAATTTAAATTACATCTTCATTGATACTTTCTTTGTATTCCTCCCAAAATTATTTTTCAAACCATATATAATACTTCTCACTTGAGATAATGTATAGCTTCAGAATCTCCAAAAGTATTTGCATAAGAATTCTTTTTTATCTTGTACCTCAAAAGTTGACAAATCTCAAAGGCATCCATAAGAAAAACATTTATCCTAATAAAAGATACTCCAGAAGATGGATATGCATTTGTCATCATAGCAATTAGCTTCTTATCTATCTAAAACTAAAAATTGTAGGCTATTGTCTGTATCACTGATAAAATGAGTTTCGTCTCTTCATTTTATATTTTTTTGTGTACATCAATGGTTTATATTCTTTACGCATACCAGTGTTGCTATCTTGTTATATTTATTATCCTACAGAGGTATAATTTATTTGCATATAGCTCATTTGCTAGTTATAGACTTGAAAATAATGTGATGCAAGATGTGGCAAAACTACTGACTCCACAGCATGAGTATCAAGGCATAGACAAGAATCAGAATTTGATTCTTTTCCTGCATAAAATTCCATGTGGCATATGCATAACCATTGTGGCTACCACTACCTACACACCATTTGAAATCTCTCTTTATTGGTTTTAAGTGTTTATATTTTCACATGGTACTATGCCCAGTGAATTTTGTGATTGCTTTATCAACTGCAACTTTTCTGTCCATTTGATTATCATTTTTTAAAATTTACATTGCTTTGCTCTATATATGTAAATCTTTACTTGTTATACAAATACGCAAGAGAAAACACAAACACACAAATACAAATATAAACACTAATAAATTATTAAATCTTTTGAGAATCATTATATCTATAAAATACGGTTGCCTCAAACTTGGATCAGAGATCCAAAATTACACTGTACAAAAATCACTTTTGTTTGTATTGGTGTGTGTGTAGTATATAAATTATGTACTGTATAATAAAGACCATAAATGATTTTAATATTATATAATTTATATACTACACACACCAATACAAATGCAAACAAATTAATATACCATTTATTAAATAATTTTAAAAATTCAAGTAATTAAAAATTAATAACTTACGATATTCCGCGATTATCTTTATATCGCATTGAAGGCCTTCATATCCAAATTATCAGCATATTTTTAATCCATTATATTAGCTTATAAGGCTGATAAAGATTTTCTGCCTTTATCACTCTTGTGTAAACTAGAAAATTGACCAAAATAGAAAAAAATTAAATGCGCCTATTAACAAAAAAATTAATAAAAAATTCAAATTTTATCTGATTTCAAATTGTGATGCATCATTTTAAAGATGGAATTAAGTAGCAACGAGTACTGGGATTTTTGTTGACATCATGCTTATAGTTTTTGCGCAATTTACAAAAGAAAGCAAAATTTCAACCAATCAGCTACAATGAGCAAATGACAAGCTACAAAGAATCAACCCATATGTACTTTTTTTATTAATACATGCAAACCATTTTATATATCTGTATTATCTATTTGTAAAGAAATATATATTCTAAATTTTCTTATATGTAATCTTTGAATATACTCAATAACATTTGAAGTTAATGTTAAATTAACAATATTTTATTGAATATTGTTTTGAATGTCAGCATTGTATGAAGACAAAAAAGTTTTTTAACTGAATATTAACTAAGACTGTAGCCTCAGGAATATGCGTCTGAAAAATGCAACGGTAGGGACCTCTACAGGTCTGTAGAGGTCCCTACTGTCGCATTTTTCAGACGCATATTTCTGAGATTACAGCCTTAGTAAATATTACTTAATATAATAATGTGTGTTTAAAATAAATTTATAATTAACTGAATATTGTAGAAGTTTAAGTTGATGTTGGAAATAATTTTAAATGTAAAGGAGTTTTCAGTACTTCTGCATTAATTTCACTGTATTCAAGCTATAAAAAGTTATATTTACATCTGTTAACTGAAGATTAACGATATTTAGAGGTTGTTAAATATGAGGCTCAGCCTTTCCTCTGATTAATTATAGTGATTTCAGAATAGCTTATAGTTGTCCTGAAATTAGGTCAGTATATAAAAATCATGCTCTGTGAGTTTGTATGTCAGTAAATGGTGTGCTTATTACATGAGCAAAGCTAAAGTATAGGTGAGCACATTCTTTACTTATATTTACTGATAGTTAGTTTATATATAGCTCGCTAGAGTTTTTCAGTACTTCCCCATTAACTTTATCAGCAAAATTGTAAACTGAATTAATTATAAAAGAAAAATTACATTATACAAATGAAAATATTTGAAGATAAAACATAATCCCAGGTAATATATGCTCTATTAAAGAAAATATATAAAAACATTTTACTGAACTTGCTTGAAACATTTCAGGCAAAAATTTAAACATCATGCAAAATTTTTAAATTAAGTGATACAAAATATATTAAGAAGTTCTCTGTGTAATATATTTGATCAGAAGTTTTGAAAATACATATGGCAATAATGTATAAATTGCAACATGTATTGTTTAGGTCAGAGGTTTCTGATTATCATTGTATATACTATTGTAAGATTATTGCCCCCCAAATTTAATTCAGTTTCTCTCATTCATAGCTTTGCTTCTTCATATCATTCCAGAGAAAGTCTATTTTTTATTATTGCATTGTTAAATGTTTTTAAAAATTCACTCTTTCTTTATATCTTTCTGAATTCATTTAATTGTTAGAAATAATATATACGTTTGTATAAAACACAACATTTTGAGAAATATTTTTTTGTTTTCTTTAGTTATTGTGGCATGAGCTGTGACATCTAGTAAAGGAATTGAAGAAGTAACTTTCAGATTTATGAATTTTAAATTTAAGGCTGTAAAAAGCAGCAGATAGAAAAATTTTATGTATGTATCTCTAAAGATCCTTTAGACTTCACTATATTTTTATTAAGGGCAACACTTCCAAACATTATGGATTATTACATTAGATTCTTTACCATTATAATACAAGCAGATTTTTTTAAAAAAATTTCTATTTGACCAATATTTTTGTGTTTTTTTCCATCAAACTTTTATTTATTGATACTTGTTTTTTAAAGGTTTTTCCAATTGATCTCATATTCATTGGTGCTCATGTGGTCTGCTACTTTAGATGCATCAGTCTTCTTTCTTACTGCTGTTTGTGTTTTTTTAATCAATTTTCAGTAGGGGAACTACTTTTACCAGTTTATATCCTTCCACATTCACACGAAATTTCATGATATTCTTGTTTTTCAGCATTTCAAGTTTAAGCTTTATATAGGTTTGAATTCCTTGCAGTATGTCAAGGCTGGGAAAGCTGTTGTGACAAGGGTATAAAATTTCTATATCTTTAACAGAATAGTCTAGTATGGGCATTATTTTAAATTCAATATCTATGAATCTGAAGATGCTAGCATTGTCATTAGTCAAATTAGTAATAGAAGAGAAAAATATTACTTGTAACATTATATTATATACTATCTAGATATTTTTAATAGCTAAATGTTTTGGAAAAGATATAAATAAAGTTTGAATTTTTCTAAAACATTTAACAGTTCAACTAGATTTTGAAAATAGTCTATCATATAACTACAAGTAAAATGCTGTCATAATAAACCTTTAAACATTTTATCTTGGCTGTTCATATCACAAGTGATCTATTTCTTGGAAATTTACAATCTCTTTGAGTCCAGTTTGAGATATTAGCTGTTGTTCTATTGATATCTTTTCTAATATGTTCAGTCGAGCTTCATTTTTATCTCTTGATTTTTCAGTGATATCTCTTTGTTCTCTCATCCATGTATTTTCCTTTTAATTCTTTTTTGTTATTCCAAGCATACATTTCTTCATACTTTGTTGTGTAGTCTGAAATCTCTATTATAATGGACGGGGTATATGGACACTTTCACTATCTGCCATACAGGGCACCACTATGCTATTTGAACCTAGAAAATTTATAATCTAGGCAGATACACCTTGGGAAAGATCCAACTTTTATAAACCGTTAGCCCTTGCCACTAGCTCAAGGCGAAGCAAAGATTTATAATCTAAATTTTTAAAACATACTTTTAATATTAAAAAAAATAAAATAAGCCACTGCCAGTAATAGTCACAAAACATTTATTTACGCACATATAACTTTGAGAAATAAATTAATATTGTTTTATATTTTATTATTAATTTTAAATTGTTATTTTAGTAAGTCCGCACAGATGGACAGTTTATATAATATTATTTTAGAATGTTGAGTATAGATAGGCTACATAGATTATGCAATTAAAACTTTTTCAAAACATTAACCTCAGGCTAAGAGTTCGTAGCTAAACCAACGCTCGCTTTCCGATATACTGACGCAACTAATGCAATATGATGATGTTAGTATAAAACCATGCTGACAGGATTGTGCATCTGCAGCATTATTTAAAAGAAATGATCCTCGTCAAATACAGGAATGTGGGTCTGTCTGGTGAGGGAATCATATATATAAAACATTAAAAAAGAAATGCTTCATATGGAGGGAGAGCGGTCCTTACCGTCTTATAGTCCCTATCTATAGAGCTAAAGGGGGTCAATGTCGCAGGAAATATGTCTGCGTCCATTGCAGTGATATGGCTATACCTCGGGGCCATGCATTCATTTGGGAACGGTGTCCTGTATGCTAGCACACTTCACATTGCATTGATATAAACACCATATATCCCTCTACTAGCATCAACTCAACTATGAAACAAATAGTCTGAAATTAGCCCCCTTAAACTAACATAAACGTTAACAAATCTATGCAGCCATCTATACCCAACTTTAAATTTAATAATTTAGTTAACAGATAAAAATAAATAAAAGAAAAATAGAAATGATTAAAGCAAACATTATACATAACAAAAAAAAAAAAAATTAAAAAATTGATAGTTTTTTTGATAGTCAGATAAAGAGTTCATTTAAAAATCTATTAGATTACTAATTGCAAGTTTGTAAAAGTTCATATTGAATATCACAATTTATACTTCCCATGATTTCAGCAGATTTATAGAAGTCCATCTTAGTGATCACTTTTGTAGATTGTCCATCCTCCTTAGAAATGAAGCCGTTACTTGCCATTCATTTGGTCAGGAACTGTCATCGAGAGGCCTCAGCTGGTTCATGCAAAGGAAACTAATTTTATTGCAAGACCTTTACATCACAGAGTCCGCAATACAGCTGCAAAATTAATAGATTAATTTCTAAATTCTATTTTGTCTTTTATAATTTCTGATCTCCCTTATCAGGAATCCTACCGATCCATTGAACATGACGTCTGATCCTAAGGTCTGGATGTTTTCCTTTCTGGCCCATGCTTCACAATTTTTAATTTTTTTATCTCTTATCTGACCTTACAATCATTTAAGTGCCCGGGCTAGTTTGCTTTAGATACAATTATATTTCAATCATTTCCATTTACTAAGATTTTTAAATAGAAATTAATGAACATTTTTGTATTTTCTTTTATATTAATTAATCTACAGATCTTTACTTTTTTATATATATGTCTTACTTTAAAATACTTTTTTTTTTTAAGTTTTTCATCTGTGCGATAATATATATGTTAAATAAGTATTTTAATTTTTCATTTTTAAATTTTTAATAAATCAATTTTTATTTATGATTATTTTCCTATTTATTTTTATTTTAAAATAATGTAATGGCATATGTATACACCATTACACTATATTATTCTTCTATTAAATATTCAAGTATCAAATCCATATGTAATTTAATTGATAAAAACATTTTTTAAAAAAATATTTTTAAAATACATAAGAATATTTTCTTTAAATATTAAATCATTTTTAACAAAAGAACTTCATCAAAGTTTAATTTTATTATTAATATCATCCATTATGTTTATATCTATTAATAATCTGGTGTTAACTTCTAATTTATTACTATCACTGTTTATTTTTGGTGCTATTTTTTTTTTTTTTTTTGCCTCATCCAATAAGATGTATCTTGTAATATTCTTTGAAGCATTATTTATAAAAGGGCAAAAAAACATGTTATCTATAAAATCTAAACAATGTATGTAATTTTATATTTATTTTTATTTCTTTAACTTCCTATTTTAGTCCACAAATATTTCCTATAAAACCGCTATAAAAGTTTTTCGGATATATTATCACTCTATCATACATCATTATCAGTGTTAATCATCTTAGGGTCATTTAATTAAACTGTTACATTTTGGTAAATATTTTTCAGAATTTGAAAATATCTTTAGTCTATGTATTGATATTGCAAATTTTATTCACTACCTAGATGCTTGCAGAATCAAATGCCTTTTCTTAAACTATAAATCCTATGCAAAGTTATAACTCATTTTATATATGATATACACACATAATTAGCAATATGCAAATGTGATTTATTGTACTATAACTAGTTTTAAATCAAGTTTCATTGATTTGAATCCCAAATCCTTTATAGATGATGTTAATAAATATTTTTTTTTACAAAACTTATATAATTATTCCAATCATCTTGTATATCTTTATCAATTAGACATTTGATATTTAGTATTGCAACAATTATCTTTATTTACATTGTTCTACCTGCTCTTTTTAAAGGTATCTATAACAATTTTTTTATTTAAAATATTTGCATTTTTAACTATTGCTATAGAAACAAATTTTGTTTTTTATCATATTTCAACTTTCCTCCTTTTAATAATAGTGATATACTTTTTCTTATTGCTGAAATAACTTTTTCCAATTCCAAAATGTATTATGCTTTTGAGACTTTTATAGCTTTCCTTGACAATTCATCTTTATATATATATATATTATAATGGTCGGGGTGTATTGGAGTCTTATGTATCTGCTGTACAAGGGCGCCACCAGGCCATTTTGAACCTGGAAAATTTATATAGTAGGCAGATACTTAAGTTAAGATCCAATTTTATTTTATCATAGACCATTAGCCCCAGTCACTAGCTTGCGGAGCAGCAGAGATAATGAATACACCTGGGTCTCGTTTTACGCGATAGATAGGTTCCTCAAAAAATGCGCAAACGAAATCACGCAAAAATAGACGTAACTTACATTGAAAAAGGGGGAATGCGGTTTGTGATTTTTCAAAATTCGCGTAAAAGCAAAGCACCAACGTAAAATTTGCGCAAAAAAAAAAATAAGGAAATAAAATATGACTAATAAAAAATTTCAAATTTGAAAAAAATTGATACAAGACAAACTTTTTTTAACTATAATATTTAATTTATTCTAAATAATATATTTTTATGCATAATTTACAGTACAATAATTTACATTTTTTTATACACGTTTTAATTATTAACGCTATTTGCCGATAAACAGGTTCGTTTGCAAACTGGTAAAGATTCTTCACAAGAGGAACTATAACTAATGCCAACTTCAATCTCGTGTTGTTTTAATGGTTTTCTAGTGACAACATAATTAGTAATTAATCTTTGAGACGATGATTTTATTAATTGTTTATGAAGCTCGCGATATCCATACATACAACCATTTAGCTCTCGTTGGAATTTAAGAGCACGTTCATGATTAGTGTTATTAGTAAGAAAATAATTTGCCAACTGATTAGAAAGTTGAAGACCTTCTCGAATCATTTTGGAAGTGAAAGGAACAGGTTCCACTTCTGTTTCATTATCTTTTTCTACATTTTCTTCTGTATCTAAACTTTTATTTTTGTCTTTAATTTTTTAATTTTTAATTCCGTTTAAAAATCAAATTTCGTTTCACTGCTATTACTCACCTTTTAAAAATAAACTTGTAGACACTAAATGATTAATAATTGATTAAATGTTCTTTTTAAAAAAGCAAAAACAATGTGATTTAAAATGCAAAATTAACACGCACAATGTTTGAACAAATTTACATTATAATCTTGTAAAATTTAATGTGTGTATACATAAAATGTGGAAATCATGATTTTTAATTTCATTATTGCATAAAATCTTATTATTATAAAGCACTGAAAATATTGAAAGTACTAAGATGAAAGTCGAATTCCAATAATGTGCTATTACTTTCAGTATAACGTAAGTGCGCGAAAGTTCGACTTCCGGTGAAACATGAATCGCGTAACTTCAAAATCGTGTTAAATAAGTCCGCGTAAAAAGAGACCCAGGTGTAATTTATTTTTAAAGAAAGATAATAAAAAATAAGAATAAGCCACTGCCAGAATAACAATACGCAGAAGCATTTATTTTGCACATATATAAAATTTAGAATTAATATTTTAGTCTAACTTTACTTTAGATTTTAATTTACAATTTAACTTTTTATTTTAGAAGTTTGTGCAGATGAATTTATTAATATTTTATTAGAGTGTTGAGTATGGATAGACTACATAGATTGCATTGGAAAAAGAAAATATTCTATCCCTTATTTAACCTTAGGCCAAAAGTTCGCAGTCAAAGTAATGCCAATCCGATGTATCAGTGTATTCAACGCAGCATGAATACGACAGCACAATACCATACTGTCAGGAATGCACATCTGAACAGCATGGTTATAGAGAAGAAATTGTCTACTGGAATGCTATGTCTGTCTGGCGAGAAGAACAAAAAAAAAACCTCCATAGGAAGGGATTGCGGTCCTTTTTGCCGACTTACGATCCCATTCCATAGGCTAAAGGGATGATCTAAGGAGCAGGGAATACCGTCTGTCTCCGATGGCCAATAAGAAATAGGCTCATTTTGCCCAAGTGCGGCGTATAAGGTGATCCTGCACGTAGCAGATCTTCATGCTACATTTACTAATTACACCAATACATCCAATCCATCGACTCAATCTAACTGCGAAACAAATAACCTAAGATTTACCCTCCCTTAAACTAATATAACTTTACGAATCTATGCAGCCATTCACGCCGACTTAAATTTAACATGATTAAAAGTTTTAGCTAATGTAATAAAATAAAATAAAAATCATAATAAACATTTAAACAAACGGAAAAAAAATAAATTAATGGAAATGATTTTCAAACTTATATATAATAGAAATAATTATTAATGATTTAATTTGGTCAGATAGGAATTCATATTTAAATACTGGAATAGTTTTATAGTTAAAGTTCATTAGAGTTCATAAAGTTCTTACGGTTTTAAAAAGAAAAAGTCCATCCTTTCTAGTTGCTTGTAATTTGAAGACAGGTATGCTGTTGGCATTCTGTTTATATTTATCAGAGGTCCTCTTCTGTAGCTGGTATAGTTGTTTGCAGGATTTTATTGCAGGGTCTTGGTGTTCTGGGGTCCGCAATATAGGAAAACTATTTCATTTTTTTTTTGGAGAAAGTTAAGGGATTGAAAATGCGTCTTTTCAATCCCTTCTCCTTCAACTCTCCCAGAGCTAACACATATAACACACATTACATTTTTTATTTTTAATCTTTTCCTTTTTATATTAAAATCGCGGATTAACTGAACATGACATGATGATAATGATGATTCTTTTGCTGAGGTCCATTTCCTGATGGATTTCTTTTATTGGCTATTCTGTTCTTATTGTTTTTCTCTTCTATCTGACCTTTAATTATAAATTTTGAGATGCCCAAGGGCAAGTATACTTTAACTAATTGAAAATAATCATTTCCATTTTACACAATAGCATTAATTAAATTATTGTACATTCTTAAAGATATAAATATATTTTTATCTTTATATCTTTAAGGTTTTTTTTTTCTTAAAATTTAGTTTTAAAACTTTTTTTTAATAAAGTTTTTTTTAATAATTTTTCCATCTGTGCGATTTTATATATATATGAGTTTAGATGACTTTTAATTTTCAATTTTTAATTCTTAAAAAAAAAAAGATTTTTATTTGCGAACTTTTTATTTTTAATTTCTAATTTTACTTATATTAATAATGTAACAGCATGTATGCCTGTTACATATCAATAAACTTGCTTTAAAAAAAATATTTTACTTAGGGTTAGTAAGTACCATACATGATTAACGCCAATTTACAAAGACATTCGGTTAGTAATTTACAAAAAGAGACTATATACAAAAAAAAAAAAAAATGTTGACTCATTTTACTTTGGACCATTTACATTTATGCCTCCTCCCCCAAGAATTCCCTTTTCTTTACATTTCATTTTTAACAAATGGCTTGACAAGCAAATTATTTATTTAAGGAGGTTGCATGAAGTAAATACATTTTAAGAAATAATGAGTTTATACATGTATATTTGCAGCACAATTATATATATCCCCAACTTATTTATGATTAATTGAAATGCTTAAATAGGATTACACTGAGGTAGATTCCCAAAAGACACTCATCGTGAGTGCCACATTTACAATCATAAACTTACGTGGCTGTGCGCGCCTATACACATTAAAGCATAATATTTTTTTTTTAAAAAAAAAAACTTATACTAATTGCAACCTTTTGACTTTTTCTTTCTTTTTTTTAAAATAAATTTACAATTTAAAATTATTAATATATTTTCTTTCTCGTGTTCAATATATGTGCTATTTGTTTCTGGCAGTGCTTTTATAAGATTTAAAGTATATGATTTTATGTAATTAGATAAATATTTCATTTTGAAAAAAAAAAAAAAAATTAATCAATGTACTCGTGGTTTATTATACATCGGGCCACGTTGGGAGTCCAATTATAATGGTCGGGGGTAGAGTGATTGAGTCTTACTGTATCTGCCGAACAAGGGCACCACCAGTCTATTGGAACCTGGAAAATTTATATAGTAGGCAGATACGTACTGTTAAGATCCAACTTTATCTTATTATATTTACCATTAGCCCCAGTTACTACCTCATGGAGCAGCAGAGTTAATGAATACTTTATTTTTAAAATAAGAAAGATAATTAAAAATAAGAATAAGCCACTGCCAGAATAACAATACACAGTAGCATTTATTTTGCACATATATAAAATTTAGAATTATTATTTTAGTCTAACTTTACTTTAGATTTTAATCTACAATTAAATATTTATTTTAAAAGTTCGCACAGATGAATTTATTAATATTTTATTAGAGTGTCAAGTATGGATAGACTACATAGATTACATTGGAAAAAGAAAATATTCTATCCCTTATTTAACCTTAGGCCAAAAGTTCACAGTCAAACTAACACCAATCTATCCGATATATCGATGTATTCAACGCAGCATGAATACAACAGCACAATACCATACTGTCAGGAATGCACATCCGAACAGCATCGTTATAGAGAAGAAATTGTCTCTCGTCCAGTACTGAAATGCTACTTCTGTCTGGCGAGAACAAAAAAAAACTCCATAGGAAGTGATTGCGGTCCTTTTTGCCGACTTACGATCCCATTTCATAGGCTAAAGGGGTGATCCAAGAAACAGGGAATACCGTCTGTCTCCGATGGTCAATAAGAAATAGGCTTATTTTGCCCAAGTGCGGCGTATAATGTGATCCTGCACGTAGCGGATCTTCGTGCTACATTTACTAATTACACCAATACATCGACTCAATCTAACTGCGAAACAAATAACCTAAGATTTACCCTCCCTTAAACTAATATAACTTTACGAATCTATGCAGCCATTCACGCCGACTTAAATTTAACATGATTAAAAGTTTTAGCTAATGCAATAAAATAAAATAAAAATCATAATAAACATTTAAACAAACGAAAAAAAAAAAAATTAATGGAAATGATTTTCAAACTTATATATAATAGAAATAATTATTAATAATTTAATTTGGTCAGATAGGAATTCATATTTAAATACTGGAATAGTTTTATAGTTAAAGTTCATTAGAGTTCATAAAGTTCTTACGGTTTTAAAAAGAAAAAGTCCATCCTTTCTAGTTGCTTGTAATTTGGAGACAGGTATGCTGTTGCCGTTCTGTTTGTATTTATCGGAAGTCCTCTACTGTAGCTGGTATAGTTGTTTGCAGGATTTTATTGCAGGGTCTTGGTGTCCTGGGGTCCGCAATATAGGAAAACTATTTCATTTTTTCTTTTGGAAAAAGTTAAGGGATTGAAAGTGTGACTTTTCAATCCCTTCTCCTTCAACTCTCCCGGACCTAACACATATAACACACATATTTTGTTTTCAATCTGTACCTTTTTATATTAAAATCGCAGATTAACTGAACATGATGTCATGATGATGATGATTTTTTCGCTGAGGTCCATTTCCTGAGGGATTTCTTTTATTGGCTATTCTGTTCTTATTGTTTTTCTTTCTTATCTGACCTTTAATTATAAATTTTGAGATGCCCAAGGGCTAGCTTACTTTAACTAACTGAAAATAATCATTTCCATTTTACACAATAACATTAATTAAATTATTGTACATTCTTAAAGATATATATATATTTTTATCAGTATATCTTTAAGTTGTTTTTTTTTTTTTAAATTTAGTTTTAAAACTTTTTTTTTTTTTAATAAAGTTTTCTTTTAATAATTTTTCCATCTGTGTGATTTTATATATTGAAACAGTAAGGTCTGCTTTGCAGATCTTTGTTTCACCTTTTCTCACCTATTTCCTACTTCATACCTTAGTTTGAACCCCAATCTATCGTAGTGTGTCTGCAATACGCTTATATGCCGAAAATCCCGCCTAATTTTAAACCACGAGTACAATGCTCGTATTATATATATAAGTCATTCCCAAATAAATAAAAGATTATAGATTATGTATATGTTCACATAATTTTGATTTATTAAAAAGTAGGTTATATAAGTCGTAATTGCGCACACACTATGATATGCATTTTAAACATATCAAAATTATAAATTGTTAAAGTTATTTTGTTTGAATCTATTTACAAATATATTACTGTCGTAATATATTTTGATTTAAAATAAAATTCATTTAGTAAATATTCGTTTAGTAAATAGATTCAAATATTGCAATTTAAAAAGTAAAATCATTTTCTTTAATTTAATAAAAGTTATTCCAAATATTTCTGTTAAAATAAATGATGGACAATAGTTTAATTAGTTAATACTATATAAGTTTATCTAAAAACAGCAGATGTCCACTTAAGGTTTTCTTTAATTAATAAAAGTAATTTTTAATTAAATCTAGTTTGTAATTCGAATGTCGACAGGGAAAGTAACAAAAGAAATTAATTAATGTTGAATTCCTTTAGACATTCGGATGATGACAGCTGATAAGTCTGATATATTTTTGTAATGCTCCAGGGCAGTTCTATTGTTAAAGTTTACTATAAGAAGAAGGGTTTTCTTTTGTCCTGGAGTTAGTTCTTCTAATGTTTCTAAGAGAAATCATTCTGAGGTCTAATATGTCTAACCAAAATTATTGTAGTAATTTGTAAATCTTGACATGACAGAGTAGAGTGCAAGAAGGCTATTTCTCTCCGAAATGGTCATATGCTGCCGTATACCATTGGAAGTTATCACATAAGGAACCCCGGAACTGCTGCTGCTGCAAAAAATATGAACATTTCCAGATTTTGCTGTTAAATTATATAAAAAACCTGCCGACCATCAATCTACCTAAAATGCTTCTCCACAGGTAACCCTAAATTAACCCAAGAGCTCTTGTGATAACTAACATGCTATAGCTATTTAAAAATGTTTTTCTTATATTTCACATAACTTCATTATGTATTTCTTTAACGTGTTTAAATATACTCAACATTTTGCTCTCTATCCTTGGGTTAATATTTTCTATTTATAAAGCTTTCTTTTATTTTATTATGATAATGTGTCAGATTCGTCTTTGACCGAGTGAACTATTCCATTTATTGAAAGTAATACGCCGCTATTAAGGCATATTTTAAATTTATAATTTTCCAATTTTATTATCTTGCAAATCACTCGTTCGAGGGCGATTCTTTTCTTTAATAATATAATCACATAGTTTAAAATCTACATGTTATTGATTTTAATCTACCATGAGAGTATGTGCGAGGTCAATGATTTAAATGTGTCCCAAATGCATGATTGCGTATATAAATCTATACTTACTTTTCAAACCCGCAAGCATGCATTTTCCTATTTTAATTACCGTGTTCTACTTTAATTATAAAGTTCATCATTGATGTCGAGAATGTGCGGACCCTTTTAAATGAATTTCGGGGAATTTGATTGGGCATTTCTCTTAATCCGAGTAAAACCCATTTAGTATGTTTTTATATACACTAGTCTCGTATTGCTGGTAAATGAATTGGTTGTTGAGACCGCTTTGTTTTATTTTCCAAGGATTCTTTACACGGCAAAGTCCATTCTTTTCGCTTATTGCAAGTTTCCAGGCAGAGAGTGTCCCAAATGACACCCCTGGGAATTAAACGCAATCGTCACACAGTCGCTAAGTTTCGGCTGTTTCATAAAATACTTTCCTACGGGTTAGCGGCGAGATGCCCTCCGTAATTATTCCGGATCTTCAATATTGTTTTATTTTATATTTATTTTACAAAGCATCCGTGACTTAAACGTGTCACACCCTCCAACTTTAATAAATTCATTATCAGCAATACTGACCTCCCAATGTAACTCTATTATTATTATTATTCTCAAATAAATGCCTTGATCACATTCCCACTTTGTTGCTTAGTAAGCTTTTGTCCGTGCTATTCTCGAAATCAATAAATATTTTAGAACACTTAATTTCAAATATTTTCTTAAACTTGTATAATTACTCAAAGTACCTCGCACATGTTCCTATCTCTTCAAGCACATTATCGTAATGCTATTAGCCCGAGGATTAGAATATATCACTTTGCTTTAAAACCTTTTGTCATTTATTGAAATTAATGCCAATAATTATTTAATACGCGTCCCTGTCTCATATAAGCAGACAGTGGCGTTATATATATAATTTATATGAGTAAATTTTGTGAAATTATTTAAAACTAAATTTGATCTCTTATTTTATTTGATTCCTATCACTGTCTCGGTCTATATATATATTTTCTGCATTTCTTTTGTAAATCCATAGACGTTAATTAGCCACCGCACTTCTTTTAGTATAGGGTCATTTGTTTCTCCCTGACCACCAGGTACCGGTCAAAGGTCATACTAGTAGTGGCATCAGATGCGTTGTCACGTAGATGGCGCTGTGAAATTTGGGCTTTAGATTCGACCTTAGTATATCTAGAAGGCAACCCTTCCTAGAATGTTCAGTTTCGTGTCTGGGGTTTGAATTCTGCAGTGTGTTAGCGAGATAGACGATTCTGACTGTTACAATATATATGAGTTTAGATGACTTTTAATTTTCAATTTTTAATTCTTAAAAAAAAAAGTTTTTACTTGTGAACTTTTTATTTTTAATTTCTAATACTGAGAGCGTTCCATTAGTTCAAACAAGCTTTTAATTGATAAATGCGGTAAGAGAAAATATTTAAAATCTCTATCCGGAATACTCCTATCCCCAGACCAATTCGTTTCGAGCTATGGCTCACCTCAGTGGGGAGCAAGAATATTCAGACACTAGATCTAAAATATTAACTCAAAACACAGCACTTATTTCATACATGATATTTAAGTAGAAACTCTGAAGTTTTTGGACATGAAAATGTCTTTTACTCAAGCTATCTAACTTAAATAGCTCCTCACTGAGGTTAGCCATAAGCTCGAAACCAATTGGTCTCAGGATAGGAGTATTCTGGATAAAGATTTTAAATATTTTCTCTTACCATGCTTATCAATTAAAAACTTGTTTGAGCTATTGGTATGCTCTCTGTATTACATTTTTGTAAATACAAGCTTATAAATATAATATGTTATATATGACTTGCTTTATTGATTATTATAATTTTATCTTTATGGCTTTGGGTATGCTGAGGCTTTTAATATATAGTAGATCTGAATTTGGTTCAGTCCCATATAGCTATTTAAGTTAGATAGCTGGAGTAAAAGACATTTTCATGTCCAAAAACTTCAGAGTTTCTACTTAAATATTACGTATGAAATAAGCGCTGTGTTTTGAGTTGATATTTTAGATCTAGTGTCAGAATATTCTAGCTCCTCACTGAGGTGAGCCATAAGCTTGAAACCAATTGGTCTGGGGGTAGGAATATTCCGGATAGAAATTTTAAATATTTTCTCTTACCGCACTTATCAATTAAAAGCTTGTTTGAGCTATTGGTACACTCTCTGTATTACATTTTTGTAAATACAAACTTATAAAAGTAATGTCACGTTATATATGACTTGCTTTATTGATTATTAAATTGGTAATAATTGAAAGTTTGCTAGTCTTTCACATGCGCGATTGTCTCTCAGACAGCCAATCAGATTTTTTTTTTTTAAACAGCTGTCTTAAGAACGATCAGGCTTCGACACATGACAGAGATTTTGATTGGCTGTCTGAGAGACAATCGGCATGTGAAAGACTAGCAAACTTTCAATTATTACCAATTTATTAACAACATGCGATTTAGACAAATATTATTTATTGATTATTATAATTTTAATTTACTTTTATGGCTTTGACTATGCTGAGGCTTTAAATATATCGTAGGTCTGAATTTGGTTCAGTCCCATATAGATATTTAAGTTAGATAGCTGGAGTAAAAAACATTTTCGTGTCTGAAAACTTCAGAGTTTCTACTTAAATATTACATACGAAATAAGTGCTGTGTTTTGGATTAATATTTTAGATCTAGTGTCTGAATATTCTAGCTCCTCACTGAGGTGAGCCATAAGCTCGAAACCAATTAGTCTGGGGATAGGAGTATTCTGGATTGAGAATTTAAATATTTTCTCTTACAGCATTTATCAATTAAAAGCTTGTTTGAGCTATTGGTGCGCTTTCTGTATTATATTTTTGTAAATACAAGCTTATAAATGTAATGTCACATTATATATGACTTGCTTTATTGATTAAACGGGGGTTTGGGCGGGTGGGTTGGGGGGTGTGTGGTGGGATTTTTGTGTGTTTTATTGGTTTTGTTTGGTGTGGGGTGTTGTTTTGTGGTTTGGGTTGTGTTTAAGTGTGGGTTTTTAGGGGTGGTGGTGGGAGTTTTTGTGTTGGGGGGGTGAGGGGGTGGTGGGGTGTTGGGTGGTGGTGTTTTTGGTGGTTGGGAGGGTGGTGGGTGGGGTGGGGGTTGGTGGTGGGGGGGGGGGGGGTATATATATATATATTATTCATTTTTCTCATCATTTTACAGACTTCTAGATGCTTGGTTTTTCAATATAGATCATTTTTATATATTTTCATACACTTTTTTTTTCATATATTGATATTATCTTAGTTGAAATTTTATTGGTGAATTGCTGCTTTTTTTTTTTTTTTTGTATTATCTGACTGTGCAGCAGTTGTTTGTAGTATTACTTATCCTCTTATTGAAATCATTTAAGCCTGAATCATAACCAAAATCTATCAGTATTTTAAAATGATTTGCAAATTTTAGATTAAATTCATTGGAATATTTATGAAAACTTGGAATATCAATTGATAATATTATCCTTTTTAATTTTTGTTTTTCTAGTTTTATCTCACTAATTATTGATCACTTTCTGAGTTGAATTTATTAAGTATGTTATAGTCTTAAATTAGATTTTTTTTGTTGTTGATTGAAATATAATAAATATCATATAGTTTCATTTTGATGCTTCTATATTCACTGCCGCTGTGTTTTTTTTTTTTTAAAGTTTATATTATACAGATTTTTTCCCTCCACAAGTCTATATCTTTTTTCATTTTTCTGTCTAGAAATGAAATTTGTTTACAATCATTATTTTAATATGTTTGGTCTGATCAAAAGCATCATCTCCATCTATATAAAATGATTTTTTCCTATATCACAATAAGAATTTGCTGGGACATAAACCTGAATTATTATCATTAAATATATTTCATTAATATTGAATAACTAATCTTACCATTTTATTTGATATCTGATATACCATTAATTTTCATTACTTTTTTATTTATAATAATGTTCATGTACTTTTATGTTCTCTTTTCAAATCGTCATCTTCTAGCTTCACAATGTTCCATTTAATAATAAAAGTAGCTTTTTTTGTTTATTTGATAATAAGATGAAATATGAAAATTTTCAATAATTAAGTTCTAATTTATAAGAAAGATTTAAAAAAAAAATCACTAGATAAAAATATTGTTTTATTTTATCCTAAAGTACAGAATGGTAAATAGATTAAACTTATTAGAATTTTTGATTGTGAATCTAAGAAAGTGAAAAATGTAGAAGAGAAATAACTTTATGTAAATATAAAAGTAGTTAAAAAGAATTAAATTCTTTTGAGTTGTTTTATCACTCTGTGAAATAACATAAACAGTTATTGTCAAAAAAGATATGAAAATCTAATTGTTAAATGAAAATAGATTGTCTCTGATTACAAAAATTGAATAGATTAACATATATAAAAGGAATATTATAATTCTGTACTATTGAGGATTAATTTATAAAATAAATTATTGAGAAGTTGTATGGGAAAGTTTATCATTGCTTATGGAAGCAGAGAGGTAAGTTAATCAGCAGAAATACACATTTGTTATTGTTTATGTTTGGTGCCTTGATATTTATTCATTACTTTCACAAATGAATGCTATGTTAAAATATTTTGCATCATATTAATATTTTTTCTTGTATGCATTTCAGTTAACAAAAAAATTCTGAATTGGTCAGTTTATTTAAAGTGATATATATCTATATTTAATTTATTAGGGAAAATATGAACAGCAAATCCAAAATTTAGAGTTTCAGCTTTCTATTAGTAAAAATAATAAGACAAAAACTGAATGCACTTCTGTTAGTAATCATACAGCTGACTTGCAAAAAGAATTGAATAATCTAGAAGACAAACATCAGAAAGAAGTTTCTCCATTCCATAAAGAAATAGAACTGCTAAAAAAAGAGTCAGGAAATTGTAAGTAAAGTTACTTTTTAATGTTTATATACATATACTTTACACATATTATGGCATTATATTATATTTACATGTGCAAATAAGCAAACTAATTTATAGCATTCCTGATATAAGATTGACACTCTTGCAAACTATGGACCAATGAAAGAGATATCAGACTGACCTCCCTCACTATACCCATATTTCTTACAACAATTTCTGATCATCCATTGAACTATATCTTAATCTTTCCATGGTAATGATAGTCTAACTTTCTGTATAAGTATCATGATTGCTTGAATATATTGGCAATCAGACATACATATGTTCTACATTAAACCTTTTAATGTAAAACTATAAACATCTCTCAATAGGTGGAAATGATTTCTGACCACATTATAACATCCAATGAAATTTTATACACCATACTTTGAGAAATATATATGTAATAATTATTACTTGTTTGTTGTGTATATATATATAAAGTAAATATTAGTATTATTTATGTTTACCTAATTAAGCATTAATTATATAAATTGTTTTTAACCTGCAGTTAAATAAATAATAATTAATGTTTATGCTTAATAATTACTTTTATAATTAATAATTGTTTTAGTAAATATATTATAAAATTTTCATTTTAAATATAAAGTAAATATTGTATGCAAATTTTTTATACATAAAATATAAATAAGTGAGATATGTAAAAAACTAATGAATTCATTAGAAAACTCAGAAGTTATAATTGAAAACCTTATGCAATACAGTTGGAATTATATATTTCTGATAATTGAGTTTTACAAATTAATATAAATACTCTTACTTAGTTGCTGATTATGTCAAATTACACCTTAGCCACTAGATGATTAACAGAGCTGGAATGATCTGTGTAATAATAATAGCATTAGTCATCAAATTTTTTTTCCAGATTTTGCTCTTTAGTTATTAAATTTAAATCAAAATTGAGAGCTTAATTCAAATAAAGCTGTTAAAATGTATGCAAGTTACTTTTTTTTTTTTTTTGTATTTCCTTTACATAAATTGAAATGAAAACTATAATGTTTTAATGGCAATCCAATGCTTGTCATGTCATTGATCCATCTACTTTTTGCATCTATCCCAGCCAAGATCAGACATTGCATTGTGTATTTTAAATATGTTTTCTCTAGTGTTTCATAACCAGTAGGAATTCCAGTATTTTGTTAATGATTTACAATAATTACTGTACTTGCCAGTATATAAGATGCACTTTTCCCCCAAAAAATATGCTTCAAATATGGGGTGCATCTTATGCACAGGTAATCAAAATTATGAGTTGAAATTACAGTCAGTCAAAAACTTCTGGTTTATATTAATATACATATATAAGTATTCAATAGCATTTTGTTCTTTTGCGAAACTGGTTTTGAATAAATTTTTTTCATAAATTTTTTTTTGTTTTGTAAAGATAAAAAGTTGTGTGATATATTTTATGCTTCATTACTGAAAAAGGAAGCATTGCAGTAAAATAGCGTTTAGATCCACTGACATTGATTATGATTCATTCAATGTACACATGCGAAATATTACTTCAATAATGCATTGTAACATTTAAACTTGGTAGATTTGTCCAGAATATAATTGGTGTTCTGTGATATTTTACATTGAAATTTCTTGGAAAAACATGGCTCAAAAACAACGCAGAGTCTGCTATGCTGTGAAACATGAGACAATTGTAAAGTTATTTAAGAAATGTGGAATTAGTAACTCATTTGATGGCACAGAGAATGATTTGCTATATGAAGTTTCAGTTTCTGAAGAAGATACTTCAAATGATTTCTCATTTCGCTCTGGAGATGAATTTCTGGGTTTGGGGGATGAAGATTAAAAAGTACCTAACTATAGTGTTCTCTAGTTAAATTTTCAGTAGTCATGAAAAAATATGGAAAATTATTTTTTGCTTTTATATGCCACTGCATTCTATATGTTGGTAAATACAGTATTATAATTAATAATATTATAGTTGAGAATTGTCAATAATCCATATTTTTGGTATTTCATACTTGTTTTATATGTATAATGGAACTGTGATATCTTCTATATTTCTTTCTAGTTCTCTTCACTTACATCATATATCACGTATAGTAGCTCACATTTTATTGATAAAACTTTGATTAGAATTCATGCTCATTTATTGAACTGCAAGTATGTAATACTTTTCAACATGCACATATACTTAACACTGATGGTTTTTCTATATGTATAGTATGTGTGTATATATATATTGTACCAGACCATACTCCCCTGCAGATTTCTATTCCTAATCTTGAACCGAGCATGAAGTGACCAAGATTTAACAGGGAAAGAAAATGGATACCCATTTAGCTGATTGTCTGTACTCATATATATTGGTACTTCTAGCTAAACTGATAGAAAGAGTGAATTGATAGGACTCTGCCAATTAAAAACCCCCTTTAGTTGATATCTTACTCGAATGCCCGAATATTTAAAACCTATGGCAAGTACACACCTTTGAAAAGTCTATTTACAGATAGCTTTTGCACGCCATTTCTAGAAAAGAATCAAAAATGAATTTCCCCTCCTCCTAGAAGGATGTGCAATACCATATGTTCAGCGGAGCATAAGAATAAGATTTAACACCCTGGTAGAGCGATATCCCATGTGGCTAGCTCAGTACTCTACATCTAGGGTCTTCACTCGGTAAATTAAATGGTTATTATTGGTACATGATTGATAAAGAAAGAGTACATTTTATCAAATAAATAATAATACGAAAACGAAACAAGTTTAATATTATAATTAAATATTTATTTAATCCCAAATACCCACCACCATTTCATACTAATGATGATATAATAAAAAAAAAAACTAAATAATTAATTATCACAAACCCATATCTATATTCGAGGCGTTGAAATAGATAAAATACAATTTTAAATAAGAAAAATAATAAATCCCTAAAGCTATTTACAATGTTTTATAAGGAATGAAAGTGGTCTGAGCTTTTACCCTGTAGAAATACGTTATGTCTGGTGTGATGTGATATATATATATATTTCTCATTATAAAATATTTTCGGTTATACAGGCATACATATATTTGCACTATGAAATGTTTCACTAATTTCATATTTTTCAACATGTCAATAAGGTTGCGTTAGTTCAGATACTACCATATAGTACTCAACATGAGGTACTGTATCTATTTGCCTTTTACGATAAATTCTTATACATGTATATACGTGCAGCACAATTATATGCTTACTACTATTCTAAATATAAAGTTATTAGTGAACTTGCTTATGGGGAATTTACAATGAATAAACCCCTTTTGCACTCATCATAAGGTACAGCAGTGACAAAAAAATAATTTAAAAAGGATATACAGATAAATACATTTGTTAGATACTCAACATAAGGTATCATATTTACCGAATATTATAAGCGTATGTGCACGTATATACACATGTATATTTATGTATGACAAATTTCAAGATAACAACAACAGGAAAAACAAATAGCAACAAAAAAGAATCTAATTGCAATCTTTGTTGAAAATACTAGAATTTGAAATAGAAAAATGAATTAAAAGATTTAAGTAAAAGCTTTATCATTATGCCCATAATAACCGTAAATTCAATATATATATATATATATGCGAGAGACAACTCTCTCTTTTTTTAAATGATTAATAATAATAATAAAAAATAATATATTTCTAATTATCGGAAATATCAGAATGAATTAATTCAATAACAAAACATTTTTAAAAGAAACTTATGCAGGCATATTCATCTTCTCTGGACTGGGTTTGAGCGGGCTTCAATTCAACTAGCTGTGCAGTGAGGATTTCATCTCATTCGGGCATAGGCAAGGTGGCTGTTGTCATCATCGTGGCCGGCTGAAGCTGGCATGATCACATCTTGGTGATTTGGACAGAGAAAGGGTGGGTGGACCGGCTGGTTTTCTACCCCACGGTCATTTTAGTGGAAGATCTGATACATTTCTCCATATTTTCTATCTGCTATAATGCAATAATTATTGTATTAAATGTTCATTCTCTATCTTGAATGGTTCACTAAATCCTTAAGAAATCAAGAGTTCTTAAATATAATGGATTTCTTCTAGAAAATATCTGCTGTAGTCTAGTCCATAAATTAATCTCTAAGTGGCCAGATGATTGAAAAATTCTGGAGCCAAAGTAGTGAGCTACTTGAATGCCCAAGAAAGAATGAATCTCACAGCACTGACTAAAACCTCTCAACCCACTCATAAGAACCAATTCAGATACCCCCTCTGAGAAATATGAATCAGCCAACCATTTTAATTTAGCTTATCATATAGATTATACACATTCCTTTCTATTTTTCTGATTAAATTCTACATTTTAGGGTTTGATACAATGATTAGTTTCCATCTTGATTACTCAGACCACTTGATTACAGCTATTATTATTCAAAAGAATTTTTATTTTATATATATATATAACAAAAAAAAAGATAACAGTTTAATTATAGCATTGATTATCAAACATTTTGGTTTTGGTCAGATTTTTGCCAAAGCAATTAACATTTTTTTTTTTTTGGATTAAGGAATACGATTAAAATTTTCAGAAAAGTAATTAAAGAAAATAAAAAATATATACAAGTATGTTGGAACAATTGCTTTTCTCTATTTGAATTCTTCAGAGAAAAGCAAAATACATAAAATGATATGTATTGAAAATATACAAAACAATAAAAATAAAATACAAAAAATACATGAGTTTTTTATATGTGTATTTGTGTACAATATTTTTAATTTGTGTGTGTGTGTGTTCTAATGCTCAGACCCAACTTCCATTATTAATATAGCACATTTATATATTCATTGTGCTTAATATATACAATTTTACATTACAGCAGTCTTTGTGTAAGGCCATTTAATAATGCCTGGCACAATATATATATATATATATATAAGGATTATAGCATAAACAAAATTGTAAAAAAAATAGTAGTTATGAATAATAAATTAGGGGCCACATTTACTTATATTTTAGTGAATATGTGTTCAATCATTCATTCACTGAAAAAATAATCTAAAAAAAAATTATTGTACTATGTAACCATATTTTTATTTTTTAATCAAATGACTAGTGAAATGTCTGACTTTCATTGCAATTAAATCTGCTCTAGGCATTTTTTTTTTCAATAACTTTTTCTTGTATAAATATAATAGTAATCTTGTTATCAAGAAACTACTGTTTCATTAATTGTTTCATGCTTTTAAATCTATATCAACTTTAAGTATGTTCTTAAATTTTATAAAACTTTTAACATTAAGCTTGGAAATATTTTATTATGCAAAATACTGCACATCAAATTTGGAAATGATAATAAAGAATAAAATGTATGTGCTTTCATTATAACAAGAAATTTTATTCATAAATAGGATTGCATACAGCCTTCTGAGATGGAAAAATATCTGCTGATGTATTATAAAATTTATTTACAAATTTAATTTTTTTTTAGACACAATTGCAAAAGACACTCAGAGGTGAAAAAATGGCTGCTTGAGTATTGTAAAATATCTGAATTTAAGAATTCAATTTTTTTTTTTTTTTGGATATCATATAATTGAAATTATATATAGTGATACAATGTAATTCACAGTTTTTCTATATATCAATATTTTTTTACAGATACAAAATATTCAAAAGCTTTATGTTGTAGTAGTATTACATCTGGCTGTTGTGCCTTTGATCTGCATTTAAATTCAGAACAGATAAAACTTGAAAATGTTTTCAGGTTCCAATCAAATTTAGTATTTTTCTATTAGATAGCCACTATAACCAACTCAGCTCACTATCACAATATTGATCAGTAAATAAGTATCTAGATATTCTTAGTAAATTGGAAAGGTCATTAGTTGGCAATTGATATTTTTTCTGTATTGAGAGCTATTGGAGTAGCCTTTAAACTGCAATGACTTATTTAAAAATGGTTTTTATCTTCTATATTATATATATTCGTCACAACATTATTACAGAAAACAGATTTATCATTAAGCACATAGGAAAACTTTTATAGAAAAAAATTTCAACTTTTTAAGTCGAAAAAAATCTGTTTGAATTTAACTAAGGAAAATAATCAAAATAAACAATAGAGATATGATTAGATATTAAAGCTGTAGCTAGAATAACAATTAAAATGATCTAACAAAAATAAAATGGTTAGAGAGTAAGCTATTTTTATCTCTTCTTTTTTTCTGACTTATATAAAAAAGTTTCTAATTAAAATTCATTAATAAAAATAAATGTTAACACATTTTGGCACAAAATAAATTGTAAATGTTATAAACTGAAATATGACACATTTAAAATTATATGTTAAAAATAAGAATAGGTATCTATATCCACTCTTAAAAGTTGTTTTTAATTAGAATAAATAAAAATAAAGTCAGTATGACTTTTTTAATATAAAGAGAATATTGTAAAATATTGAATATTTCCTTATTACTACTCAAATATGTTTTATGAAATATGTAACAGCATGATTAATATTTATTTGAAGAGGGTTTTAGAATTATAGAATTTTAGTTTTATTGTATCAGAAATAAAAATTAATATATTTTTCCTATCTATAAAGTATATGAAATGTTTGGATAAGAAAATTATTTACTGAAGATGTTGCTAACTAATTAATTAAGATAATTTTAGCAAAAAAACATCATATTTAGATAATATAAAAAGACAAAGTTTGCACATGTAATTGTGATGGAAAAGGGGGGGATATATTGTTGAGGGAATATTTTCTTGGAAAATAACAGTAAGGGAATTAATACTTAGTATCTCAATTTATGTTAAGTGTTATAAAGTTTAATTAAATATAAACAAAAATTCTAATAAAAAGAATTTATCCAACCATTCATAAAAGCTTCAGAGTGCTAATACTTAAATGTATACTAGAAATTGAAATATATATATAATCTCTTTTAATGTTTTTATAAAATTTTTAGGGAAGTTTTTAAAATGTTAAAGGATCTATTTTTAGCCTTAATTTAACAGGTTATAACAGTTCTATTTTTTGAGATATCATTTATTTATAAAAGGATGAAATTTAAATATTATCAACAGTTAATAATTGGTGTATAAATAATCAGAGATATATAAGACAATTTTTCAATAATAATTTTATTCTAGGAAAAATTTAAAAAGCTCTAAGAAAATATTTTTTATATTATAAAATATATGGTAGATGTAAAATGAACATTTTTAACTATGTACACAGTGTTAGTGTTATAATTATGCAAAATTTTAAAATAAAGTAAATCAAGTGCTCTTCTCCATACAATATGTGACATTCCATTTGTAGTGATGGTTCATTGTTATTTCAACCTTTTTTTTTTTTTTTTAGTCACCATTGTCTTAAAATTATTTTTATCTTCAAGTTCAGCTAATTTACCCATTTCCCAAATAATATAAGTTACCAAACTTGGTTATGACACAGCTACTTGAAAAAAATCCTTAGTTAAGCATAGCAAGCAGATTTTAGTTATAAGATCATTTTCTTATTCACATTGAATGACATATTTTATTTCCATCTTTGTTGCTGATTCCAACATAAAATCATTTCAGTGATACTGATATAAAGAGCAGAAATGATTACTTAAGAATTTATAAAACTATTAATATATATCTATTTATATTTAAGATAGTTGCTATAGGTAAACTAGAATTTTCTACTTTTTTTATTACCCAATTATTTCTTCTTTTTTTTTTTTTTTACATATTTTAAGTGCTTTCAGTTTTAATCATTTCTTTATGATAAACCACTTTCTAACTTTTTCATAGCATATGATAATTTTTTCACTCCATTTTTTTATTTGATTTTTTTTCTTTGATTATAACAATCTATTTACTAATTCTTTTCTATCACATTACAACATTTTAACCTATACTTTTTTTTTTAAATGAAAGCAAATTTTTTGAAATTTTTGTAATCATTATGAAATTATTCATTTATTTATATGATCAAAACTTATAATATCCTTTTTAAAAAAAAAAATTAACAAAAAATACATTTCATATATCTTATGATACTGACATTTTAGTTGTATTTATAGATTGGGCTATTTCCATCATTTAGTATAAAGTATTGAATGTCTTTAGAAAAAATTAACTTTATTTTAATTTTCGGAGTACATTCATCTGTTAGTAATCTTCACACATGCGCTATTTATTTACATAGATATATTTAAACAACCTCCATACTTCCCCATTTTTTTTCATATTAATAAAGATACAATAAAAGACAAATGATCCCCAAGATGCATTTCGTGCTGAATCAGCACTCGTAACTCATCAGTTGGCCCAGGTCACCATCTCCCATATATCTATTACATGAAGAATATTTATCTATAGTAAATTGTTATACTTTTATTTATAACTGTCAAACTCACTCATTCACAACTTTGACACCATCCATCTCAGATAAATACAATAATGATTATTACTAATCATTTATTAAACTATACTACAGATATAAATTTTAAACCATTTTACAATTTCACTGTATGAATTTTATGCTTGCTCACTTGTAAGTAAAAGTTTTAAAAAAACCAAAAGATTCACTTGATCTTAGAGCTTATTCTTATATAAGCGAACTCTTACTTGCTGTGCTTAACTCAGGGCTTGATTTTATTGTGTGCTTGAGTGTCATATCTCATCTTGCCTTCAGATTCTTCTAGTCCAGATTCCTTCCTTATCGGATTGAGCACGCATTGCCGCTAACCAATGTGTAATGGTTAGGCTCTCTGAATCTGACTGCTGCCAGTAAGGTAAGGGATCTGGTCATAAATAGCCTTTTTGGAGGCCAGCCAGAGAACATCTATCTACCTATATGACTGAATGTGCTCTCCACTGAAACCATTTCCAACAGTGAAGGTGTTTCTACTATATTCACTACAGATACGTATACACAGTGAGGCAAGTCCCAGTAGGACTGGAAGCTGCTACAACTACAGCAGGCTCGAGGCAAGCTGTTTAGTACAGCTGGAAGAGTCATTTAACAACTCGAGGCAATCTGTCCAGTACAGCCAGAAGAGTTAAGACTAGAATTCACGAGGCAAGTTAATATATACAGCTGGAAGTGAGTCCAGTCATTCGGCACGACCAGCTCATTATTGACTAAGTTATACATCAAATTGTATTTATTGATTGTATAATATGTATATATTTCTAATAAATTATACATATTAAATGGTGAATGTGTATATTTTTATTGATATTACTGTTGTTTTGAGTCTGAACTCTGCGTTTCAGCCAAACACAACACTTGAGGATTCAATTGCCAAATTAATTGTACAAAGTTAGTTAGTATTTCACAGGAGACATCTGCAATTTTAAAATGTGAATGTGCATAAAATTTATACATTATAAATAAACAGTACATATGTGATTTATTTCCTTCTGAATAGTTACAGATAGATACTGTGCTGGATAAATAATTATTGAGTTACATATATTCTAAATAAACATACATTTAAAATTGCAAGTTTTCTTTCTACTGTCAAATGTGGATTAACTTTGTACAATTTGTTTGTCAATTGAATTCTCAGGGACACAATAGAACCAAGCCCTGAGTTAAGCACAATAAGCAAGGGTTGACTTATGTATGAATAACTTCTAAGATCAAGTGATTTACTTGTTCTTTTAAAATTCTTACTTAGAGGTGAGTGCAAGTAAAATTTATACAGTACAAATAATATATGTGAAGATTTATTTTCTTCTGAATAGTTACAGTATTTTTGTGCAACAATTATGTCCACAAATGTACTAAGATCAGTTTGTTTTTTAGATACAAGGCATCAGATCTTTATGGATAATTTTATTATAATTTTACATTTTTTTCTTTCATATTCTACACAAATAAATAAAAGAAAGAACAGATATTGTTCTCATGAATAGTTGCTAAAAAATTATATATATAATATTCAAGATTAAGATTCATATTACTGTACAATAAATATTCTCTAACTTATCATATGACAATAATTAATAAGATTAGAGTAGCTGTCTATTTTTGTGCCTCTTTTATTAATATACTAGAAGTTTGCCTAAAACTGTCTTATGTCAGATTAGTGGCTATTTTAAAATATTTATTATACTGTGGTATTATGTATATTAAATCACTAGAGGTAATCTATTACATAATTCATTTGTTTGAATCGTTGTCAACCATCAAAATAAGATTTGTGCTATTGATTTAAGTATTCAATCTTTCTAATCATAATGTTTTATGCAAACTTCTATATTTATAAATGAGACACAAGAATAGATGACTGCCTTAATTATTGTCTTTGCTATGTCTTAACTCATTAATCACGGAGTAAGTATAACAATTTATTAATCTAATTAACATTAATATTACAAGTAAGATGTGCATATGCACGAGACAGTAAACAGATATGGTTGTAGTTATGCATGTACAATAATATACATATATATATATATATGTAGTGGATATATAGAGTCCAAATGCTAATCTAGTTGATATACTGAAGTGGTAAATCTGTAGTACATATTTAACTTCACTGCTTGATGACATTCCATACCTTTAAAGTAGGATTTGAACCAGTTTATATGTTTATTTGGTCATCTAGGAATGTTAAGCACACACATATACATGTATCACTTCCACCCTGTTTATTTAAAATGGTTATGTGTAACTAGTTAAATTATTATTTTAGCTTAGGTGTATTTTATTTTCAAACTTGTAAATTCCCTTCACTTAGATAATTGTGTATGTGTGTATATGTATTACAGATATAAAAATAAATAAAAATTAATGTAAAGCTAAAGCAATGCCAGAAAATTCTAAAAAGTATTATTACAATTTAAAAATGTCATTCTCATTTCAAGTCAAACCAAAAATCATATTTTAAAGTTATTTGCAATTTTAAAAATACATTTAAATAATGCTTTCTGGAACGTATTGTTTACATCTTCCAATATTGCCAAATTTCAAGTATAGGAGGAGCAGAAGTTCTAGGAACGCGCAAAAGGAGTTCAAATCACTCTTCTCTCTGGTATTTGTGTAGAGAGTGGAAACAAAATGGACTGTGAGTAAAAGGAATTTGCCTCCCTGATCTTAAATCGCCTTTGTTCTGCCTCCCTGCTATGCCATCGCTACTTGAGAACTGTTATGTTTAACTGTAAAAGAATATTGGAAGATGCCTACCATTATTTTATTAATATTGTGCCTTGCTAAACTTCGTATACGTTATTATAAGTGACCACCATAATTTCTAAAGGTAATCCGTTTTGCCGAAGAATGAACTCTTAAGTCTCCTCACTTCATTTCTTTCCTAAATCTTAATTGTAATCAGAATGTAATCTTTATTTATTTTATAACTGACTATAAACTTAATTATCGTTAAATTTGTGATTTTCTCTCTTAAGTTTTAAACTTGTTCTTTGAAACGCTAAGCACAGAATTATGTACTTTAAATCTATCATTAACTTTTTAAATTTCACACTCTAATTATTTTATTTCATGGGGCAAAACTTATTTTGAATATATATCTTATTAAATTAGTTTTAGTGTGCTAATGTTTTAATCTAGCGAACTTATATTATTTCAATCATCATTCCGATATTTTGGAATATTTAAATAGTTAAACGTAAAATTTCTTACTGAACGCTGTTCGCTCGGTTAAATATTTGAAATATATGCTTAATGGCGGATTGTTTAAAAATTATATTATGGCATAAGATAAACCTTTTGTTGTTGTCACTATCGATATTTAAATGCATTTTATCTTCTTAAAATAAATTTGATTATTAATATATTTTAATAACTATTTATTATTTATATGCCATTAAGAGTTAAATTGCTTATAATATATTGTCGTTTAAAATACTTGGACTTGTTAAATAGGAAATAATATTTTCCCTCTTCTATATTCGACATCCTAAATTTATTAAAGTTATACGTACGATGCTGAGTGGGTTATTATTTTATCATGGCGTTACGCATGCTATTATTGCTTTATTTAAGCTTAAATTATTTTATTAGTCATTTAAGACTTAAGCCATATTCATGTTGCTTACTTATGATAGCATTTAAAGAATTATATTTTGCTTTATCATATTTACTCATCCGAACTCTGGATTTTATTCACGTAACTCGTATAGGAATGAGGTTTGGTATAACCGATCTCAGGATAAACATTAGATTATTAAGGCTCTGCATGTGAAACATCGGAGGGCGTGCCTTGGAATCCTTACCACTCATATTTTCAAATATCGCCTTGTGATAAATACAAGCGGAATCATATATGTGATAAAGCCTTCCAGTCCAAAGACGGACATCTCCATTTTAAACACTATCATTATAGTTAGCACTGCGAGTTCTTTTATGTGTAATTCTCTTATTATCTATAAGACGTGGCGCAGTGATGTTTGTAAACCACTCATTTATAATTTATCGAATATTTTAGGATTGTCACAGTAAAACTTATTAGGTTAACCCATTCCTCATCACATCAAGAGTAAACCTCTCTTTAGAGATGAAGTTGTAAACGTCCTTATCATTACTTAAAGTAATGATCACCGCATTGATAACATTAATTTATTATTATACTATAACTCATTAGCATACTAAATCTGTTGCTTATATGCAAAGTAATAACCGCATTAAATCTGTGCAATGTTTTCTAATGCAAATTAAATTGTTTATCTTTATTAAATTATTATGTTTCAATAATTACTCATGCGTTGTGTCTTACTGATTCTCACTCATTGAATCCCATTTAATATTTATAATAGTGTTAGTAATATTTAGAAGTTATAACTGATTATTTTAAATGGACATTTATCTGTGGATTGTTCTGTTCTTGCTCATTCTGGATGGATACTATTTTATAATTCATGTTTCTTTTGCAATGCTAGCTGTGTGCAATTCATTTAAATTTATAAGTTTTCCCCTTATATAAGATATTTGATTGAGCCAAGATTTGATATTATTTATTTACATTAATTACCCTATAGATCTCATGTTTCTCCGCTGTGTCTCTGGGATACCGGAATGAATAAAATGTCATGTTATCATCAGAAGTGTTGTTTATAATGTTATAGTTTTAGAGAAAAGCAAATAGGGCAGAATTCATGATTGCTCCTGACCTGTGTATCTCGGGCATGAGTGGATTTAGGGTACTTTTGCTTAGATTCTAAACCTTGTTAAATGAACATACAATTCTGACCAGTACAATACGTACACCTTAATTAGTATACATATTGTAACGGGATGGGGTGGAGTAATAGGAGGTAGAAGAAGTGAACCTGGGGTGATGGAATATCATCATCACTCCCAAGTAAAATAAATATAAAATCAAATATCAATAATTTAAAAAAGTATCTATAAGTAGATGGGGGTATCGAAAGAAAGTTTGAACTGGGGTGATGGGAAACTCATCATTACCACTGTTAATTTAAAATGAAATATAATTTTTTTAAGTATATAAAATATTTAAGGGAGCATGAGATCATCAGAACTCTGTGATCATTGAGAGATCAGAAGAACAACTAAAATAACTAACCATCAAATATCAACCAGCATTATAAAGTAAACGTACTCAAGAGATATAACCATCCATCATCATCATTGATGGGAATAAACAAATCAGTACAATAAATCAATACAGTATATGAACAGTCTATTTTGTGGCTGGATTTGAACAATAAAAAATATAAATCAACAGTCAACCTTGTGACTGGATCAGAAATGGGTCTTCTGTAGACCAGGCTAACTATTGAGCCTTTGCGACATTGGGCAGTTATTTAAACATAACTTGGATGCACCAGCTTAGTGCCCATCCATTAAAATACACAATAATCAGAAATCGAAACAATAATGCTGGGACATTTAAAACACACTGATTATCACCAATGCTCTGGCCACTTGTACTGGCCAACTATAAACTTAATTAATAAAACTAAAATTAAAGGCAGTGCATGGGCTTTAAAGAATATAATCTTATACACCAACCAGGATGATGATAATTGATCATCGATGGATGCCCCAAAAGCACTAAAATATACAATCCCATTTATATCCCATGCACAAATCTAGCTCGGAGAACACAAGTTCTATTACCATATGTGTCCAAGAGATGATGCAATACAATTTTAACAATTAAATACAAGTTTATTAATAACAAAAAAATAAATATTAAGATCTGCAAAATCAGGCTTCTGATTTTGAATAGCATAGAAAATTATATACTCAATTAAAGCTATTATATTGATTTACAATATTTTTTAATGTTTCTATAAACGCATACACATACGTACACAGACGTGCGTTTTATAATATAAAATCAACATTCAATAACAAACAATGGTCAAAATTTGCATATATGTCCTATTTTAATTTGTTACAATAATAATATTATATTCTCCTAATTAATTCCATTAGGAAAACATACATAAATTTCACACATATATGTGTGTATAAACAAAACAGATATAATTTACAATTTAGTTTCAGTTTATAAGTTCTTTTTTTTTATCAAACTAAATAAAGTCAACTTTTGTTTGACGGGTACTTGTTGATTAATTATCAAGGTCTCTAAATATAAAATGTCTCTTTTTTTTACCTTAATAACCAAAAAATAAAATCGTTTTATATATCTATCACTTCAGACCAAAGAAATCATTTAAAATTTCATTATTATATATAACTGCTGTTAGATTTCAATTCAAGCAAAAGTTACTTGTTTGTTTTAACTTTAAGTTATTAATTTATAATTTTAAAAGTCATTTTAAGAAATATTAAAATAAAATAACTTACTGTATATAGTGACGTGTTTATCAGTGGTTCCCCGCATTTATATATAAACAGCAGCATACGTACAACACTTTCTTCAAGCTTTCTCTTGGTAAGCTTGGTTTTTGGTCCATCAGAAAAATATAATTTCGAGCTTGTTGTTATCATCAGGAAATAGTATTCAAGTAATTTGTTGGCATACCATGAGCTTCCTTTTGTAGTCCAAGCAATTGTCAAGCTGTCTTGGTTTGATAGATTTCAGACAAGCAACTGTCCTCTACATGTTTAAGGCTATGAATTTCAGGACAAAGAAGTAAGTCATTTTCTCCATGTGAATTCAAAGTCCTGCAAATGAAAACAGTAGCAGTTCCTGAATCTACTGTCATGCCTTAAGCTATATCAGTTCTTAGTAGCTATTCTGCCAACTCTATGGTCAGCTAAAACCAACTGCTGCAAACTTCAACAAGCTGCAACAAAATATTGTAACCAACTTTTCAGCTGACCCTTCTTATGAAAAACTATTATCCAGACTGCTCTCTTCAAAAATCATTATCCTGACTGACTGATATTTTTTTATCAGTGTTTTTATAAAATCATCTGAGGTGATAACAACACCTTGATTGAAAACAGAGTTTTTATTTTTATCTCTAATCCCTTTGAAAACATACATGTTTTAATTAATTAAAAAAATTTCAAAAACAAGTATTGTGTTTTTACATTTCACAATCAGAATAATAATAATAATACAATATATATATATATTTATTCAGACCTTTTAAAAGTTTAATTTATAAAACAATATTTTAAATCAGTGTTATTATTTATTATTTTTTTATTTCAATGAATGTAGAAAATGTAATTTTTGTCTGTGTTTATTTCTAGTTTTCCTTTCAACTTTATATATATATTTATGCACACCCACTATATTAGTGTGTGCTATGTAATCCAACTGGTTACAATATATATATAAGCAGCTATATAAAAACAAATGTTAATCAAGCCTATATACACACATCAAATACATATAGCAAGACATATGAGGTTCAACTGCTAATCCAGGCTAGTCTATAATATGATCATAAATTAACTAGGAACGCAAGTCCTTTTGCTTACTAAGTCTGTTCACTAATTAATACAATGCAGAAAACATTTACCTTTACACTGTAATTGATCTTCAAACCTGGACGGCCCTTGAGACATTTCAAAATAATGTCGGTGTGATCTGTAAAAACCCTAATCGTCTTTCTTAAGTTTATACCTCAAACTATGTACTCGTCAATTTTTTTTTAGAGATTTGACAGGCATCTGCCAGCTAACAGAATGAATAGTGACCTGCAATTCTGAGATAGATAAAAAATTCAGCCACTGAACTATATAAGTACATATTGCAGTATAAATACCAAGAGAGCTACCTCAATTTAGATACTATAAGCTACTACAACTTAAAAAATAATGTAAAAATCTTTACAAAGGCTTGCTCCTTTAACTAGTTTAAGATCCTTGGTGCCATGTTGAATTTTTAAAAAAACTGTCTTGAGACACAATTTTCATAATAACTTCAATTTTAATAATGTTAGAGCAAAAAGCTTTACATTGATAGAAACTAGAAAAACTAAGGAAAACAATAAGGCTAAGACAAATCATGACTACCATTAAAAAAATAAGTTTTAAAAAAGGAAATTTCAATATCTGAAGTAATTATTACTTTATTGTTTGTTCATAATTTCTAATTTACCATCAATTAAGTTTAAATTACATCTTCATTGATAATTTCTTTGTATTCTTTGCAAAATGCTCATTCAAACCATATATAATACTTTTTATCTGAGATAATCCATAGCTTTAGAATCTCCAAAAATAGTCACATAAGAATTCTTCATTTTTTATCTTGTATTCCAAAAGTTAACAAATCTCAAGACATCTGTAAGAAAAAGATTCATCCTAATAAAAGATACAAAACAAATCATTTCCAGAAGGTGGATATGATCTGTCATCATAGCAATTGGCTTTTTGTCTATCTAAAACTATAAATTGTAGATTACTGTCTGTATCAATGATAAAATGAGTTTCATCTCTTCATTTTATATTTCTTGTGTACAACAGTGATGTTTATATTCTTTATGCACACCAGTGATGCTATCTTGTTATATTTATTGTCCTACAGAGATATAATTTATTTTCATGTAGCTCATTTGCTAACTAGAGATTTGAAAATAAGGTAATGGAAGATGTGGCAAAAGTACTGACTCCACAACATGAGTACTTAGGCATAGGCAAGAATCAGAATTTGATTCTTTGCCTGCATACAATTCCATATGCTATGTACATAACCATTGTGGCTATCACCACACACGCCATTTGAAATCTTTATTTTTAAGTGTTTATATTTCATATGGTACTATGCCCAGTAAATTTTATGATTGCTTTATCAACTGCAACCTTTCTATACATCTTTTAATCAGTCTTAAAATTTACATTGCACTGCTCTATAATTTTTATATATAAAAATCATTACTTGTTATACAAATACGGTCATGCAAGTGTAAACACAAACACACTAATACAAATATAAACACCCTAATAAATTATTAAACGTTTTGAGAATCATTATGTCTATAAAATAAGATTGCCTCAAACTTAGATCAGAGCCCCAAAATTACATTGTACATAAACTACTTTTAGCGATTAAGCCAATACCCATGTGCTTTAAAGATAAATTATAAATGAATATGTTCACTTTTTCCAGACACAAGATATAGTATTTTAGAAAGAATGGAATGAATCACCCATTCTTTTGACCCAAACATTTATGTATAGGCATATCTTAAGCATCTGGAAATGAGAGTGTGAAGGTGTTAAGCAATCACTTTAAATTACATTTGTTATGTTTGAACGAATGACGCCTGCAAAATCTTTACAATTTATGACACGTCATTCTCATTATATATGTTTAATTTCAACTAAAGAATGATGTGTCGTAAATTGTAAAGATTTTGCAGGTGTTATTCGTTCAAACATAACAAATGTAATTTAAAGTGATTGCTTAACACCTTCATGCTCTCATTTCCATACGCTTAAGATTTGCTCATACATAAATGTTTGGGTCAAAAGAATGGGTTATTCATTCCATTCTTTCTAAAATACTATATCTTGTGTCTGGAAAAAGTGCATGTGTATTGGCTTAATCGCTAATATCACTATTACAGTATTAAAACATAGCGCTATATAAAATTTCTCCTTATAAATCACTTTTATTCTATTAGAATACAAATGTATATCATCATCATCAACCATTATCAATCCACTCCAGGATGAAGGTCTCTCCAAGTTTAATCCATCTTCTCTGATCTTTAGCTTCTCTTCTCCACAACACCCCTGCACATTTTCTTATTTCATCCATCCATCTCACATGTGGTCTCTTTCTGGGTCTTTTACAATCTCTTGGAATCCAGTTTAAAATTTCAATTGTCCATCTATTATCATCTCTCTTAGCAATATGTCCAGCCCAACTCCATTTCAATCTTTTAATTTTTTCAATAAGGTCAGTAACACCTGTTTGTTGTCTTAACCATACATTGCGTTTTCGATCTCTTCTTGTTACTCCCAACATACATCTCTCCATACTCCTTTGAGTGGTCTGAAGTCTCAGTATTGCTCTTCTATTAAGTGTCCAAGTCTCAGATCCATAAGTAAGAACTGGTAAAACACATTTGTTAAAAACCATCCTTTTCAAACACATAGGCATATTTCCTTTTAGTATCAAGTTATTTCTACCAAAAGCACTCCAACCAAGTTTAATTCTATGATTAATTTCCTCCATTATGTTTCCATCTGTATTAATAATCTGACCAAGGTATTTGTAACTGTTAACTTCTTCTAATTCATCATAATCAATCTTTATTTTCATATTTTGAGAAAATTTATTAAACATTACTTTAGTCTTTTTAACATTTATCTTTAGTCCTACTTTCCTACTTTCATCTGATAACTCCTACAATATTTTCTGTAGTTCTAAAGCATTATTTGCAAAAACAACTACATCATCTGCAAAATCTAAATGACTTAAATAATCATTTACTTTTACTCCTTTAGCTTCCCATTTTAATCCACAAAATAGTTCTTGCAATACTGCATATGGAGTCACCCTGTCTTACACCCTTTTCAATGTTGATTTTCCTACTATCATTATGTAATCTAATTGTTGCTGTTGCATTTTTATAAATATTCTTTAAAATATGACAATATCCTGGATCTATACCTTGATGATCCAATGCTTTAATCACTGAAGAAATGTGTATAGAATCAAATGCCTTTTCATAATCTACAAATCCAAAACATAAAGACAACTCATATTTGTTTGTTTTTTCTATGACTTCTCTCAATACCTGGATATGATCTATTGTACTAAAACCACTTTTAAATCCAGCTTGTTCTCTTGGTTGATGGAAATCCAAAGTTCTCTGTAGACGAGTTGTAATTATCTTGGTAAAATTTTTATATAAAACTGATAAAAGGCTGATAGGTCTGTAATTTCTAATATCTTCTTTATCACCTTTTTTAAATATTAATATTATTACTGCATTCTTCCAATCTTCCGGTACATCTTTATCATTTAGACATTTGGTATATAATAACTTTGCTAAAATTGTTTTTATTTCTTCACCTTCTTTTAATATATCAATTATAATTCCATCATTTCCTGGAGCCTTTCCTTTCTTCATACACTTAATTGCATGTCTCACTTCTTCATTTAAAATTCTGGGCAATTCGGAAGATGTAATAGATATAGGAGGTACTTGTTCTTTATTACTATATAATTCTTGATAAAAATCTTCTACCAATTTCATGATGTCATCTCTCTTTTTAGTAATAATTCCATCTTTTTTTCTTATTGCAGATATAAATTTCCTACCAATACCAAAATATTGTTAGTAAAGAGCATAAATGATTTAATATTATATAATTTATATACTAGACAGACACATCAATATGAACACAAACAATAAATTATACCATTTATCAAATAATAAAAATTTAAAATATTCAAATAATTAAAATTGAATACTTACCTGATATTCTGATTACATTTTTATCGGGATGAAGGCCTTGAAATGCGAATCATCACATTTTTAATGCATTTTAGTGATGGGTCTGGCAGATAAAGAAATTCTGCCTTCTTCATGCAGTCTAGTAAACTGAGCAGAAAAAAAAAATTAAATGAACCTATTAATAAAAATAATAAAAATTTAAATTTTGTCTGATTTAAACTTGTGATACGCCATTTTAAAAAGAAATTCAAACTGCAATGAATGCTGAGATTTCTGTTGATGTCATGCTTATAGTTATGCAAATTAAAAAAAAAATTTCAACAAATCAGTTGCTGCTTGTGGCTATCATGCTGCAACCGCTCAATTTGTTAAGTCTTAGGGGCTAGAAAATACAGAACTATGTCTTGCTCCTCTTTTTGGAGATTTAGAGGCTGGTAATCATGGCAGGACTATGTTACCTGAACTATGATAAACAATAGGAAATATGAAAATCAGAAAGTGGGTTGGAGCAAAGCCTGAGATAAAGTACACCTCAGAGTTGCATGAAAACATTGTATCCTCAAGCCAATGATAAAACCCTTTATCTATCATCAAAACTGAAAAAAACATTGTATCCTCAAGCCAGTGACAAAAACCTCTACCTGTCATCAATACTGAAACTACAGCTAAACAAACTCAAACAGTCAAAAACCCAATCCAATCTCCAAAATTGTAGATTTTCTATTCTACTTTAAAATGAATTTCTTAAACATTTATTAACCACTATTTTATACTTTAATCATAAATACACTTGTCATATTTCACTGTAATTTTTTTGTATATTTTGCATAAAATATTTTTTTCTCAGATGTGATTATATTTGAGATAAACATGAGTGGCAATTTTGTAGTAATGGCCATCGGTACTTGATCATCATCAAGACCACAGTTGGGTAGCCATTTGCAATGGTATGGAGAAATTAGGGATGAAGGATTGATGGAGCTCATCATCAAATTGATGTCCATAACATCAAACATAAATCCCAATCTATATAACTAACCATTATGCATGAATCCAGGTCAGGGCACAAGAGCTTTATCTTACTGTGAGCAAGAGATAATATCAACTTATAATATTTTTAACTATTTTAGGATTAAATAAATTCATTGGAATAACTCAATGAAATATTATAAATTTAGTAATTGGAAACTATAAAATGAAATGATCTAATTATGCTATAAATATAATTTCAGCATTCTGATTTTGATTAGAATACAAAATATATGCTATCACATTGTTACAAAAAAATATGCTATCTCATTGCAATTTACAGATATTTCTACATTTTTACATGACATATATCTATATAAATAAGCACAGATGTGCTGTCTAATAATAGAAAATTAAAATTTTACAATTATAAACTAATAAAAATCAGTTCATTTTAATATTTTTAACATATGTATGGGTTATGAACTCATTCAAATGTGTGTACACACTGAAATTTATATCCTAATGATATTTGATTATTAATAAATAAACTTATTAAATAAAATATTTTTATTACTAATTGTGATTCTACTGAATGATACATTTTAAAAGATTAAAGAAAAGTTTTCTTTTTTTGAAAAAATCCTGTATAAAAGTTTCTTTTCCTTTTTTTTTACTTTTAATTGTAAACATCTTTTAAAAAGACTGCTAGAAAATACTACTAGAAAAACTGGGTTTTTTTTTTATTTCTTTACAATATTTAATTAATCAAAACTGGAATAAAGCCATTATAAATGTTAATGGGAAGAAATTGTTTGGAAACAGTCATTTATTATTTTCTTTAATTATTTTAGTTTTATTTCAATAATTTAACTTAAAAATTATTTCCCTTTACAACCAGTTGATATCTTTATGTACATGATGCAGTACCTTTCTTTATGCTTTTTTGCATATAGATAAAGCAGCATATAGATAAAATCATAGCATTCCTGCTAGCCGAAGGAATCTTAGTAAGTTGATCCATTCTAAACAGTAGACTGTCTTATTGTCATCCTTGGGAAAAATATAAATTGGGTAACTGTTTTCATTCAGTGAGCTTCATTCACCATTATTTGATGGATTTCAGGCATACCATCTAATACACATAAATATGGGTTATGATCCACATAAAAGCTGGATTTTGTTTCCATGTGAACTCAAACTCATTTCACTAGCACCAGCAATTGGATACACTGTCTTTTGCCTTCAGTTATAATTTCATAATATTAATGTAAACTGATTCTCTTTTTTTTATTTTAAATCCACCTTTTTATACTGTATTGTGGAATTTAAAAATAAGTAAATTATTTCTTTATCTTATTCAAAAAAGTTAATGACTTTTTTCAGTTCATCTTAATTAAACTAAATTTTCATCTAAAAGTGTTTTTAATTCTTTAAACAACATCAGAGCATATATTAAATTTTATCAAAATATACAAGCTTTAATTTTAAAAAACTTCCTTAAACTAATTAAAAATAGGACATTTTATAATTACCAGTATATCTATTGTAACATAAAACAAGCCTGTTTTAGATTTCTTTTTTAATTTAGATATATTTTTTAATTATCAAAATTAGAATAAAACATTAAATAAACCTTTTTAAATGTTTAATTTATAATTTTTTTTTTTAATTCAAAATTATTATTTGGCTCTTTAAGTGTTATTCCAGTGTAATAGAATAAATATCTACAAAAAAATTTGTGTCTATTTTTCCTTTTCCTTTCAACTTTATATATATATATACACACATACTACTATGTTGTATGCTTCTGTAAACATAATCATCTCACTAAAGATCTTTTCAGACTTTTTTATTATTATGTGAACTTTGTTCTTGACCTCTATGATCTTGAAGGTTTTTTTAATAACCATACAATCTTCAACCTGATCTGTAATTAAGTATGGGCCTGTTAAGATGTTTGGAATGAAACTTATAAAGCAATATCTATATTTCATTTATTTATATGCTATAGTTTCAATGTAAAAACAAAAAGTGTGTAAGAAATTAAATTATCTATACAAACTTGAATTCGAATACATCTTATATATTAAAAAAAAGATATTAATGGATTTTTATACAGAATTATTTCATAATAATAGTAAAAGTGCTTCTATTTATTTATTTGAATTGGTTTAAAATATATACTATATTATAGTGGAATGGTCCAGAATACATATTTTCATTATAGTTTTTGCAGCAAATTAGAATAGTGCATCATTATTTTGATATATATCTTACAGAACATTTAAGCATTCTATCAGCTCATTGTGGAAATAAACTATTAGATATTGCAATAATATCCTTGTATTCACAATTTTTATATCCATAGGTTGTTATCTTGATTCAAAAAATATTAAAGTATTAGAAATTAATAATAATAATAAATTTTTTAGTTCATTTTTGGATGTAATCAAATAGTTGATACAATCTTTTTCAGTGAAGCATTTTAAGATTTCTAATTCAATACTACTTACCTTTTCCATTTTATCCTAAGAGAATGAAGAAAAAAAGTGATTTTATAATGCTTTTTTTTTTAAAAAAAAAAGAATGGGAGAGAAGATATTTATCCATTAACTATTTCTACTTTCTATTCCAACAAAAAACAAGAGGAAATGATTTGTTAAATAATTTTATCTTTATAATTTTTTTTAAAATTTCATTTATTAAAACAAAAGATCTTTTTTTCCAAATATATATTTTAAAAAGATATGGTGTATTAACTTTTTTATATAAAATTGCTAGTTATGTACACCTGGGTCTTGCTATAAGCGGATTTTTTTAATGTGATTTTGAAGTTATGCAATTCATGTTTCTTCTTAATATCTTTTTATGCAGGTTTTCTTTTATGTGATAAAGAAGTTCATATTTCACTATATTTATTAGATATTGGGAAATTTAAAGTATTAATAACTTATTTTGACTTGAAATCCTTTTTTTTTTTTCAAAAATATAATGTTATATTAGCAGCTAACGTGAATATGGCCTGAAACTGTACTTAGAATCTTAGCTTCTACATAAATAACCTACTTATACTTATGAGTAAATAATAATAGATTTATACTCTATAAAAATATAGCAATAAATATTCAAAAATTTTAAACTTTTAAAACATATTTTGTTAGATATAACAGAAATAAATATTCTTTTAGATTTTTAAAATAAATAATGAAGATTTTATTGATTTTGTAAACTGAAAATAATCTTTCTAATGATAATGTGTAATCTTTTTGTTTTGATTGCGATCTCATTTTTTTAATATAGAAACAAAATGTGAACATTTAAAATTTATTTCAATAGTAAACAAAAATATTTATCAAATGAAGACAAATTTATTATTTTCTGATAACTAATAATCATAGATTTTACGTTGATGTGTGTGACAAAGAAAAATGTCAGAAAATGCTGAAGTCTGAGAGAGTTTGCTGCAATGAACAACCTCTTAAATTCCAATGAGAGCTAAGTAGTTATATGTCTGGATATCATGAGCTTTATAAACAATTAGTAAAATCATCGTCTCAAAGTTTTTAATCACATTGTCAACAGAAAACCATTAACACAGTACAAGATTGAAAGTGGTGCTAGTTGTACTTCCTTTTGTGACAAATCTGATTTCTTACCAGTTCACAAATGAACCACATATTGTCAAATAGCAATAATGATTAAAATATGTATGAAAAAATGTAAAATTAAATACTGTAGTTAATAAAAAAAGTTTATCTTGTATCAATTTTTTTTAAATATTTGAAATTTTTTATTAGTCATACTTTATTTTCTTATTTTTTTAATGCGAATTTTAAAGTAATTTTTCCTTGTTGCTTTGCTTTTATGTGATTTCTGAAAATTACAGAACCTATCCCCTATTTTTCAAGATAAGTTAAGTATTTTTGTGCAATTTTTTTTAATGTAGGTTTTCTGCGGAACCTATCTACTGCCTAAAACGAGACCCAGGTGTATATCTATTTTCTATTATTATTATTATTTTTTTTAATAAATCATATTATATTTATATGAACATACTGCATATAGTATGAAACATCTGTATTATATATGTGTTAAAAATGCATATTATATATACTTTACTATTATTCATGAAATTATATATCCATGATGAGGCTTGAAATTAAATGTTTTAGATGAAGAGAGATTACTGAAATGTAATAGTCAAATTCTGAATTATAAATTGGGTCAATTTGATGCTCACAGAATAGTTTAGTTTACAATTTAGAATTTGGCTATTATTTGTAACAAATAATATCTTATTTTTCTAATGATTTAATAGAAGTACATTTAAATGTTCTGATTAATTATAATTTGCAGCCTTGTATATGTGTGTGTATATATATATTATTGTAAGGTAATTTTATGTCTTATTTAGATAAAGAAGCTTTGAAATCATTGACTCTTAAATTGACTAATCGAGAACAAGATTTAAAAGTAGTTCAAAATTCTTACAATGTACTTCATAAAGATAATGAAAATTTAATTATTGAACATAATCAACTACTTCAAAAGTTTCAAGGTAATAGGTTTTTTTTATTATTATTACATGCAATTACAGTATAACTATCATTTGTTAAATTTACATTAAACATTCAAATGAAGAATAGAAAAGTTAATGGCAAATCATTAAATATTGAAATAAAATATACAAAAGTTAATTACAAATCATAGAGGATGACATATGCTCCCAGTCTGAAGATTTCATTTTATAGCCAAAAAATATCTAAGATAAATTATATCTCTACCTTTTTTTTTTTTCACTGTGATATTACAAATACAGAATGAAAATATTAAAGATTATTTTAATAATAAAATTCAAGACTTGAATCAAATTAAATTTAAAGAAACTCATTCAATAATAATGGATTAAGAACTGCAGTTCTTTTGACTAAAAAATTGTTCACCTCAAAATCTTCAAGGGATCATTGACATTTTGATTTCATCAGTAATGAATATTTAAAAAACTTGTATGAAATTAAGTAATCATAAAGATGATATCTATCAATTCACTAAATAATTAACAAAATTTGATAATATTTATATGATTAAAAAGAAAGAACATATTGTTATAGAATAATCATACACATACTAGACCATTACAGTCATTCACTTTACAGACAACAAATAGTTAATCTCTTTCCTAAAACAACTACAAAACAATTAGGTGATGACTTTGCAGTTATACAAAAATTGAAACTAAAATGAGAGAAGGAGTTGTACATAATGTCAATTCATATGATCATCATTGATATATCATAGAACATCATTATAGAGGAAAATTTTTCATCATTTTGATCACATTGCTTCTTTTTTTTTCTTAATAGTCCAATGTATTACTTAATCTTATCATTCCATGCCAAATTATCTTCATTTCTTGCGTGCTCTTTATCTTTTGACATCCATAAAGAAATTACCATAGACCATCAGTTTTTTTACTTTTTGCTATGTGTTCATCCCATCTCCATAAGTTTTTTATCTTAATAATATTAGTAATTTTTCAATTTAGATTTGAATATATATATATATTTAGTCTCATTTTGTTACTCCTTTTTTTCACATTCCCTTTTGTCTTTATCAAAGTATGTTTAATTTTTACATTTATAAATCTCTGCCTCACATTTTTAATTCAAATTAAGCAGAATGGATTAGCTTTTTTTAAAAAAAAAAAATCAGTAAAAAAAAAAAAAATACTCCAAATATAATGTTGAAGCTACCAAATGCATTTTATTGTTTTCAGTTTTTTATTTTGTTTTAAATAATGGTAATTCACTTAGGCAAATATAGTTCTCCACTTATGCAATTTTTCTTTCATACACAACAATGATAGCAGGTATTATACATTTTTTAAACATTAATTTAATTTCATTAACCTCTCTTAAAATTCACTTAATTTAACTCAAATGGTTAGATATTTTTTCCAAATATAAAATGATTTAAATAATTTTTGTAATCTTGAAAAGTATCTTTTCCTATTCTAGATATTTAAAAAAAAACTTAAATCAGTAAATTTAATCATCTTGACATACACTTCTCTTCATTTTAAATTTCTAAAAATTGCTTGTAACTTTGATGTTTTTTGTAAAAAAAAACAAAAACAATTTCAAATAGTTATACCCAAATAAGTTGTTATACGGTATAAAATAAATGTGTATTTTATAATAAATTCATTTTCCTTTTATGAATATAAATATATGTAATTAATTGACTAGTGTTCTTGATAAATATCTGTAACAAATCAAATCTTCCAAATTTATCATACACTGTCTTTAAAGCTTATTATAAATTCTGAGCTTGTCATCTTGTGAAAAATTTTCCAGATATATTAATAAAATATTCTGACTGTAGTATCTGTGTAAATATTCAAGTCATTAAGTGAAATACTTATATAGCAAGAAAAATTGTGATGTGACATTTTTTACAGGATAATAGCTGTGAATTATAACCAGTTTTAAAGGATTATGTGGCAAATGGAGTAGATTTGATTAGTTACATAATTGAAATGAGTTTGTTTTTATTTTTCCCTAACAGCTCTATATCATAGCATTAATGCTAAAAGAGACATCTGGTTATACAGATTGTGGCTCCACTCTCACTAATAAAATAATATTGGATGTGGTAGTATTCCTTAAAATTGCTAACCTTGATCTAGTTGTAAAATCAATGTCAATTAAAAGTCAAATAAATAAGTTATTTATTATAGAAACCAATTTTATAAATTCTTTAAGACTTAATGAGTGATAGGAATGTAACCACTAATGGATGTAAATGTGATATATTCAATTGAGAAAGAGAAGAATGAGAGATTACCACCTTGAATGGATGATTATAAGAATATAATGAAGATTTCTCCAGGAACAAATCACATATAGTCTCATTAAATGAGATTTAAGATATTCCATATTTACTTATAAATTATTAATATTCTTTTCTAAAAAGTGAAATCAAGTATATTAAGTGGTATGAGAGTTTAAACATGTCTTTAATGGTTTGGTGCCATTAATTTTCAATTGCAAAATATTTGATATTGTTACTAAGAAATAATGATCATTATATTACTTTTGCCCAGACATTATGAAATAGAAATTCATAAATGATGATGATCCTAAATCTTCCTCAGTTAACAATCTAAGCAATATGGATGAGATATAATTTGAATCTAAGACTAATTATTGTTTTAATATATAAGAATTCAGAAAACCTTTTTTTACAACAAGCACCCATTAAAATGAAAGATCAGATTTAGATATATTTTTATGTGCTAATTATTTTAATAGATAATCACGTGAAATATTCAAGAAAAATAATAATAATATAAATATACAATTTCCAAGGGTAGAGGTTACATAACATTATTCATAAAACACGTGAAATATTCAAGAAAAATAATAATAATATAAATATACAATTTCCAGGGGTAGAGGTTACATAACATTATTCACATAATATATAAATATATCCATCCAATGACATTAACAATCTGTAATAGATTACTTTACTCCTTCCTTAGTTCAGATAAACAAAATAAATGAAAAATTAGTTATATTAAAGCTTTAAAATAACAAATTACCCTTTAATAATTTTAAATTATAATAATGGTAAGTGATAACAGTAATAATATATAAATTAAGCAGAAAGAATTTTTGATAATGCTTACAATGCAGTCAGAAATATTTCTGCTTAATTTATATATTATTATTATTATTATCTAATAACTGAAACACAGGCTTGTTATATACCTGTGGCTATATATATGTAATATAGGGTATAGGAGCACAGACTTTCACACCACCCACCTCTCTCCACTCTATCTAATAACACTGATACACCTAAACACATATATGCTGAAAAGATAAATAATCACCAATATACGTATTTCATGCTAAACCAGCAATCATCAGTTGGTTTAGCATGAAATATGTATATTGGTGATTATTTATCTTTTCAGCATATATGTGTTTAGGTGTATCAGTGTTATTAGATAGAGTGGAGAGAGGTGGGTGGTGTGAAAGTCTGTGCTCCTATACCCTATATTACATATATATAGCCACAGGTATATAACAAGCCTGTGTTTCAGTTATTACATTATAGAGATGTCTGCCCATCCTTGCATATGTATTAAATGGATTATGTCCTGTACATTTGGGGTTCAGATTGACCTTAGGTCAACATGGGTGTGACAATAATCTCGGCCTCAGGGTGGCCTTTGAGCATACCATCATCAGATTTTCAATTGGATGGACGGTTGAAGAGTTGGAGTGTGGAGTGGATTGAAGCCTGTCCATTAAACTATGAGGATAGTCTATCTTAATATATATCTGAGCACTTGTACTATATATGTGTGTAAAGATGATAGTCTGGACCAACTGATGATTGCTGGTTTAGCATGAAATACGTATATTGGTGATTTATCTTTTCAGCATATATGTGTTTAGGTGTATCAGTGTTATTAGATAGAGTGGAGAGAGGTGGGTGGTGTGAAAGTCTGTGCTCCTATACCCTATATTATTATTATCATCATTTCCCATTATTATAATTTAAATTTATATATATACTTTAACATTTAATTATTGCACATATATATAAATAAAAATATCAATAATATTTTTTTCTATATATTTCATCATTATTACTGTGTTGACACAAACTAAAAATTAGAATATAGAATTATTTTACAAAAAAAAAGATATTTAAAAATATCAAACATTCCTTAATGTTGAAATATAATGCTATATAGTTTTTATTATCATTTCTTAATTAATATTTTTAAAATATTCGTGGACTTTCAGAATTTTAATGCAGGCAATTGCCATTGAAATATTTGGTCCAATAAGTTCACTTTCATGTCTATTTCTATAATTAACCTGAAATATTATTTGTAATATTCAATTAGGAAGCATCTTTTCTGTTATTCTTAGTGAATTTTAATGAAGCTTTTTTGGTTTATATCATTCCATTGTTTTTTACTGCAGTCTGTATATAGCTAATTTGGATTAATAAATAAACTCATCAATTAGTTAAATGAATTGTGTTATTTATTATCCTGTATGAATGACCTTCTACTTAGTACATTTTGAGAAGTACACCTGGGTCTCGTTTTATGCGGATTATTTTAATGCTATTTTGAAGTTATGCGATTCATGTTGCTTCTTAATATCTTTCATATTTCACTATATTTATTAGATATCAAGAAATGTAAATTATTAATAACTTATTTTGACTTGAAATACTTTTTTTTTAAATATAACATTGTATTAGCAGCTAACATGAATATGGCCTGAAGCTGTATTTAGATTCTTAGCTTCTATGTAAATAACCTACTTATACTAATGAGTAAATAATAACAGTAGATTTATACTTATGCATAAAAATATCGCAATAAATATTCAAAAATTTTAAACTTTTAAAATATGTTTTGTTAGATATAACAGAAATGAATAATTTTTTGGATTTTTAAAATAAATAACAAAGATTTTATTGATTTTGTAAACTGAAAATAATCTTTCTAATGATAATGTATAATCTTTTTGTTTTGATTGCGATCTCATTTTTTTAATATAAAAACAGAAAACCATTAACACAGCACAAGACTGAAAGTGGTGCTAGTTGTACATCACATCACGAATCTGATTTCTTACCAGTTCACAAACGAACGCATATTATCAAATAGCAGTAATAATTAAAATATATATGAAAAAATGTAAAATTAAATACTATAGTTAATAAAAAAAGTTTATTTTGTATTAATTTTTTCCAAATATTTGAAATTTTTTATTAGTCATACTTTATTTCCTTATTTTTTTTAATGCGAATTTTAAAGTAATTTTTCCTTGTTGCTTTGCTTTTATGCGATTTCTGAAAATTACAGAACCTATCCCCATTTTTCAAGGTAAGTTAAGTCTATTTTTGTGCAATTTTTTTAATGTGGGTTTTCTGCGGAACCTATCTATCGCATAGATGTACATTTTTATCACATAATTTTTTCAGGTATTTGCTTTTAAAAAGCAAATCCCTTCCAATCAATTTAATTCCTTATAACCTTTATACTATTATAGCACAGCATGTTAGATATAATTAGAGTTATTAATAAAGTAATAAAACTTAGTAGGTTTTTTTAAAAAAAGTAATACTTCATAATTTTTATGTTTTTGGTTTTTTTTTCTAAGATAAGTTTTAGATATCTTTCTATTAAGACATTGGAAGTAAATTATATTATCTATTTTCTAGAACAAATACTGACCAATCACAATTTTTTATTTCTTAACTAATTAGATATGCAATGATTGAAAGTTTTTTTGCTACATTTCAACTGGAATAAAAAAAATATTTGTTTCTAAAAAATAAAATATTTTTATACAGTCTATTGAAACTTATATATACTTGCATACATAAACCCCTGCCTCCCATGCATGTACACATTTGAAGAATATCTGTACTAGTAATAGCTAATGGTTAAAAAAGAAAAAAATAATAATTTTGATCAATCACTTATTAATTGGTTAATATGACTATGAATTAAATATATATATGTGTGTGTGTGCATAAGCCTTATCTTTTCTTAATACACATCATTTTTTTAAAATATATATATATAAACCATCAACTTGATATGAATGATCCTATTACTTTATATATATATGTATATAATTTTAGTATATGTATTGTATGTATTCCTCTCGTTCAATTTGTATTTTTTTTTTAATCAAATATATGTCCAAATAAAGGTCATCGAAGAAGATAATTTTTTATTATAAAGACTTCTTGAATTTACTAAAGTGTAATAATCTATAACAAGTAATTTATTTAGATACTCTGCAAGCTTTGGTAGAATATCAGACTGGAGCACGAGGCGAAGAGTTGCATCCCAGCTCTGTCACTTCTGGTGCTTGAATTGGTTTTGAATTTCTGAGCAATAAACCACCAAAATATTATAATTATTAGTATGGATCTATTGCAGGACTTCCCAACGTTTTTTGTTTTTGATATTCCTTGACTAGGTTTTTCATTTATGAATACTCCCTTCTCTCATAGACTCCCATCCACTCTTCTATACAAACAATATGCCTTTTTAAAATTATATTGGATAATGTTCTTAGGTTAACTAAATAGTTAACAAGTCAAATTAATGGTAAATTTTATTTTATTTTAGATATTACACTTTATTTCATTTTTTTATAAAAGCAAAAACAAATAAAAAAGCATTCAAATAAATTTTGATCACATTAATTTATAATCAAAATTCATACAAATGGTCAATGGTTTTTCTTACTATTCACAAGTCTTCAAATGCAGTTCTTCTTAATAATTTCAATCACTTGAGCTTGTTTTGTGGAGCTGAATTTTTTGAAATCAGATTCAAATGAAGACAGGTACAATCTTATATCAGGAAAAACATTATGTTTATTACGATGTTTATTCTTAATAAAGACAGGATGAAAAGGCTGATTCATCAAGCTGTGAACCCATAAAAATTAATAATAGATAGGCTGCCACATGTCTAAGAAGAGCTTTTGTGCAAGCTAAATTTCAGTGCCCCTGGCTTTCATGATATCTTTTGCAAAAATCAAAAATAAAACATTTTATCACATGTTAACTGAAAATATGTTTCTTTTTTTTTGCCAAACTTGGTAATTTGTAAGCTTTGCAATGAAAATCATATTCAAAGTAATACAATTGTAGAAGCACTGATTATGCAATAATGCAGATTTTTCAGTTACATTGTTTATTTAAATGTTTTGCAATGTTCTGCTTATGTTAATGTGAAATCAACTTTTCGTTAGCATTTTTTTGTATTGAATCAAAATTTGGGGGAAAAAAATAACGTTAGGATGATATTAATGGATTCACATTAAAACATTGAAGAAAATAAAAAAATATTTTTTTGCAATATATGTATTTTATTTTGTTTTCTCATGTATTGATTCAAAATCATATTTATAATAAATAAGTAATTATTTATACATTATAAGTACCAATTTGTACAATTTTAATATATCTATATTATATTTTTTTGCATTGTATGTATTTTAGTTTGTTTTCTCAAATATTGATTTAAAATCATATTTATAACAAATAAGTATTATTTATATATTATAAATACCAATTTGTGTAATTTTAACATTGAAGCGGTCATATTTATACATGTGTATATATGTGCTTCATATATATATTGCTTCCATTAGGTTATAATACTAAAGCATTTTTTAAAAAAAATGTATAAATTTAATTTTATTAGGAAATTTAATTTTATTACAAAATTCAATTTTATTATGAATAGGTATAATTATAAATTTTATTAAACGCTCACTATTATTTCAGTAATAGTTTTAACAAGGCTGTAAACCTTAGCAATGAGCGTCTGAAAAAATCGTCACTAGGGATTCTCTGGGATTCTCTCTTTTCTTCATAGCGTAAGCATGTGTTTTAAAGACCTACAGAGGTCCCTAGTGACGATTTTTTCAGACGCTCATTGCTAACGTTTACAGCCTTGTTAAAACTATTATGAATAGGTATGTATGAGTAGTGGGGGGGGGGGCTCAAGTCAGCAAAGAAAGAAAGTTTAACTTTCTAATTAATTAACTACTTGGGTCTAGGTCGCCATATTGAATTTTTTTAAAAACTGGCTCGAGACACAATATTCACAATAACTTCAGTTTTAATTATGTTAGAGCAAAAAAATTTACATTGATAGAAACTAGAAAAACTAAGGAAAACAATAAGTCTAAGACAAATGATGATAACAATTTAAAAAGTAAGGAAAAAAAGAAATTTCAACATCCGAAATAATTATTACTTTATTGTTTGTTCATAATTTCTAATTCATCATGAACTAAGTATAAATTACATCTTCAGTTATAATTTCTTTGTATTCCTCACAAAAGTATCTTTCTAACTATGTATGTCTTACCTGAGATAATCCATAACTTCACAATCACCAAAAGAAGTCGCCTATGAATTCTTCATTTTTATCTTATACCCCAAAAGTTCCAAATGTCAAAGGCATCTATAAAGAAAAAGATTCATCCTAATAAAAGATATAAAAAAAATCATCATAGCAATTGGCTTCTTGTCTATCTAAAACTAGAAATTGTAGGCTAATGTCTATATCACTGATAAAATGAGTTTCATCTCTTCATTTTTTTTTGTGTACATCAGTGATGTTTATATTCTTTATGCACACCGATGTTTATATTCTTTATGGACACCAGTGATGTTTAATTCTTTATGCACACAAATGATGCTACCTTGTTATATTAGTATAAAGGCATAAACAAGAATCAGAATTTGATTATTTGTCTGCATATGCAATCTTTCTATACATTTGATTATTAGTTTTGTAACTTATTACTTGTAAACACAAACATATTATATAAACATAATAATAACTAATAAATTATTAAATTTTTTGAAAATCATTATTTTTATAAAATAAGTGGATTAGAACTTTAGAAAATTACGGTAGATATGAATTCTATATGAGCATAAATAAATATATAATTTATATTAGCACATATTAACTACTAACTAAAATTAATAAAAATTATCATTTTTTAAAAAAGTAAAAATATTAAAAAAATTAAAATTTTATACTTACAAGTCTGATGTTGTGCTTTACATTGAAGTTTCATTGTAGGCCTTGTTTGTGAATAACATCCGAGAAATGTTCACTTGATGTCCGTAATTCATTTTCTTTCTTTATCGCTTCGTGAAAATTATAAATTTGATCAAAAAATAAAAGAAATTAAATACTCTGCTTGATTTAAACTGTTGCCAAAAATCCAAATTTCAACGGATTTTTTTGAGGTAGACTTCTTTAGAAAGCCACATTATTGAGCTATCAAATGCCCATATTTTGGTTGACATCATGCTTATACTTTTTACATCAGTAAAGAAAGACAACATGGCAACCAATCAAAACAGACATGCGGCAATTAGTAAAATTTGAAAATTAAACTGAATCAAGATTACAATCTATAAGATTTTTTTTTAGATAATAAAGAAAAGAATTTTCTTTAAGTTTTAAAATTAATTAATCAATTTGGAAAACATCCAGATACCTTTGTTTTAATAGGGATTATTTTATTAAAAAAAACTTGGTTATAGATTAAATCACGCTATGACCAGCGAGTAAAGTGCGCTAATTTTTCTGACCATCTCCGGGGACTGTGAGTAGGGAATCCCCACAATACTTATAGAATACCATGCTGCTAAAGTCCCTGCCTACATTTGATGATAAAATTTGCTGACATACCATACTGTTGCCATCAAAAGGAAGCCCACCAGTATATAATGCCACTGACCATTAGAAGCATCCGAGTGACCTGCCTGCCAATATCCAAGGGTACTATTACAGAAGACCTATGAACTATACTTAGAAGTTCGGTGTAGTATTTTACCATCTGTCAAAATCCTTCACGAAAGTCTATTAAAATAGTGATTTATTTTCACTTTATAAATCTCAATTTACTGGTAAATAATTCTCATATCTTTAATATTCTGTTTTCTTTGCTTGAATAACTTATACTGTAAAATATGTTCCTTATTTTATTATTTAGATATTCTTATTGCATTATTTAAAATATTTTTCTTATTGTATTATGACTTATGCTTAATTAATTTGATATTAAGGAAGATTGACTATTATAATACACTCAGTCTTTTTCAAACCTGCTAAACTTATTGTTTAAGAATCAGATGGAGGTAAATTTAATAAATATATCTCAATGGCTAAATATTTTGATGTATCTAAAAGTCAGCTCAGTAATTCTGTCAAAATAAATGTTTAAATGCCTCATCATAAATTCTAATTTTTTTAATATTCTATTTGTTATTTCAAAATTAGCTATTTAAAAGCTGTTATTTCAAAATTTGTAATCTGGCCATTAATGAAATTACAGATGGTTTATAAACAACTTTCAATTTTAAGTAAAATTAAGTTTGGTCATAATAAAAATTAAAATTTTTATTTTGAAAAGGGCCAATGTATTTGTATACTACAGATACACTAGTTTAATTCTATAAAACTTGCGATATAATTAATTAAATATATATGTATACTGCTGGTACGCTATTTAAATTCTATAAAACTTAATACAATTTAATATATTGTGCCGGACGAATGATTTTAATTTCTTCTATCAATCTATTCTGATACAGAGGGCACCACCAGATCACTACGTATCTGGAAAATTTATTTACTGTGATCAGAATAGATGATGATGATGGTTTGCGCCGACTAGACTCAGGGAGAAACAAGAGATCTTAAATTGTTTAGACAATTGAGACAAAAGCACAAAGACAAACGTCAGCCAAATTAAGTTTAAACAAATTCTAAAAGTTTATTAAGAGAAAATAAATTATGAAGTATAATTTATTGACACCATAAATAGGATTAACTCAGGTGTGTACCAGAAATACTAAGGCAAAGCTATGACAGACCGACTGATCTTCTAATAAACGAATTATAAAGGGAGGAAGTAAATTTTATTCAGCAGAGGATTCATCCAAACATTGGTTTCCCCTTTCAGATATTCAAACAATACGTTCCTGAAATAGATCAAAGAAACCAGCGCTGATGAGCTTTTCGAAGTCCAAAATTTGGTCAGACCCCGAATGTCCTTATGTCAGTATGAGCTGCACCTATTACTACGTTTAAAATAATGGTGATTGATCCACCTCAAGAACAACTGAAAAATATGATTGAAACGGAGTAAAACAATTAAAACTGGTGAATCCCAGCCAAACGATTGGCAAAAATTACTTTAAAATTAATAATTAAAGGTCTCAATAAGGGACAAGTAAATAATTAGAAAAATAGTTATGTCTGCCCCAGCATTTAAAGAAAATAAACTTACAAACAAATTCTGAGTACACGCTCTGATAAATTTTAAGCACACGTAAGAAATACAAAATAAATCTATCGGAGAGTGCACATGAGTACGAAAATATTAAAAGTAGTTAACACTTTAGCAGAACGAAAGTATCGCTCACCTGTAATTTAAAAAAAAAAAAAGGGATAAATTTTATCTTCCTGCTGACGACTTATAAAATTACAAAGAAGAACAATTCTAATTTCTGCTTTTAGAGATATTAGAAACGAAATCTCCACCTGCGGAAAATTAGACGATAAAGTCGCCAGCAAAAGATTTTCAGCGGTTTGCGAAAGCGCAAACACATTGTTTACAAATTAATTATTGAATACTAAAATAATTACAGGCAAGCATATATAATGCACGCCTGCCAAAGCATTTATAAAAAGTTTTAGGCATAAAAATATAAAACTCACTCGTCACTCTCCAATAAACAAAAATTGAAAGTAACTTGGAATCTTAAAACTAAGATTCCAAGACACACTACAAAATACTAGAAAACACAGCAAATATTAAATATGAGGCTAAATAGATTACTTAAGCTTATTAATACATATTTATGATTAGACTGAGCGGAGATTTAATGAGAATTAATTTACCCTGGGAAGAATAAAAAAGAAAATAGTTACCTTTCGGTAAAACAATGTTCATGTAGAGAGCGCACTATTATTCTAGTTCATTTCAAGTTCTTTGACAGTGGCAAGGTAGAGGTAAAGAGATTCCGGCTTCTAGGTGTTTAAGGCATTACTGGAGCAAATTTGGAAGCTAGGGATCCGTCTTTTGTTGAGTAGGGTGGTGATAACACGTATAATATTTGTCATCTTGTAAGCAAAAGGATTGAATAACAGCTAATTTCCTTTAAGAATTTAAATGTCCGAACTGATATAAACTTTCACTTGAGAAACAGCTTGTCTAGTTAAGAATAATGAATTAATTTTTCCTCCAAATTTTCGGGCTATTTATACGTTGCTCCATTTCCCGTAAAACACTTTCCTTGTTGTCCAATTTCTACACCTTAGGCAGGGCAAATATTAATCTCCCGCTCAATCTAATCTAGGAATTCTACCCAGGGAGTATTGAAACGAAAACAACTACATAAAAATCAAATCTCCGCTTTTAGAATTAATTTACAATAATTAAATAAAAGCCACAGGAATGTAATTAGCTAGGTTGCTTGTTTTTTAATTAATTGATTTAAAGTAAAAACAAGCGGTATATGAAAACTATTTTAAAATAAATCGATAAACACTGAAATGATCCGTTTTACATATAAACGCTTGTGTATTTTGATACACGTATTCTTTTTAAATAATAATAAAAATTTAAACATTAAATAAGATTTAACAAAAATTAAGTTTAGTGAAAATTAAAAACTTAATTGGATTTCAATCAGGTTCAATATATATATTAAAAATCGCTAGGCTATCGTATCGATATTTCCTTATATATGTAAGACTTATGGGGCAGATCTCCAATTAAGCAGGAAGTAATTTTCTATACAAATTTTTTTAAAATAGCTGCATGGGCCTTGATTTAGCCTATATAATAGATATCTACATATTGTAAACTTTTGACATGACCATTCACGTTTTATTCTATATATATATTTAATTTTAAGGCCAATTTATTTTATATAAATTGGTGTTGCTGGGTTGTCTAACTTCATGTTTATTTGTATTTCGTTCCTCCAGCAGATGCACATTCCTGTTTCAGAGAAAATGGAACAACCAGATCCTTTTTGAATATGATCTATGCAAATGTAGGAATATTTCTTATATTTCAGACCCAGGGGACCTTCATTTTCATATCACTAATTGGGCAGTGGATTGTTCCTGTCTGTTGGTGAGATTTATTAATGATTATGTGGAAGATGCTTTTTCCTTCCTGCCATGATTTATTTATTTCATAGAAACTTGACTATGACCTCACAGATGCGAGCATATTGCAGTCTACTTTGTCATTGGATTGTTTATTACTTTAGCAACTCATTATTGCCTCCCTTGTGTATGTTAAAGCCTGATATGTAGACATTGGTGGGTCATGATCATGAGAGCTATGTGATCATCTATTTAACCGGATATCTTAGAGTTAATTCACGTTTTATTTTGTTTCTTAATTTAGTATCAAGGGCCTGCTTGAGGGATATCTATCCTAGAGATCGTCAGATCTACCATCCAAAATATATATTTCTATGTATTGAAATTCCTTGTATATATACAATCAATCTATCTAGAAATCATCAGATCTACCATCCAAAATATATATTTCTGTGTATTGAAATTCCTTGTATATATATACAATCACGAATTAAATGTCATGTAGTCCCATCTCTTGTAGGTCTAGCAACAAATTAAACTATTTATTTCTTTTGTTTATAATGTTATTACTAATAAACTGTTTGTATTTTCATATGTTTATTGCACTGGAGGTCTTCATTACCACAAAGGAAATCATATAGTAATGATCTAGTTCTAAGAGTCTCTCTCTCTTCCTAATCACCAAGCTAATTAAAATAAAGTATTATGTGGGGTTGGAATGAGTTGTGCTGGTATAAATTACCTGAGTGGTGATTTTGCTGTAGTCTTCTCATTTCAACCATTACAATATATATGTGCAAGTAAGATATTTATTTTTTTAAATATCTAAATCTTTTTTTATCATGTGAAAAAGATTCTTCCCGCCCATGAAATAAAATTAGTTAATTAAAACAAAATGAACTCCATATAATTTTGTTTAACAAAAGGTACTACAGAATATTAAAAAATTATAATTATTTACACTTTTACCTTTTTATTTATATATTAACTCACCTGATTTTGGTGGCCACAATGTGATAAATAATGTTTCTAAAATATTGTTTTTAGAGAATTGTATGGTAATTGAAAGTTAATGAACAATAATATTCGAAAAAGATTCATCTTCATATAAAAAAAAACATTTGGATATGTGCATGTATATATATATAATAAACAATTTAATGACACTGTAAATATAAAATTAATTGAAGCATTATGAAATCTTCCAAGTGTTATCGATGATGAAAAAATCGAATTAGTCTCAGCATATGTTTCAGGCAACTTTTATCATACAGCTATGTGTAGAATAAATTGAACATGTAATAGCTGATACTTTGAAAATTTAATATTGCTTCAATATATATATATATGTGCTAAAAATTGTAACTTTTTTTTTTGACAAATAAAAATATTTATATTTTAAGAGAAAGCTTGCTCTTTAATTTTGCTTCTATATATATATGCTAAAAATTGTAACTTCTTTTTTGAATAAAAATATTTATATTAAAAGAGAAAGCTTGCTCTTGTTTAAAAAGACTTAAAATATAATTGATAATAACTGTAAAAGTTTTTGTTTATTATATAACAATTTCAAAGAAAGGGTACAACTGGAGCCTTTTATAACCTTAAAGATACATTTAAATTATTCGCATTAAATTATAAATTCTCAAAATTAGTTATAAATTATTGATTAATATTCAAATAATCTATTGAAAAATATAATGCAAGATTACAAGTTCACAATTTGAATAGAATTTCCCCCCAACATTACTCTATCTTTTATGATAATAGTTTTAATATCTACTGTTTGTATAGTGTATAACATCTTTGAGATTACTATTTATGAATCATGCATGCTGGCAGATGTTTCATGTATGAAATAAGAATTTGAGATTAGATCTATATTAATACACAAGAGAATTGTATTTTTGCCATTAAAAATGAATTTCCATTAACTACATTGGCTGCAGAATCAACAATAAAAATGTATTTAAAGATGGTAGACCATTCTGACATCAAAATATAATATTTGATTTAAATTACAAATGTTGATTCTAAAAATTTATTTTCTAATAGAACCATTGGGGTGTGTGTGTGTGTGTGCATGTGTTGAATATATATGTTTTATAAGTGTTTGTCATGAATGTTATGGATTTTAATTTTTGTTACTGCCCCTAGTATTTTCAAATTTTATTTTGATTTCACAAATAAAAATTGAATACGATATATTTTTTTTTTGCATTATTATTTCTACTTTTAATTCGAATCTAGATTTAAAGAAAGGAAAGGATAAACCTGTAGCGGTAAAAAAAACTAAAGAAAAATTTAAAACTAGTTTTGAATCTATTAACAAAAATGATGCTAATGAGAAAAAGATTGCTGATGGAGTTGAAATAAAGCAACTCATAGAAGAAAACAAGCAGCTGAAGATCAAGGTGAGATTAAATTTTAAAGAAATTAATTTTAAATTTATAGTAACAATAATCACACACATAGATTATTTTTAAAATAAATAAATACTATTTTTTTTTTTTGTTAATTGAAAGTTTGTTTCCAAAATGTATTGCCCTTCAAAATAAAATTAATGTCATTAGCTTTGTATCATAAATTTTGGTTTTACTGTTTATTTTATTTTTGTTAACCGTAAAAGATTAACTGACTTAAAAAAATATAGAAAATTTACAACAAAGGTGAACATTTTTATTTTTTGAAAGATCATAATTTAAAGAGTGAAAAAGTAAAATTACCATCATTGTTTCATTTTGTACTTTTAAAAATAATTGGAAAATTATAGAATAATTTATCCAGAATTGTGCAGGGCATCCACACTGTTAATAGTTAAAAGTTTCAAAATGTTATATGTTAGGAAACAATAAAATAACTATTATTAGATGTGATGTGTTGGACTATTTCCATCATCTATGAGTGAGTGTATAGAAAATTGTAAACTTTATTTAAAATTTCCAAATACAAACAACTTTTTAGTAATAACACACAAATAGGCAACAGATTAGAAATTACACAATATTTTGAGTAGTAGTATTCTCCACACTTCAACAAAATCAAGGGATGGCCATGGGATCACCACTGTCACCCTTGCTCAGCAACATTTACATGGCAGAACTTGAAACCACAGCCATAAATACCATTCCATATCCATCCAAAGTGTGGCTTCGGTATGTTGATGATACATTTGTGGTACGGCCGCATGGTGAGATGCAATTACAGTCATTCTTGATGCATATTAACAACATATGTTCTACAATTAAATTCATAATGGAATTAGAACAAGAACAAAAATTGGCATTCTTGGATGTTCTTGTAACAAGACTCCCTCGGAGCAAGGTAAAAACAACAGTGTATAGGAAACCAACACACACTGGCAAGTACTTGGCATATACATCCAATCATACAAGAAGCACTAAACATGGAATTGTGCTATCACTATGGAACAGAGCAAAGGAGGTTTGTTCAGAAGTCAGTGATTTGGAAAAAGATTCACATAGAATAAATGCTTATGAAGAATGGTTATCCATTAGTGGTCATCAAGAAAACCTTCAATAGACAAAACAAAGAGATACCAAAAGAGAAAATAATTATTGGTAATGTAGTGTATCCATAAATACTAGGAATGGTGGACAAATTAAAGAAAATCTGCAATCAATATAACATTAGAACAGTTTTCCAAAGCCATATCACACTTCGAGGAATTCTTACTTCTACTAAGCCTAAACTGGAAATGCTGAAGAACAAAAACTGCATCTATGAAATACCATGTGAATGTGGAAGGAAATATATTGGTGAGACCCAAACAGATGTGTCTACCATAGCAGATCATATATGTTCTAATGATCATATGTTTAATTTTGGGAAAATACAAAGATATTGGACAAAGAGGAAAAAATGCACAGAAGAAAATTCAAGGAAGCTGCTCATGTGACAATGGTAAATAATTCTATAAGTCAACCCAGTGTGGCAATACCCAGTGTATGTAAACCTCTAATTAATCTTGCTCTTAGGAAAAATATTAAACAATCATAATAATAATAAAACTAATAAATCTTGCTCTTAAATAAAATAAAAAAATTGAAGGACTCGGGAAGATTTGAACCAACCCTCATATATAAATATATCAAATTTCTAATATATGTTGCCTTTGACAAAATTGCACAGTTAATTAGAGTGTTTGCCTTAAATTCGATATTCAAGAATCTAAAGGTGCGAGTTCAACTTCTATGCGAATACTGTCACTGTGCTCATTAGGCCAACAACACCTGAAGAAGAGTGGAGAATAATACTCGAAATGTGTAATCACTAACCTGTATTGTCTATTTATGTGTTATTACTAACAAGTTGTTTGTATTTGGAGAGTTTTAATAAAGTTTAAAATTTTCTATACATTCAACATTCACTCATAGATGATGGAAATAGTCCAACACATCACATCTAATAATATATTATCATCACAAACCTTCAGACAAATAACTGTTACTTTTAATTAATAGCTATTAATTGATTAAGTGTTTGTATGACTAGGATTTGATAGATAAGTGTGTATAATTCTTTTCTTGGATACATTATTTTATATATATATATAGACCATCAACTTGATAGGTATGCACTCTGTTATAATATATATTTGTATGTATGTAACAAATAATAATGTATAGTGAAATATATAAAGCAGTTTTATTATGAGCATAATTTGATAATGTGGTGCATTTATATATTTATAGCTTTGAAGAAGATTATTGTGCTATTCTGTCAAAACTAAACTTAAATAAAATAAAAATTTATGAAAATAAGTACACCTTTACCCTGCTTAGCAATTGGCTACTTAGCGATATTTCATAATAGCGATCATCATCAATTTGTACCCATTACTTCGATTTACAATCGATTATTCACTATAACGGATCAGGAAAAAATTTTTTTTGGCAGCCAGCTTGAATTTTGCATCACTGATGACATCAGAGAATAGGTATTTTAAATTCATTTTACCCAAAAGCAAAAGTTCATTACTGTAATACTTATACAGATAATGACTTTGCTGTTATTGTATAGCACATACAATATTTTATTCATAAAACACAATGTTAGTACTGCTTTCAGTATTTTGATTATAAAAGGTATAAACTTAAAATATATATAATTACTGAATCTATAATACTGTATACATATAAGTGTTGAATGTCTTTATTAAAATTAAACTTTATTTAAATATAATGTACAGTACTTGGATTATTTAAATAAAGTTTAATTTTTCTAGACATTTAACACTTATATTAGATGATGAAAACACTACAACTAAAATACCATCATCACAAACTTTCAGGAAAACTAAATATTAATATTAAATTGCGTATGTGTGTTCCTTAATTACATACACCCAAGTGGTTTCAAATCAAAAGAAAAACATTTTGTATTAATGATCAAAAATTAAAAACATTTAAAAAAAAAAAAGGTTAAAAAAAAACAAAACAGATTGCATTTAAAATAAGTGTCAATGAATAATCTTTCTACATGAAGGGGGGGGGGCACTATTACATTACTAAAAATATACAGTAAGAAAAATAAACTTAGCGTATGTTTTAAAAAGTTAGATTTTTTTTCTTTTAAAATAAATTGATTTTTTTTCTAAAGTGGCTTGATTTACGTTACGCATTAAGCCTTTTGTTACTCTGGAGTACAGTAATAAGTCTTTATGTTCAATTAAATAATTTATAATTAAACATTGTTTTTTAATTTGAATAATTTCACATAAGTAATAAACATAAATGTACAGTACTGTAATACAAATTTTAAAAAAATGCACTTCAGTATGGATTTTTTTTTCATTACGATGAAAAACTTCTACGGAAGAATATAAAAATTTTTAAATTCAAATTTAGTTTCACCTTCTCTTTCTTTTTACTGTACTGTACTTTTTAAACAGTGAAAATATGCATTTTTTTTCCCTAGTGATATAAAACTTTCCTTTTTAGATACCATATTTAGTCATCATTGCCATAAAAAAATCAAGAAAATCTTTGAGCTTTGAAACCAATGTGGATATTTTACGTTGACTGGAACTGACCAATTTTTTTCCCATAGACCCCCATTATAAATACATATTCTGTATACAATATTCTTGCTTAAAGATGAGTTTTGGAGAACCAATTGCCATCGCTAAGTGGGGTAAAGGTGTACATAAAAAGTGGATTAATAATTATACATAATCTTTTTTATCATTATTTATGTATTTTTTAATATTTTTATTTTCAGCTTGAAGAATTGTCTTTAGATATTGTACAGCAACGAATAATATTAACTGCACAAACAGCTAGAGTTGAAGCTGAATTGAGGAAAATGCAAGAAAATCATGATGAAAAGGTATTACAAATATTGTATGTAAATGAGCCTTTTTTTATTTTTTGTCCTACCTGAATTCTTAGTTTAGAAATATTCTTGTTATTAATTGTCTGAAATTTTATTCAGATTTTTCACTTAAACACTCTTCATCAAACGGAATTAAGTTCTTTAAGAGACCAAAAGAAAAATAATGAATCTTTTAATATTCCTGAGTTTAAAAGAAGATGTGACATTCAACAGGTATTTTATTATTTGAATGAAACTAAAATAATAAACAAAATTACGTATTAAATACTTTGATGATTTTATAAAATTGTGATAATAATACTTTTGTCTTATATTTCTGTAGATACAATTGGAACATTTAAAACAAGAGCTTGTGAAGCTACAACCATTTAAGGATGAATTGATTTTATCAAAGAAACGAGAATCTGTTCTGGAAACACAAATTCAACATTTACTTAATGATTTAAAAGTGACTCAGAAAAATCAATCACCAGTATGTTTATTTTTAAATATGATTTCAAGTTATTTTGAAATTATTATGTATATTAGATTATGTATAAATATGCTAGATGATTTCTTGTGAAACAGATCATTATTAATTCCAGAAAGTCTTTTGTGATGATTAACATTGTGGTAACATTAATGGAACAATTAACTCAGTAATAATTTGCGTCATTTTCCACATAATCATAAACATATTATAACAATATGGAAGTGGTGCTTCAAGTCACATATTTGTTTACCAGTTGTCACAGTATAGGAACATAAGTGGAACATGGGTGATAAGAATTATCATCGTCCCAAATATCATAAGGAACATGAGCAAAAATTATCATTGAAAGTAAATAATAACCAATATATAAGTTATAAACATATCAGCAGCAATAATCATTAATAGTCAACAGTCATTCCTTGTGTCTGGAATTAAAAGGGATATTCTATAGAATCTAGACTAATCATTTAAACAGCACCAAACTTAGACATATTATATAAAAGCTATCATCAGTATTTCAATTCTACACCTATTTAAGGGCTAAAATGTCTAATAATAAACAAAAACATTCTGGGATCATGATATCAATGCTGATCATCATCAATGCTGTGGAATATCTCGTGCTTTGAGAGTATTGGTCATCAATAAACTAATCAACAAATTAAATTAATAACAAACAAAACACAATCTTCTATTTTAAAAATAGCCCATTAATTTTAATATTTAAAACAAGTCAGTGCATGTGACTTGTTTTATATAATCAACAAATCCGTTAAATAAAATGAAGGGTGTGGATTTTAAAGGTGACCCTTTTGCACTATCCACATAATTCTACAGAGAACGATCGACATTCATATATTGTAAATACTGTAACGGGCATACCCCCGATTTTAACATATAAATATTTATTCTTCCCTTTTAATCTAACCAATGATGGATATATAGTCATTATCAAATCTGTGTGTAACCAAATTCTGTTTCATGCCATTTATTGATATGAATTTAATATTCATTTTATTAATCACTAAAATTTTCAATGGGAGATACCATCCAGATAATAGATCTCCCCCAAATTGTATTAACTAAAATTATCAGAACGAATAGTCCTACGATAAATTTCTCAGAAAACTGCAACTATCTATTCACTATATTTCCTCGATAAAGTATCTCCCTTAAGATATATATATATTTAATTGTCCCCAGTGTATTTATGAGCATTAATTTATCGACCTCAAATGCCAATCTACTGGATACAATAAGAATTACATCAATAACTCTGTTACATTGATTCCTCGCATTTTCATTTGGGGTATTTGCTGACTCTTTTTAGCTCAGTATCTCTGGGATGGTGGTGATGGCACCATTGGAGCACATGACATTTAACTCGAGCAATTTCTATAATACACACAATATTTCTTACCCTATACTTCAATAATCTATGCTAATTCGAAATTTTTGCTAGACCCCATTATTTCTTCAATTTAAACAAATTATTTAATTAACAAACCCTCCCCCAAATTATATTAACTAAAATTATCGGAATGAATAGGCCTACAATAAATGTCTTAGATAACTGCGACTAACTATTCACTATATTTCCCTGTTAAAGTATCTTCCTTAAGATATATGTATATTTAATTATCTCCAGTGTATTTATGAGTTGACTTATAGCCCTCAAGCACCAATCTACTAGATACAGTAAGCATTACACCGGTAATACTCATACATTGATTCCTCGCATTTTCATTTGACGTATTTGTCCACCGTTTCTAGTTGAGTATCTCTGGGATGGTGATGATAGCACTGTTGGAGCACATGGATCTGTCCAGAGTACGAAGGTAAACATCTTACCCCTATATAGCTAACCTTCCCTATTACTGGTTATATAAATTTAGCCAAAATTTGCACACATATGCATTACATAAATAAGTAAGTGATTATAAACTATAAATAATTACACATATATTATGAGAAGACGTACATCCAGTTTTTTTTTATTTATTCAATACCTTTTAATAATTATACAATACATTCTAACAATTTAAATTAATATAATGATTATGTATAAATTCTTTCTTTATTATAATGAAGACAAGTTTGATAGATAGAAAACAGTAAAATATATTAAAAAATAATGCCTTTGTTCCTGGGAATGGATAAGATTACTACATGTCAGTAAGCTTACATTTAGAAGATTGGCTATATGCATTGTTATGAACAATTCATTCTTTGTTTTCTGTTTTTGTTGACCAATCTTTAGTTTGAAGGTCATATCTAAGATTTCCTATGGTTTTCAGCAGAAGTCCTTAAAGCAATAGTTTACGACGATAGGCTGGCAGCAAGGGTTCCAATGATTTACATTTGCAGGATACTAGATAGGAGTCCAATATGTTTTAGTTTTATCCCACTCTATTCATATCACATTTTCTTCAGTCTCTGTTTTTATTCATTTTTCCTTTTGGCAGCTGAATTCTAATTTTTCTCTGTCCTATTACTGTATGTGTAGATTTTCCAAGAATTTGGATATATAACAGTGGAAAGACGAAAAAACAAAATAAATATATATATATACAGAAAGTGTCTTTATCTCCAAATTCCAGATTTATTATAGTGATGATAATAAAAAAGTTTGTTCAGTAGATTCCCAAATTAGATTCTATATATTATTAATACAAATTATTAATTTTTTTTTTAACTTTATGTCTTCTCATAATATTTGTAATTTAAAAAGAAAATATCTATATTTCTGTATATATGTATGTTGGTTATATGTTGACCATGCATATACATATGTGTCAAATTTTGTAAAGGTTTTGTGATAAGTAGTTGACTCTTATAACAGGGTTTTATCTTGGTTCCTGTTACAATACCATTATTATCCAAAACTAGCTTTGAGATTGCAAGGACCCAGGAAACTGTGACTATGATTTGAGAGAAAATATACATGCATAAATTTAATCTATTCTAATACTAAATAAATTTACTGGGATAACCTACAAATCCTTTAAACATAACTCAGTCTCCATGATGAAATCAAGCTATATGCACTGCTAATTTATAGAACAGATAGCTAGAAGAATAAAGACATCAACTATTATCCTTTTAAACAATTATTTAAGAATGTTAACAAATAAAAGAATAAAACAAAAAATTTTTCATTGTGACAAATCCAATGTTTATACATAATTTTGTACCATACATATGATTCCCATATAATACATTTAATTATTATTCTCTTCTGATTTTTTTAAATGATAACTCATTTAATCTAAATGAATCATTCCCCTATAATAATTAAACAAAAAAAATATTTCACAATAAAAAAATTTTTTATTATTTTAATATAAACTTTTCTCCTTTTTTGCTTTTGAAAATGATACAATTTTAAACAACAAAAAAATCTTTTCAATCAAAAACAAATGGTAATCATTATTTTCAATTATTAATTTCTTTTATACAAGAATATTTATATATGTACATGTTCACACAACTATCTTATTGTTATAAATTCTCTTTTGTTAATCTTTTAGGCATTAATTCAGTCAATCTCTTTTTTTATAGCTTTCTCACAAATTATTTTATCCATTTAATCTTTTTTTTTTTTAGCTCCAGGTGTCCAATTTCAAAATAATTTAATTTTTCTTCCATTTAGCGTTTTCCTTTTCCTTTGGTAGCTTCAGGTTTCAGTTTAACAAATATTTTCATTTCAGATTATCACAGATTTGCAGTTGAATAATTATTTTTATTTCAGTTCTTTCATTTAATTGTTTTTTTTGTAGCTCCAGGCTTCAGTTTAGTATTTATTCGTATTTCTGTTTTTTCATGAACTTTTCTTTCATAGCTCCAACTTTCTAGTTTAATAATTTCCATGTCTTATCCTATAGGTAGGAGAGTCTTAATCCATTAAAACATCACATGATCACCATTTTCTATACTTACACAAGCTGTTTAAACATTAGCAAACTCTCCTTATATTAGTGCAAGCCAGAACAATCAATGGATGCTAGAAGATTTGGGCATAAAATTCTTATCTAGTGCTTATTCATTTAATATTCTCAGACTAGTTTCTAGCTTATGACTTTCATCAGTGATGAGCCTTGGGTCTGCGGGCACTGCACCTAGATCATTAACATAAGTTGATACAGGCATGATTTTGGATGAATTAACATCTTAGTATTATGTAGTTGAGTTGGTAATATTCAGTTTTTAGCAAAAGTTTAGCACATGATTCTTGTCAATTTCATTCTGTTATATAGTGTTTCAAAAATTATTTTTTAAATAGTAGTGGGATCAATTTAATTTCAAACTACCAGGCTTAGCTTCTCACTGTTCACCTCACCATAACTCAACTGATACTGAATTCTGCCCACACTGTCTTGTTTTTTAAAAAAATCTTGATATTCTTCCATTCAATCACATGACTACTTCAAATTACAGCATTAAGCCTTGTCCAATTGATTTTCTTTTTACAAAAAAGATTATCTTTTTTTTTTCTTCAAAAAAAAATTCTATTTATATTCTAATTATTTTGAAAACAAATAATTATACTTGAAAAATAATAACATTATTTATACATTAAATTGGAAAACAATATATTTTTTCAGGGATGATAAACATACTTTCAAAAATTTTAATCCCCTTTTTTTTCCTTGAAAGAAGAAAAAAAAAAGTTAAACTACATGAGAAAAAAATTATCACCCCCTTTCTTCCTCCACTCCTCTTTAAACCAAACCTAATAAAAATTACATATTTATGTTATTAAAATGTTTTAAATTTGTCACATGATCATGTCATAGTCTTTAATAATTGTAATTTACCTAAATTTCTATTTAAAATCCAGACTATCCTGAAACTAATATTAACTAATTACAAATACATTAATTATAGTAATTCATAACTTAGATTTCCAAAGAATCATTTTGGAACGAACTTGCAAACAGTGAGCATTTTTATCTATTTTCCATATATACAAATCTAAAAAAATTATTTAAGTAGTCTATAATAATCATTAGGGAATCACTGCTCTACGTATGCATTGTATAAATTTCAACACTTCGAGGATATTCTCCTTTCTAAACACAAGATAAAGTCTTTTGAAAAAAGATATGATGAATCCACCTTAACTTTTTAACCTAAGCATATATGTATAGGCAAATGAGAATGTGAAGATCTCAATTAATCACTTAATTCCATTTACTTTGTCTTGATGACTGACATTTGCAAAATTTTTACAATTTACTGCATGACAGTATTAGATGTAATATTGAACATATATAATGAGTTATTTATTTTTAATTTGTAATAATCATTAGGGAATCACTCCTCCACACATGTGTGTTGTATAGATTTAAACATTTTAGAAATACTCTTGTATTTATTGTGGAATAAATAGCGAAGTTACAAGAGACAATTTACTCCAGAAGTTTTCGCTTATTTTAGTTGAAAGTAAAAACAACTAATTAAAGTTAAATAATTATAATGGAAATAATTATAATTGAAAACAAGCTGTGAGGATTTATGTTAATAAAAATAACTAATGAAAGTTAAATAATTATAATTGAAAACAAACTGTGGGGATTTATTTTTAATTGAAATAAAAATAACTAATTAAAGTTCAATAATTATATTGGAAATAATTAAAATTGAAAACAATCTAATTAAAGTTAAGAACAATCAAAACGAGTTGGAAAACATATGATTAAGATTCCAGAGAGATGTAGCAGATAAGACTTAAACAAAAGAACAGAGAGATATAAAAACTACGAGAGGAAAAACATCGCGCACTTGTTACAGTTTTGTTTAGCAGAAGAAGTTGGATACGTATAGCTGTTAGAGCTATTTGCGGCACAACTGTTTTAAGAATTGTTTCAGTCGAGTTCCAGATATTTAGTTATAATTCTTGTCCTCGTTTATGTTATCTATCGGATTGTATGTTCTTTCCTACCCCTCTGAAAAATTTAGGGTTGAAGACATTACAACTCTCCTTTCTAAACATAAGATAAAGTCTTTTGAAAAGATAATATGAATCCATTTATCTTTTTCATCTAAGCCTTTATATATATATATAGACAAATAAGAGTGTGAAGATCTCAATTAATCATTTAATTCCCTTTACTATTTCTTAATGTTTGACATTTGCAAAAATTTTATAATTTACTGCAAGCCAGTATTTAAGGTGGATTCATCTTTTCAAAATACTTTAACTTATGTTTAGAAAGGAGAGTATTCCTGAAGTGTTTAAATGTATACAGTACATGTGTAGAGGAGTGATTTCCTAATGATTATTACAAATTAAAAACATAGTGCTATATATAAATAAATAACTTATTAAGTAGTCTAAGTAAAAACTGAAGCGACTGTCTGTCTTCCATAGAAAAATGGTAATGGGTGGCATTATTCACTAGGTTTGCCAGTTGATAGTTAATGAAGATTTAAACATTTCTTGTTATATCTAGTTTAGAATAGCTGTCTGTTCATTGATCAATGGTCTACTGGATTAGAAGTTGGTCATTTATCAGGAAAAAATCTAAGCTTTTTTGAAATCTAAAAACATTGAGTTTTTATCTAACCTAGATTTGAATGTTATGTTGTCATGTTTGGTGGATGTACTACTACGACGCATATATAATGGAACTGTGACTATAATCACTTAATATTTAAACTTGATTCATTATTGCGCTAATGATAAAGCAGCTGTCTTAATTATTGTGCATTCTTATGCTATATTGCGTATGACTCAAACAAGGAATCACTATAAGATTTCTCATTATTTGAGCTTAACAAAAAAATATTTTTGAATACACTTCAAACTTATTACTACAATTATATTCTTAACAGAAATCTGATTATACTTATAAGATCTTATTACATCTCAAACTTTCTGATTGCAAATATTACTTATATGCAGGTAAACATTATTTTCAGTCAAAGTATTTTGTAGCTTAGCATCATTGGGAAGCATCATTAAATATACAAGGAATAAATATAAAAGTAGTAAATTTATAAGGAGCGTGAGAATCAGCACAGAGTTATATCATCAGCATTAAACCAATTCAACAGTCATTCCTTGTGACTGAATCTAAATTATTCACTAAACAATGCCAAACTTAGGGCATGATATATAAATCATCTGGATTGCACATACTTAAATACCTGGGATCCTGAAACATGCTGATAATTATCAATGCTCTGGTTATATGGTATCACGAGTGAACAGTCAACTATTAACTAAATGTTTTCTAAAAAATATAAAATGCAATGAAAGGACTTTAAAAGTGATCTTGACCTTTGTGCTATCCAGAGAATTATCTGAATGTCCAAACATATACATAAACCCCACATATAAATAAATTAACTATTATTCCTCTAGAACTAATTCAAGATCAAAAGATCTTAAGGACTGACTGTGAATAAGAGAAAGTATACATGTACATGTCTAATCTATATTAATTTAAATAGTCTTATTTGGATAATTTACTAATCTCTTAAAATAATATATTAAAATGAAATTCAATCACATACTGCCAAATCATAAAACAGATAGGTGGAGAAATAAAGACATTAATACTTGTTTTTTAACTATTTAATAAATTAAGAAAAATAAGTACAGATATAATTCCAATCCTCATATACTTTATCAAAAAATTAATTGTCTATACCAAAAATATTAACTTGTTGACTCTTACTCATTAAAGTAATTAGTCTTTATGTTTTCCTGAAGGTTTGTGATGATGATGTTCTAGTTGTATTTTTATATTGGACTATTTCCATCATCTAATATGAGTATTGAATCTCTTTAGAAAATTTTAACTATTTAAATATTCCAAATACATTCAACTGTTAGTAATAGCACATCAAACAGGTTAGTATATGCACAACATTTTGAGAGTATCATTCTCCCCTCTTCTTCAGGTGTTGCTGCCTGACTACTGACAGTACTAGCATCAGTTCAAACCTGAATCCTTAGATTCTTGAGTATTAAATTTTAAGGTAACACTCTAACAAACTAAACCATCCTGCCAAATGCAAACAGAAAGTACTTATCTATGAGGTTCTTCTGATTTCTCCACTTTTTCTTAAGAGCAGAGTTGATTAATGGTTTCCATACATTATGTATAGTTATACTAGGTTGGCTTATGGGATTTTTTGCCATTATCATGTGAGCAGCTTTAAATTTTCTTCTTTGTACTTTATCCAATATTTTTGATATTCCCAATTGAACATATGTTCATTGGCACATATATGGTCTGCTACCATAGATATATATCTGTTTTCTCTTTTCTAATCATCAGTTTGTGTTCTTGCAAGTGCTTTTCAATGGGACTACTGTTCTCACCAATATATGTTCTTCCACCTTCACATGGTATTTTATAGATGCAGTTTTTTCGTTTCAGCATTTGAAGTTTAGGTTTTATAGATGTTAGAAATCCTCGTAATGTGGTATGGCTCTGGAAAGCTGTTCTGATGTTATACTGATTGCAGATTTTTTCTTAATTTGTCTGCTATTTTTGGAATGTATGGTTACACTACAGTACCAATAATTGTCTTTTCTTTTGATCGTTCTTTTTGTTGTCTATTTAACATTTTCTTAATAACAGCTGATAGATAACCATTTTTCATAAGAGTTTGTTCTATATAGATCTTTTCTTTTTCCAAATCGCTGGTTTCTGAACAAACTTCTTTTGCTCTATTCCATAGTGACAGTATAACTCCCTGTTTTGTGTTTCTGGTGTGATTGGATGTATAGACTAGGTATTTTCCTGTATGTGTAGGTTTTTGTTCTGATTCTATTGTGAATTTAATTGAAGGGGATATGTTGTTGATGTGTTTCCAGAAAGTTTGTAGCAGTACTTCCCCATGTGGCATACAATAAATGTATCATCCACATAGCGAAGCCAAACTTTAGTGAATATGGAGTAGTTTTTATGGCTAAGGTTTCAAGTTTTTCATGTAAGTATTGCTAATCAGGGAAGACAATGTGAGCCCATAGTCATTCATTGATTTTGTTGAGAGAATTCTGTGTTATATTGAAAGTAGGGTGTTTTTATACAGAATGTTAATAGTTCCATATACTATCAATAGGAAGAGTTGTTCTGGTTTGTAAACTATTATCACTATCTAATCTTTTCCTTATAGTAGACATTGCTTCTTTCCATAGCACATTCGTGAATAAACTTTCCACATCAAAGCTTATCAGTAAGTCAGTTCTTTCAATTTTCATGTTCTTGATTAATTCTACAAATTGTCTAGAATAGAACTTTATGAAGAAATCTTGCCAAATTTTGGCAAGGTGAATATCTCTAGCATTAACAATAGGTCTTAATGGAACATGATCCTTATAGATTTTAGGTAGACCATAAAGATGAGGAATTTTTCTGAAATATGATGTTATTTTACTTTTTTCTGAATCAGTGAAGTACCTGCGATGCTTTCTGAATAATACTTGTAATTTTGTTTCCGTACTCACATCAAATTTTTTGGCACTTTTCTATTTTGGCTTGCCATGAGGAGTTCTTGAATTTTGTTGTCATAATCAGTTATATCTTATTACAGCTGTTGCATTGCCTATGTCAGCAGGGAGAATAATTATAGATTTATCTACTTTGAAAGATTTAATTGCTTTCCTCTCACCATAGGATATGTTTGACTTCAATTTTTGTTGCTTGTCAAGTGTTCTTTTTATTCTCCAGTGTAATTTTGCTACTTCTAATTGAGTGACTTCCTCAGGGGTTGCCATGATATCTAATAAAGGGATATTAGATGGTATTATAGCAAAGTTTAATCCTCTGTCAAGAGCAGAAATTTCAGTATCTGTTAGATGTTTAGAACAGATTTTTAACAGATGAAATTGATACATTGCTTGGTACATTATGATTTTTGATATGCCCATGTAGATTAGCAAGTTTCTTCTTTTTGGCATTCTTTTATTTTTCCATATAATGTAGAATATGATTTTTTTAATGTTTGAGAAACTCTCATCAAGTCTTCATCAGTAAGTTTATTTTTTAGAAAACAGTCTCCATTATTAATAGAATGCATTGATACTTAGAAAACTTTGAGCATTTATTCTTTCTCTTAACAGAGCTTCACTTGCTCTCAGTAATTTTCTCAGCTCTCTGAGAGTGAATTGGAAATTTTAGTTACAAACCTTTAGGAATTATCCCTTCAGATTTACATAAGAAAGTTAAATGGATTTTCTACTTTGGCCAGTTTTGGACATAATTTTTCATAATGTCTAAAGTGTGATATATTATCGGGTCCATACCAAATACTTAGTATTTTTCTGAAGGTTTGTTATGATGGTGTTATAGTTGTATTTTTATATTGGACCATCATCTAATATGAGTGTTGAATGTCTTTAAAAAAATTTAACTATTTGAATATTCCAAATACATTATTAATAGCACATCAAACAAGTTAGTATATGCCCAACGTTTCAAGAGGTATTATTCTCCCTTCTTCAGGTGTTGCTGGCTTGACCAGTGACAGTACTCTCATGGAATTCAAACTGGGATTCTTAGATTCTTGAGTTTTGAATTTTAAGATAATGCTCTAACCAACTGAGCCATCCTGCCAAGAAGAACAGTCAGTAGAAATTTCATATTCTTATCTATGGGGTTCCTCCTGATTTCTCCATTTTTTCCTAAGAGCAATCTAAGGGTCCAGGTTTGAATCCCATTCTAGTTTTGTCACTGGTCAGGCCAGCAACACCTGAAGAAGAGGGGAAGAATACCTCCCAAAACATTGTGCATATACTAATCTGTTTGATGTGCTATTACTAACAGTTTAAGGCATTTGGAATATTTAAATGGAGTTAAATTTTTCTAAAGACATTCAATACTCATATTAGATCATGGAAATAGTCCATTATAAAAATACAACTAGAACACCATCGTCACAAACCTTCAGGAAAACACTAAGTATTCAGTATGGACCTGATATATTAAATTTTAGACATTATGAAAAAATTGTCTAAAGCTGTCCAAAATAGAAAATCATTTAACTTCCAATTCACTCCCAGAGAGCTGAGAAAATTACTCAGCAAGTGAAGCTCTGTTAAGAGAAAGAATAAATGCTCAAAGGTTTTCTAAGTATTAAACAATGCATTCCATTAATAATGTAGAATGTTTTCTAAAAAATAAACTTCCTGATGAAAACTTCATGAGAGTTTCTCAAGCAATAAGAAAATCATATTCTACATTACATGGAAAAATAAAAAAATGCCAAAGAAGAAACTTGCTAACATACATGGACATATCAAAAATCATAATGCACGAAGCAATGTACCAACTTCATCTGTTAAAAATTTCTGTTCTTGAAAGAGGATTAAACTTTGCCATAACACCTTCTAATATCCCTTTATTAGATATAATGGCAGCCACTGAGGAAATCACTCAAAAATTATCTTTAAAAGAAGCAGCAGAATTACACTGGAGAATAAAAAGAACACTTGACAAGCAACAAAAATTGAAGTCAAATATATTCTATGGTGAGAGGAAAGCAATTAATTCTCTCAAAGTAATAAATCTATAATTATTCTCCCTGCTGACAAAGACAATGCAACAATTGTAATGGATAGAACTGATTGTAACAACAAAATACAAGAATTCCTCAAAGCAGATCAATTTAGAAAAGTAGCAAAAAATCCAATACTGAGTACAGAAACAAAATTACAAGCATTATTCAGAAAAAAGTAAAATATCATATTTCAGCAAAATTCCTCATCTTTATGGTCTACCTAAAATTTATAAGGATCATGTTCCACTAAGACCTATTGTTCTAGAGATTCACCTTACCAAAATTTGGCAAGATTTCTTCACAAAGTTCTAAGTCCTTTGGCATACAAAACCCAGTCCTTTGTCAGGAATTCTAAACCCTTTGTAGAATTAATCAAGAATATGAAAATTGAAAGAACTGACTTACTGGTAAGTTTTGATGTGGAAAGTTTATTCGTGAATGTACCATGTAAAGAAGCATTATCTATTGTAAGGAAAAGATTAAATGGTAATAATAGTTTACAAACCAGAACAGCTCTTCCTATTGATAGTATAATGGAACTATTAACATTCTGCATAAAACAACCTATTTCAATGTACCACAGATTTCTTCCAACAAAATCAAGGAATGGCTATGGGCTCACCATTGCCTCCCCTGATTGGCAATATTTACATGGAAGAACTTGAAACCTTAGCCGTAAAAACTATTCCATATCCATCTATTGTTTGGCTTCGCTATGTAGATGTTACATTTTTTGTATGGCCACATGGGAAAGCACTGCTACAAACTTTCTGGAAACACATCAACAACATATCCCCTTCAATAAATTCACAATAGAATCAGAACAAGAACTAAAATTGGCATTCTTAGGTGTTCTTGTGACAAGACTCTTTCATGGCAAAATCAAAACTACAGTTTTCCAGAAACCTACACTTACAGGAAAATACCTAGTCTGTATATCCAATCACACCAGAAACACAAAACATGTAGTTATACTATCACTATGGAACAGAGCAAAAGAAATTTGTTCAGAAATCAGCGATTTGGAAAAAGAAAAGATTTATATAGAACAAACTTTTATGAAAAATAGTTATGCATCAGCTATTATTAACAAAATGTTAAATAGACAACAAAAAGAGCCATCAAGAGAAAAGACAATTATTGGTACTGTAATGAACCCATAAATTCCAAAAATAGCAGACTTATTAAGGAAAATTTGCAATCAGTATAACATCTACAAAGCCTAAATTTAAAATACCGAAAAGAAAAAAACTGCATTTATGAAATATTATGTGAATGTGGAAGAACATATATTTATGAGACCAGTCATCCCATTGAAAAGCACTTGCAAGAACACAAACTGATGATTATAAGAGAGAAAACAGATGTGCCTAAGGTAGCAGACCATGTATGTGCTAATGAACATATATTCAATTGGGGAAATACAAAAATATTGGATAGAGATGGTACAAAGAAGAAAATTTAAAAAAGTTACTACATGACGATGGCAAAAAATTCTATAAGCCAAGCCAGTGTGACTATACATAATGTATGGAAACCATTAATCAACTTTGCTTTTAGGAAAAAATGGAGAAATCAGGAGGAACCTCATAGATAAGTATATAAAATTTCTACTGACTGTTGCCTTTGGTAGGATGACTCAATTGGTTAGAGCATTATCTTAAAATTCAATACCCAATCCAAGGTTCCAGGTTCGAATCCCATGCTAGGACTGATACTGGTCAAAGTCAGCAATATCTGAAAAAAAGGGGAGAATAATACCTCTCAAAACATTGTGTATATACTAACCTCTTTGATGTTCTATTATTTAACAGTTGAATGTATTTGAAATATTTAAATAAAGTTAAATTTTTCTAAAGACATTCAATACTCATATTAGATTATGAAAATAGTCCAATGTAATAATATAATTGGTCTTTACTTTAATAACTTTTTTTTTAATAACTAAAATTCTTAAACAAAATTTCACAAAAATAAAAATTTTAATTAGCTAAAACCTTTTTTTTTTTTTTTTATGAAAGTGAAAAAGTTCTATATAATTACATTTTGGAGGGAAAATAAAGAAAAAACATGCTGCAATAAAAAGAATACTAACAATTTATTACCATTATTACTTTTTTTTAAAAATCTATAAATGTAGATGTATTGTGTACATTAAAATACCTTTTCTTTGGAAGCCTCCTTTAATTGTTGCCATTTTCAGTTTTCTTTTATGTTGGCTTCTATTGTTGTGTTAAAACAGTTCTCTTTTATTAGAAATTCGATTAATTTTTTTTTCACACAGACTGAATCTATCCATTTTTTTTAATCTTCTAATTTACAATCAGGCTAATACATAATGAGACAGTCATGCTTTTGGATGCAAACAAGGCTATTTCAGGTGTGTTCTACATTTTCTTTAATGAACAGGGTACATGGTGAGGTTTGATGATGCTCAGCTTCTAGCTTAAATTTAGTTCATGGTTTTTTTAAAATCTATTTTAAAATTCATTTTTATAAATTAGTAGTGAGATAAATCTTGGACTACAAAATTTTCTCACTGTTCTCTTTGCAGCAAGACTTCTACTATTGGTTTCTTCAACAGTTTGATCAATAATGACTCTTCCTTATAAAACAAGTCTACTGCATTAACCTTCCCCTATATTATTTTTGGAACATTCCTATATCCATTAAATCACATCTTGTCTCATACATGACCACATTAAACCCTGATCAATTAGATCCATTTTTACAAAATGTTATTTGATTATTTCTCTTCCTTTTTTTAATTAAAAAAAAATTTCTAATCATAAGAAAAATATTCCACTGAAGTTATTTTTTTTTATATTAAAAAAACAACAATAATCTTTTAATCACCCTTTGATTTGAATAACCTTGCCTTTTGTTTTGAAGAGAGAGAAAGATAAAAGAAAAAAATCTTTTAAAACATAATTTTTTATCAGAATGTTGAAACAGTACATAAAATATTGTTTATTTATCTTTTATTGGTAATAGTATTTTTCCAAATTGAAACTAATCAATAAATTACTGAAGAGAGAAATAATATGTCATTACTTTTTTATAAAATTAAAACTGATAGAAAAAAATTGTTTAAAACAAAATTTTTTATCAGAATGTTGAAACCTTTTTTTTTTTTTTTTAAACAGTACATAAAATGTTATTTATTTACCTTTTATTAGTAATAGTATTTTAAAAAATTGAAACTAATCAATAAATTACTGAAGAGAGAGAAAAAAACATCATTATTTTTTTATAAAATTAAAACTGATAGATAAAATTACTGAAGAGAGAAGAAAGAATTATTTGTTTTTATAAATTTTTTTTTTATTTACATTATTCTTAACAAATTATAAATATTCACCATATTATTTTTAAAAATGTTTGAAAATTATCATTCTAGGAAATGGAAAAACCTTTAAATAAATTAATATAGATAATACATATTGAACCATTTACATATATATGGTTGAATTATGTTGGCATTGGGCAATATTTAAAAGTGAAAAGAAGTAGAATTTAAAAATAATTCAATAGATGCAATTTAGATTTCTTTTTTTTTTTTTTAGTTGGCATAATTTTTTTTTATACATACAATGAAAGTTATTTGTGTTTAATATCTATTTAATTAAAGTACGAAGGAATAGAAGTGCATACAGATTACTAATCCAGATAAGTAAAAGAAAGTACAAATGCAACTGATTACCATCAGAGTAAAACCTTTTAGCGATAATTAAAGATAGCTGAAATAAGTTATAAAAAAGAGAACTTTATACCTCAAATGTAAAAAGGAATGTAGAAGATTATTGAGTGATAATAAAACAAAGTATATGAAGATATGCGCAGAAATCTCAAAATAGTGTAAAAGAAGCAGACAAGTTTAGAAATGGTCTTTTATCTGTGTTTTTTCTGGCTGTTACTTGTGTGCAGCATTTTTGAAGCCATAATAAAATGCTCCCACCTAGAACTATGCTGAACCTAGTCATCATGGGTGAGTAGAAGCCAGATCGTTCGCTGACACCTCTCACAGAGGTCATCAAAAGCTTTATCTATCCTTGCACTAAATATGGATTAGAGATGCAAAATTGTTATCAGAATGAAGCCATAAATAATTACTATGGACTTCTAATAATTTAGACAAAAGAAAGAGACATTTGCTATTTTATCTATCAAAGTGAACTATTTGAATTAAGTGGGAAATATAATTATCTGATTATGTATGTGTGTGTTCTGTCCAATGTTATAAATAATTCTTAATAAGTGTTTAAATATTTAATGTGTCTTAATAAAACTTTTACTACTAATATAAACCTTTCATTGTACATTCTCAATTTTTGTTATTCAGATTTTATTATTAAGTTTAAAGAATTGTATAGATTACCTTTGCCAATATGCTTGAATAAAGCCTGGGGAAAAGTCGTATAATAAATTAAGTGAAGGGAAAACGTAATTTTAGCTCTTACTTTTGGTTATTTGCTTCGTAAGCTCAAGAAAATCTGATGAAAGTTAGTGGGTTTACAGATCCTGGCGCCCTCTTAAATAAATTAAAACTAACTCCATCAGCAATTTGAGTTGTAATAAATTATTAAGTCAGTTAATCAGGAAATATGACGATATTCTTGAAATATCTGAACTCTTACTGGAATGGGCCATTCTCATTAGATAATTTGATTAACTATTAAAAACATGACAAAATTAAATTTTATCATTTCCTCATTCTAACATTACTAGTTTATTTTAAGAGGCTTGTAATATCGGATATTGCCAAAGTGATCATTGTCTACAAAATATAACTTAAATTTCGATCGGAAAGTTATTAAAATAAAATATTACCATTATAAATATTTTTACCTGAGTCCAAAGGCATTGTAGCCAAAAATATATGAAAACATCAAAATGCTTATCTCAAACATATTGCCATTGTAACATAAATAAAGTGATCAAAAGAAAAGATTCAAATATAAATATTTGGCTTAATAAATGCAAAAGAATTGTAATAAAAATTTTATATCAATGAGAAAAGAATTAAACATTGTAACTTGCTGAGCATAAGCTATTGAACAAAGATCAGACTGAGTTATCAATCATATTAAGGGTCATTGGATTAAATGAAACATATTTCTATAATTAGATTTCTCAAGATATCACAATATCAATAATTATAAACAAATTATTAATAACAACTATTATAAATCAGGTATATGGAAATCAAGTGAGGTGAGCACACTAGTAACTCAATAAAATATCTCAGGTATACAGACAGTAGATTTTATCCACTTTCATTTCTTGGTTTGATGTTAAGTGCATATTTAAACAAATACCAAGTGAATATGGTCTAGCAGGGTGCCACTTGATTATCTGAATCTAGACAGTTATATCTAATAACCTTTCACATGTACCGGGTTTGAATCCCATTTTGGTACTTTATTTCTAATAAAAATGGAGGATTTTGCTTTTTTTAGAGCCTTATCACTATATGCACTAATATTTAGGTAAGCATAAAACATCCTTAAACCAAAGTGAGTATATAAAATTCATTAGACATAAATCATTTCTTAGAGCTTAACATAATAAATGTGTTTAATACTTTTTTTTAAGTTTTACTAGCTCAGATTACTATTAACCTAGGATGGCAATTCACTCATCCTTGCATGAAATAGATGATGGGATGGTGGTTATAATATTACTAAGAAATCACTAAATACTATGAAATCAATATTTATTTATGGCCTTTAAACATTTAAACAGCTCATTAATTACAGCGTGATGATGATGATAATGATAACGATAATGGTTTCAACCACAGCTTTAGGACTAAGCCTAATCATAAAACCTAATTTTTATAAAGAAATTCATAATCATTGCTTAATTTTAGTATATCTAATTGGAACTTAAATAGCTTGATGATGAATAATCACACTTAATAAAGACTACTCTTAATGAAATATATACGCTTCGTTTAATAAAACAAATTAACATTTATTAATGCATTACTAATATCTACATGAAAATTTATAGATAAACATGAAAATTGATATGAATAATAATAATAATAATTGATTATATTGCAATCTTCAGATTAATTTCAAGTCTTCCCCCTTTCCCGTCAAATGTATATGATATTAAATTGGGTAACCAATTTGTTAAAATGTTCCATCCACAAGAAAAGTATTTCATATAAAAAAAAAATATTCACTCATTGGCACACATACCTTATAATCTAACATGTAAGCAGAATGTTAAAAAAAATGTTAGAATTGGAACGAGCAAGTTTTGGAAACAAGTTTTAAATCATTTTCTCCCCCTCCCTTCTACACTCTGAAACCTATACTTTCTTAAAACAAAATAATTTAATATTTTAATACTGCTTATTTATTCCTTCACATTCACTCGCAATTATACACAGATAAAGTATTATTATGTATGTGTGTGTTTACCCCGTAAAAACCAAAATATTTAAAACCAAAATAATAATACAAAAAATTATGTTACACATTAATATTTCATAACTGTAAATTAATAAACAAATAATTTTGATACATTCAAAATCATTTATGAAGCTCAAGGTTATTATTAGTAAGAAATTATTCGTTTTAATCGATCTGAATTGTCTTTAAAAGTTCTTTAAATAAAATATACCACTTTATTGCTAAAAGTTTATTAAGACTGATATAAAGAAAATAGATATAAAAAGTCATATTACCGATCCTTTGTTTTGTGGTGAACTTCCAAGGGCTCAAACTTATCTTGTATAATGTCTATATTTCTGCAGCTACCATTTCTGTTTTACATTGGAACAATCTCTTGAGGTGTATAATTGTTTGATGATGATGATCCTATTGAGGTTATTTGCTTTATTGGACAATTTGGAAATCATTATATTAATTTTTCTTCTCTTCCTGTCAAGCATGATTCTTTTAGTAGATGAAGTACAGCAGTTGTTTTCACATATATAAATTTTCTGGGTTTAAACTCAGTTACTGAAACAATTAATTGGACTTGATGATTTAATATTTATCAGTAGATTACTCTTCTGATTTTAAATGCAGGTGAATGTTTTCTTCTTTCTGTTTAAAAACATTTTATTTCTCTCCGTCAGTTGAAAGGTGTAGAATATTTTTCAGACAAGACATCTTTTTTTTCCTATATGATGTGCTAGTTGATGATGAGTCTGGTAGACAGACGAGACATATATTAATTTTCTTACTCCGCCATCCTTATATTATTAACATTCAAAACTTGATATAAAAAAAATGATTTTAAAAAAAAGGTTATCTAGCAGAATTAAAAATGTTGGTCTGCTTTAGTTTCAATAATTTTTTAAAAAAGGTCTATCACAAATGTTATAATAATAATCCCTCGTCCGATTTTCCAGACTGCTTTTATATCCGATTTTTGAGTCAACTCACCCAATTAGAGTGATAGTGTGACTTGCTATTTTTGACCAATTCGTTTTTAGCTGGAAAGTGCAATCTTTTTTAGGAACATTTAAAAAAAATCACACACCTGGTTTTCAGACAAACTTTTGTTTTGAAGGAAAAAATAGATTTAATCCCTTTTTTTACACCCCTGTAACATTTCATATTAGAGCTTTTTTCTTTTGATCTCAAGATGAGACAATTTCAAAATTAGAGTTCCCACCAAGCTTAAACTCTATAATGACAAACAATCATTTATAAAAACAAAATTGCTACAAAAATATATATCTGATTCAACAGATTTTATCCCTTAACACAAAATTGTAAAAAAAAAATAATTTGACAGATATAACCCTTCTTTCAATATTTAATAAATAAAAATGTAGTTTATGTATGCAATGTTCACACACACTCATTCAAATTATTTATAAAGTGACATTAAAATAATCTAATTGCTAGCTTAGTAATTATAACCCTAATATTTAAACTTAAATCCTTAGCTTTTAAATCCCAATTACAATTATAGAAAAGCAAAAATAGAAGTATAGAATAAGATATTAAAATTGATCAAGCCTAGGTTAGTTTTAAAGAAAGTTTAATATCTGAAATTTAAAAGTGGCTAACTAAATAGCTTTGATAACACACACTGCCTATACATATGTGTTATAACTTTGCTTTTTAACAGAAAAATTAAATATTGAATAGTTTAAATGTGTGTATTACATTTTTATCAACACACAAACAAATAAAGAATATAATTGTTGACCCACTCTCCTTCTGTCTAAAGTTTTTAGAACTTGATCTTGTAGGGTTTAAACTTGGGTGCCCTACAGCTTTTTTTAGATAAAAATGTGATGATTTTTGTTTTACATTTTCTTACATGCACATTACTACAAATTTAGCTAATGACTAAATTGTAAAGGCACAACATTCCCCCCCCCTTTGAATAAAATCATCAGCACCTTTTCTTTGATTATATCTAATAAGAAAATCCTAACTAATAAAATAACACTTATAATAATATTAAAAAGAAAATTCTAACTACTGGTAAATATACTTTTCATTAGAAAACTTAAATGGGATTTATTTGGAGATCTTTGCCAAGCTACTCTGCTGAAGTATAAGGGATCAAACTCATAGCATTATAGGTTTCCTTATTCCCATCAAGAGTAGCAAGCATAAAGGCATTCTCTCCTATTTTCTTGGTAATTTGGAATGGCCCTTCATATAAATGCAGAAACTTTTTAAATTGGTTTCTGTGGAGGTTGCTACCATAAAATTATATCAGGACCACTAAATAATTCAGCTGTTGAGTTTTACTCTGGGCTTTTCCTTTTTGCAACTCATATTGTTGACTGCATAAAACTGCAAAGGTATATTTGGTCCATTTTTAATATTTCCATTTTTCATCTTGATTGGATATTTATAAAACATATCTGGAGGATTTATTTTACATAACCTCCTATTACAGACTCCATTTAGAAATATGGAATACCATACATAATATGCCTTGAAGTTTTTCAGAAAGACTGATTCTCTGTACCATATATCATTCATCCTTAAATCTTCCAGAGAGGTTGATTCTCTGGGCCACGTATGCTTTATTTTTAAATTCTCTAGAAAGGTTGACTCTCTGTACCATACATAAGGCACAGCTAAATTTTCTAGAAACATTGATTCTTTGTACCATAGGTAATGGACATTTAAACTTTTCAGAGAGATTGACTCTCTGTACCAAATATAATTTACTTTTAACTTTTTCAGAGCATCAATTTTTCAGAGAGATTCACTTTTTGTCTGATACACACTGGACATTTACATTTTTCAGAGAGATTGCCTCTGTACCAGATATAACTTATGTTTGACTTCTCCAGAGCAGTTGAATTTTTCAGAGAGATTGGTTCTCTGTACATTATGCACTGGGTATTTAAATTTTTCAGAGAGATGGATTCTCTATACCATATATAAGGTATCTAATCTATTTAAAATTATAGATCTTTGAAACCACACTTGCTGGTTAGTTACTAGATTGAGAACCACAGACTTGAGACTTTTGCTCTCTTTCTAAAATATCTGGTTTCATCCCCATTGCCTCTCTTAACTCACTCACCTTATCTGGTGCATGAAGTTTTTCCTCTCACTCTCTTTTCCTTTTCACTTTATGATCTACCCCAATCGGCTCTCTGGCCATCTCATACTCTCTTTACTGGTTGACTTGGTTTTGCAGCTACTATTGGCCTTTCTACTTCTGGGAACTTATCCTCTATCAGTGTATCTAACTTTACATTATTTTCTTGATTATCAGTGATCTGACTATCTTCCATTATACTTTCTGTAGTTTTCTCTATATGAGGTTTTTCGATCTCTGTTGCCCAGGCCATGATCCTTCGGTTGTTGTTTTCAATAGATTGATCTATCTTTGCTTTTAGATCTTCTCTCAAACTCTATACCTTGATTACTATTTTCTCTTAGACACTCCACTTTTCTCCATCTTTTGTTCTAGATTTACTATCCCTTGCTTACTATCTTCTCTTAGACTTACTATATTTTGCTTACTATCTTCTCTTAGACTTTTTATACTTCGCTTACTATCTTCTCATACTTCTAAGCATCTGTATTATCATTTGCAGGTCAAGTCCACTCATCTTATTAAAACCTAATATATTCAATATATATCCCATCTGTGTTTTCTCTGACCACCAAAAACTTACACATTCTTTTCTTGTCTGACACCCATCTTTGACTAACTGACTGATTTGCTTTTCACCCTGTTCTATTATGCTTTACAAATACAAAAAAAAATTATTTAATATCCTTATTTGATGAATCACACAACAATAATCTATATAGTGCATGTCTGTCTGCAATACCCCGAATTGTACATTCATCCATTCTTCTAGAAATCCGACAGATATTGACAGTCCACAGAATGACTAACAGTTCACAATCTTGAGATAAATAAAAGAATTCAGTCACAGCACTATAATCACACAATGCATTACGAGCACTCAGAAGATCATCCCAATTCGATCACTTAACTACCACAACCCTTGATTGAATAATGCAAACTCTGTTGCAATAAAAAAATATTTTAGTCTTAGGGGCTAAAGTAGGTAAACTATGCCTTGCTCTCTCTCTTGGAGTCATACATGGCAAGTATCAAGGAATGCCTTGCTTATTATGGACTACAGAAAACTAAGCCTTGCTCTCTGTCTTGGAGACTTATAGGCTGATATCATGGCAGGACTGCTGTTAACTGCTTCATAATAAAATAAAATAACATCACTTATTAACTGGGTTGGAAAACTATGCTGTGCTCTCTCTCTCTTGGAGACTTATAGGCTGATATGGCAGGACTGCTGTTAACTGCTTCATGATAAAATAAAGATAACTTATAAATTGGGTTGGAGCAGTGAATGGGTTTGATTATTCATGGGTTACATGAATACATAGCATTCTCAAGGCAATGAAAAACTCTCCACTCATCATCAAAACTGCAATCTAACCAACCAAACTCCAACGATCAAATATCCAATCCAACCTCCAAAATCATAGACTACAAAATGAACTCTCCAAACACACATGAGACTACTATCCCATAATTCATCACTATGACTGCCTATCCTATTTGGCAATAAATCATTTTAATGTTCCAAAAAAAATTCTATTTATTTCACCTTTGTCTTAAGTTGTGATATTCATCTATTTTCAAAATTGAGAAGTTTTATGGCTGTACCCATTTTATCATCATCAATGAAAAATTAAATCATCTTAAATGTCATCATATACAACTCTAAAATAATGTTGTATGGCCAAGACAATTTTGTAAGACAAAAATTTTCACTGAAAAAAAAAATTTACTAAAAAAAATTTCTCTCTTTTTAACCACATATCTCCCATCCTTCTACAGGTATATGGTAAAATATCAAGCCCCATGTTGGGTGTCATTGTAACTTAAATTTCGATCAGAAAGATATTAAGATAAAATATTACCATTATAAATATTTTTACCTGAGTCCAAAGGCATTGTAGCCAAAAATATATGAAAACATCAAAATGCTTATCTCAAACATATTGCCATTATAACAAATAAAGTGATCAAAAGAAAAGATTCAAATATAAACACTTGGCTTAATAAATGAAAAAGAATTGTAATAAAAATTTTATATCAAAGAGAAAAGAATTAAACATTGTAACTTGCTGAGCATAAGCTATTAAACAAAGATCAGACTGAGTTATCAATCATATTAAGGGTCATTGGATTAACAAACATATTTCTATAATTAGATTTCTCAAGATATCACAATATCAATAATTTTAAACAAATTATTAATAACAACTATTATAAATCAGGTATATGGAAATCAAGTGAGGTGAGCACACTAGTAACTCAATAAAATATCTCAGGTATACAGACAGTAGATTTTATCCACTTTCATTTCTTGGTTTGATGTTAAGTGCATATTTAAACAAATACCAAGTGAATATGGCCTAGCAGGGCGCCACTAGATTATCTGAATCTAGACACAGTTATATCTAATAACCTTTCACATGTACTGGGCTTGAATCCCATTTTGGTACTTTATTTCTAATAAAAATGGAGGATTTTGCTTTTTTTAGAGCCATATCACTGTATGCACTAATATTTAGGTAAGCATAAAACATCCTTAAACCAAAGTGAGTATATAAAATTCATTAGACATAAATCATTTCTTAGAGCTTAACATAATAAATGTGTTTAATACTTTTTATAAGTTTTACTAGCTCAGATTACTATTAACCTAGGATGGCAATTCACTCATCCTTGCATGAAATAGATGATGGGATGGTGGTTATAATATTACTAAGAAATCACTAAATACTATGAAATCAATTTTTATTTATGGCCTTTAAACATTTAAACAGCTTATTAATTACAGCGTGATGATGATAATGATAATGGTTTCAACCACAGCTTTAGGACTAAGCCTAATCATAAAACCTAATTTTTATAAAGAAATTCAAAATCATTGCTTAATTTTAGTATATCTAATTGGAACTTAAATAGCTTGATGATGAATAATCACACTTAATAAAGACTACTCTTAATGAAATATATACGCCTCGTTTAATAAAACAAATTAACATTTATTAATGCATTACTAATATCTACATGAAAATTTATAGATAAACATGAAAATTGATATGAATAATAATAATAATAATTGATTATATTGCAATCTTCAGATTAATTTCAAGTTCTTCCCCCTTTCCCGTCAAATGTATATGGTATTAAATTGGGTAACCGATTTGTTAAAATGTTCCATCCACAAGAAAAGTATTTCATATAAAAAAAATATTCACTCATTGGCACACATACCTTATAATCTAACATGTAAGCAGAATGTTAAAAAAAATGTTAGTAGAACTGGAACGAGCAAGTTTTAGAAACAAGTTTTAAATCATTTTCTCTCCCTCCCTTCTACACTCTGAAACCTATACTTTCTTAAAACAAAATAATTTAATATTTTAATACTGCTTATTCCTTCACATTCACTCACAATTATACACAGATAAAGTATTATTATGTATGTGTGTGTTTACCCCGTAAAAACCAAAATAATAATACAAAAAATTATTTTACACATTAATATTTCGTAACTGTAAATTAATAAACAAATAATTTTGATACATTCAAAATCATTTATGAAGCTCAAGGTTATTATTAGTAAGAAATTATTGGTTTTAATCAATCTGAATTGTCTTTAAAAGTTCTTTAAATAAAATATACCACTTTATTGCTAAAAGTTTATTAAGACTCTGATATAAAGAAAATAGATATAAAAAGTCATATTACCGATCCTTTGTTTTGTGGCAAACTTCCAAGGGCTCAAACTTATCTTGTATAATGTTTATATTTCTGCAGCTACCATTTCTGTTTTACGTTGGAACAATCTCTTGAGGTATATAATTGTTTGATGATGATAATCCTATTGAGGTTATTTGCTTTAGTGGACAATTTGGAAATCATATTAATTTTTCTTCTCTTCCTGTCAAGCATGATTCATTTAGTAGATGAAGTACAGCAGTTGTTTTCACGTTTATAAATTTTCTGCGTTTAAACTTAGTTACTGGAACAATTAATTGGACTTGATGATTTAATATTTATCAGTAGATTACTCTTCTGATATTAAATGCAGGTGAATGTTTTCTTCTTTCTGTTTAAAAACATCTTATTTCTCTCGGTCAGTTGAAAGTTGTAGAATATTATTTTTCAGACAAGACATCTTTTCTTTCCTATATGATGTGCTAGTTGATGATGAGTCTGGTAGACAGACAAGACATTATTTTTTTTTACCTCGCCATCCTTATATTTTCAACATTCAAAACTTGATATAAAAAAAATGATTTAAAAAAAAAAAAGGTTATCTAGCAGAATTAAAAATGTTGGTCTGCTTTAGTTTCGATAATTTTTTAAAAAAGGTTTCTATCACAAATGTTATAATAATAATCTCTCAACCGATTTTCCAGACTGCTTTTATATCCGATTTTTGAGTCAACTCACCCAATTAGAGTGATAGTGTGACTTGCTATTTTTGACCAATTCGTTTTTAGCTGGAAAGTGCAATCTTTTTTAGGAACATTTTAAAAAAATCACACACCTAGGTTTCAGACAAACTTTTGTTTTGAAGGAAAAAAATAGACTTAATCCCTTTTTTTTTACACCCCTGTAACATTTCAAATTTGAGCTTTTTTTTTTTTTGATCTCAAGATGAGACAATTTCAAAATTAGAGTTCCCACCAAGCTTAAACTCTATAATGACAAACAATCATTTATAAAAACAAAAGTACTACGAAAATATATATCTGATTCAACAGATTTTATCCCTTAACACAAAATTGTAAAAAAAAATTAATTTGACAGATTTAACCCTTCCTTTCAATATTTAATAAATAAAAATGTTTATGTATGCAATGTTCACACACACTCATTCAAATTATTTATAAAGTGACATTAAAATAATCTAATTGCTAGCTTAGTAATTATAACCCTAATATTTAAACTTAAATCCTTTGCTTTTAAATCCCAATTACAATTATAGAAAAGCAAAAATAGAAGTATAGAATAAGATATTAAAATTGATCAAGCATAGGTTAGTTTTAAAGAAAGTTTAATATCTGAAATTTAAAAGTGGCTAACTAAATAGCTTTTATAACACACACTGCCTATACATATGCGTTATAACTTTGTTTTTTAACAGAAAAATTAAATATTGAATAGTTGAAATGTGTGTATTACCTTTCTATCAACACAAACAAATAAAGAATATAATTGTTGACCCACTCTCTTTCTGTCTAAAGCTTTTAGAACTTGATCTTGTAAGGTTTAAACTTGGGTGTCCTACAGCTTCCTTTTTAGATAAAAATGTGATGATTTTTGTTTTACATTTTCTTACATGCACATTACTACAAATTTAGCTAATGACTAAATTGTAATGGCACAATATATATAACTTTTTGCAAATACTTATATATATTACTAATGTACTTATGTTTTGCCTACTGTTAATCTTTTATCTATAATCTCTAAAACAGAATATTTCCTGTAAATAAACTCTCAATGTTTTCATTTCTGTATAATTTTTAATTTTTTTATGTTAATATGGATTTTAAATTAAGAAAATATTGAGCATTTAAATTAAATAAAGATGTAGTCTATAATTCAATGTAAGTATATTGTTTGTGAATGCTTGGTTTGTTTAATTTTTTTTAATGATTGTTCATTTTCTATGGCCATAAAATCAAATTCTTTTAAGTTTATAATTTAATCTCGTCTTTGACAGTTGAAAGACATATCTTTGACAGTTGGCCGTTGTTTTTTGTTTTTTACTTTTTATAAGCTGATTGAAAAAACATTAATAATCATTTTTCCTGATCTTCTTTTTATAAGTAGCTTTCCTTTAATAGAATTAATATATATTTATTATTTTTTAAATATATATCATATAATTACAAAATTCATTCTACTTATATGTGTGTTGGTTTATCAATTAAGTATATATTACTATTAAATAAAATTGACAGCACTTTAAAAAATATATGTATTTATTACAAATATTTTTTGCTCAAATATATGCCAGCCACTATTTTATTAAATTTAATAAGCCCTTACCGTAACTTTACTGCTTATAAAATATATAACTGATAATATAAAATTATTCATGAAATAACCAAGTTTGATTTGTTATTTTGTGAGTATATATATATTATGTATAATAATAATAATAACTGCTTATTGCTTGTGAGTTAATAAGAAATTTGAACATTGTGACAGTTGAGCTGTGATCTATGGACCTTGAACTCCAGAATTAACTAATCTTTTTTTGCTTTGCATTAAGACACATAGACCTTACATATAAATGTGTACAACACATATACATCTACACATATATTTTTTAATAGCTACACTGATTTTTTTGGACCAGTGGTGAAAAACATTATTTTGTGTACATGTGTTTTAATCTTTTTTTTAAAGGAAATGAAGCAATTCAGTTTCATGCAGCACAAAATTGAGCAGTTGGAAATAAGGTAATTTTTTTTTTTTAATGTAAAGTTTAAAATTTATGTAAAGCTTTTTAATTTAATAAATAAATTATGAAATTAAATTTATTAAAATGTTAAAAATAATAATTATGAACTAAAAAGTAGTTTTTGATATATATAAATTGTTTAAAGAAGATTAAAATAAAAAACTAATATTGATAAATGATATTATTTTGTAAAAATATTAGTTACTTTTTTTTTTTTTTTTTGCTAATTCTTTGAAATCTTTAATTGAACTACTACATATATTATATATATTTACTATTATTAATATTTAAAAGATAATATTAGCATGTCTGTTTACTGTTATTAATATTTAAAAGGTACTATTAGCATGTCTATTTGCCATCCTTTGCATCAAATGTGGCCAAACTACATTATGAGAGCCATATGTCTTCCTTTGGCATACAATGTGCAGCTTATAAAAGTATATTAACAGAATTATTTTTATTATATTTAAATTAAATATCTTTAATTTTATTGGCTTATATATTTTATCCATAGCTTAATCTAATTTTATAAAGACAAATAAAAGTATTTTTTTATCTATTGTTATTTTTGATAGTCTTATTTAGTATTAATGAAATATATATATGTATTTTTAATTGATATTTCTGTAATTCATTATTGCACCAAATATACCAATTGTATTTAGAATAGTAATTAGTCAGGATTTTGGAATCATTCAAAATTTATATACATATGTACTTTACGAATATTGAAATTAATACAAATTAATAATTTAAAAACTATATTATTGTTTAAATATTATTATGTACATGTATTTCTTAACATCTATATAAAATTTTTATAGTTAAAAAGTGTGCATGCAACAATAAAAATGTGTGTAATATTTCTAAACATCAGCACATAATTGTTATTAAATAGGCAAAACTCTCCATACAGTAGTGCCATCCTGTGCCAACCAGAATAACCAATGGATGCCAGAAGTCTTGTGCATAAAATACTTATCTAGTGCCTATTCATCCAATATCCCCAGACTAGTTTCTGGCTTGTGGCGTTCGTCAGTGAGGAGCCTTGGATCTGAGAGCACTGCACATAGATCTTAGGATCTAATGCAACCCTCCAGAGGCCACCTTATATCTCTATTTAACTAGAAAACTATGAGAATGAAATTTGAAAACACATTAATATTTTCAATCTAAGCTCAATAACTTATATAGTCATATGGGCATGAATTCAGTTCAGCACCCATATATTTTGGTGTCTTTGGCTCTTGACAACCATAGCCACCACGATCCTATTAGGCAGGATTGGTGCTAAACCTCTAAACATCACATGATCACCATCTCTTAAACTAGCATATAATTGTTATTAAATAGACAAAACTCTCCATACAGTAATGCCTCCCTGTTCCAACCAGAGTAATCAATAGATGCTAGAAGACTTGTGCATAAAATCCCTATCTAGTGCCTACTCATCCAATATCCCCAGACTAGTTTCTGGTTTGTGGCTTCGTCAGTGAGGAGCCTTGGATCTGAAAGCACTGCACCTAGATCTTAGGATCTAATGCAACCCTCTAGCAGCTACCTTATATCTCTACTTGACTACAAAACTATGGGAATGAAATTGAAAACACGTTAATATTTTCAATCTAAGCTATATCATGTGGATCTGAACTCAGTTCAGCACGCAAACACTTTGGTGTCTTTTGCTCTTTAACAACCATAGACACCACTATCCTATTAGCTAGGATTGGAGCTAAACCTCTAAACATCATATGATCACCATAGCACATAATTGTTATTAAACAGGCAAAACTCTCCATACAGTAGTGCCACCCTGTACCAACCAGAGTAAATCAATGGATGCCAGAAGGCTTGTGCATAAAATGCCTATCTAGTGCCTACTCATCCAATATCCCCAGACTAGTTTCTGGATTGTGGCCTTCGTCAGTGAGGAGCTTTAGATCTGAGAGCACTGCACCTAGATCTTAAAATCTAATGCAACCCTCCAGCAGCCACCTTATATTTCTACTTAACTACAAAACTATGTGAATGAAATTTGAAAACACATTAATATTTTCAATCTAAGCTCAATAGCTTATTTTTGCCTATTTAATAACAATTATGTGCTAGTATAAGAAATGGTGATCATGTGATGTTTAGATGTTTAACACCAATCCTGTCTAATAGGATAGGATAGTGGTGGCTATGTTTGTTAAAGAGCCAAAGACACCAAAGTGTATGCATGCTGAACTGAGTTCAGACCCATATGACTATATAAGGTATTGAACTTTTCAATCTCATAGTTTTGTAGTTAAGTAGAGATATAAGATGGCTGCTGGAGAGTTGCATTAGATCCTAAGATCTCAGATCCAAGGGTCCTCACTGACGAAGGCCACAAGCCAGAAACTAGTCTGGGGATATTGGATGAGTAGGCACTAGATAGGATTTTATGCACAAGCCTTCTGGCATCCATTGATTTACTCTGGTTGGCACAGGGTGGCACTACTGTATGGAGAGTTTTGCCTATTTAATAACAATTATGTGCTAGTATAAGAGATGGTGATCATGTGATGTTTAGAGGTTTAACACCAATCCTGCTAATAGGATAGTGGTGGCTATGGTTGTTAAAAAGCCAAAAACACCAAACTGTACGGGTGCTGAACTAAGTTCAGACCCATATGACTATATAAGCTATTGAACTTAGATTGAAAATATTAATGTGTTTTTAAATTTCATTCTCATAGTTTTGTAATTAAGTAGAGATATAAGGTGGCTGCTGGAGGGTTGCATTGGATCCTAAAATCCAGGTGCAGTGCTCTCAGATTCAAGGCTCCTCACTGATGAAGGCCACAAGCCAGAAACTAATCTGGGGATATTGAATGAGTAGGCACTAGATAGGGATTTTATGCACAAGCCTTCTGGCATCCATTGATTACTACTCTGGTTGGCACAGGATGGCACTATTGTAAGGAGAGTTTTGCCTATTTAATGTGTAATATTTGTTCATGTTTTGCAACTCTTAATTACTTGAAAGTTTTTGTATGTGACTTACTTTAGGCAAATTTGGCTACCCCAAATTACTTATTACTATAATATGTATATATATTATTTTAAATATTTAAGTAACTTTTTTATGATTTTAAAATGAAATTTTATGAAAATAAGGTAATTATCATTTTATATTTATATTCAGGTTATTACAGAAGGAAATTGATCTTCGGCACTATAATTTTTCAAACTCTGCAAAGTCTTTTAATGGTGAAAAAGAAATAGTTGAATTACAACAAAAATTACAAGACAAGACAAAGCTGATGGAGAGATTTCAAATTGAATTAGATTCTATTCTCTATGGCCTTCAAGAACTCCATCAACGTGGAATAACCGTCCCTTTAAATTTTCAAGATAAAAGTTTTGTCCAATAAATTTTATTTTTTAGATGTGTGAGATTCCATTTAAAAAATCTTTTATAAAGCATATAGTAAGATGTTCAGGACCAATTTATTTTGTTTATATGTTTGATGTACATTTTCTAAAATATTCTCTTTGAACAGAAAGCATATTTTTTACAATAGTTGTAAATTTTCAAAACCACAGATTTATTTATTATATGTAAGTTGTAAAAAAATAAAGCTTTTTTTTTTTTAAATGTTTTTGCTGTAGTGAAGTAGAATTGAACAATTACTTTTAGATATTTAACTTAAAGGAATTTATATATATATATATTTGCAAATACACAGTAATGATTCAGATATTTTTTTTTTAGAAATTAGATAATTTAATTTAAGGAACTAAATTATGATTTTTTTTTATATCATAAAATTTCTAAAATGTTTTATAGCTTTTGAATAGTATTTCTAGAAATATGATTCATGAAATTTTTGAAGGGATTATCAAAATAAAAACAGTTTTCATAATAACACTGAGGAATTGTATTTTTTTTTTTTTTTTAATTTTTATTTTTTATTAGTATTAATCCAACTATCATTTTAGTCCAGAACCAGACATCTGATAGTAGTGTCAATTAATTTTTGGTTTTTGACTAATTTATGAAAAGCATTGGATTATGTATATCTATTTTGTAAGTGACTCCTTCTTTATTATTTAATGAGTCTAAGCCAACTTGTTTGTATAACTATAAATATGTGAAATTCAGTAGCAACCGTATTCTTAAAAAAAACATTGGTGTTAATATTGAGTACAATCTGGAACTACATAATATTTATCATAGAGTGAAATAAAAGCTAATTGATAAAATATCTGCATTTATTATTGTATTTATGGCCACAAGAGTATATTAAATAAAATCAAACAAATAATATATTTTGCAATAAAAATTATTTATTTATCAAAGCAATATCAATTAGTTAACAAAAATATACATGAAAATGACAATCTACAGAGAAATTAAGAACTATATATTTATTTTTTGATTATAAATGAGCTTTAAAATCACCGCACATGAATAAAGATACTATTAAATTCAAATGACACTAGATGTATTTCACGCTGAATCAGCACTCATCAGTTGACCCAGGCCGCCATCTCTCACTTATATCTTTAATGTTCAATATTTATCAACAGTAAATTGTTATATTTTGATTTACAAGTGTCACACCCACAACTTTGACATTATCCACTCTAAATAAATACAATAAAGATTATTGTGTCAAAGTTGTGGGTGGGGTAAGTTTTATACTTTTAAATTAAATGTAATAATTTACTATTGATAAATACTGAACATGTGATAAAGATGTATGTGAGAGCTGGTGATCTGGGCCACTTGATGAGTATTAGTTCAATACAAAATGCATTTTGGGGTCATTGGTTTTTACAGAGTTCATATTCATGTGTTTTAAAAATATGTGGTGGTGTGGACATTATTAAGAATATCTATAATAGATATTACACATGGAAAAGAGAAATGAAATTGAATTATTCCATGTGTGTGTTCAATATTTTAAAAAAAAACAGTAATCTTTAACTAAGATTTAAAGTGTGTATCTGTGCTAGAGATGATTTTTAATAAATGGTTGGTGATAATCATTATTATGTCAAAGTTATGAATAAGGTAAGTTTGATATTTATAAATTAAAATATAATAATTTATTGTTACAAGTGTATATTAAACAAAAGTGAAGAAATAACATTTTTCAATAAAAAAATGTTTATTATGGAAAAGTTGGTCTATATATAAAATTTCTACGAAATAAAAGTAAACAATATTTAACATATACTCCCTATAAATTCACAAATAAATGCAGCGTATGTCATGTATTTTCATTTATTCTTGCATGTATCAATGTATTTTATTGATAAATAATTATTATTGTTTAGTAATTATTGCAAAATATATTATCTTCTTCATTTAATATAATCTTGTATCCATGTATTTAAAAATAAGTACAGATATGTTTTATCCATTAGGTTTTTTTCACTCAATGATAAATACAATGTAGATCAATAAAACTGGTGAGTGCACACTATACTAGTATCAAAATATTATTTATATTAGCAAATAATAGATTTTATTATTGTTATATTTAATGTTTTAAAATATTTTTAGTTTAATTCTTGATATAATAAATAATAGTCTTAGAAATGAAAAGGGCAACATTTTTTTTTTTTTCTTAACTTACACTTATAAGGTTCTTTTTTTTTTTTTTTAGAAAATAATATAAAATTATATTTTGTTTCAATTGATTACTTTTGATATCTCTAAGAATTGTCAATAATGTTTATAATTGTAAATGGAAGCTGAGAGCTAAAAATTAGATGACAATCTGTTTTAGAATATTCTATAATCAAAGAATATATTTTTTTTAAAAGGCTGATTGTAATTCACCAAATTTGGCAAGATATTATTGATGACAAAATATAAAATTCTGCTTATTTTTTTTTCTGATTATCTTGTACCAAAATCAAAAATACTTTCTATCAATATCAAATTCAACACAGTTGTTCTGAATTACTGTTAGCAACTATTACAATAATTTTAAATTGGTCTTGCGGATAGCTTAAAAATTAATAAATATTTTATTTATCCAGTAGTTTATAATTCCTATCTCAAGATAACTACACCTAGGTGGTGATGTATATGTATGTTGCATCACTTTATGTTATTAAATGGATCTATAACCCCGTCTTTTTTTGAAAAAAAAAACAACCCAAGAATATGACATTTCAAAAAAGTAAAAAGAAGGATTAAAACTTTATTTTTAAAATATTTCAAAAATAAGATTTATGAGCAATTTAAAAATTATCAATGTCATTATTGTTTAAATAACTGAGAAAAGATAGATAAATATTGTCAATATTTAAATATCTCTTAAATTTTAAATTGTTAGTTATTTGAAAAAAAATAGCAAAGCTTAATCCAAATAAGCAATCAATTGCTTATATTCTTAGTATATTCTAAAATATTGCATTGTAGTACTATTTCTGTATGTACATGTTTCTGTTATCAAAAAAACATTGAAATTTTTTTTATAGTTCCTATTCAATCTATTTATATATAGATCATTATCAAAATTGTAATATATGTGCATAGTGATAATAATAATAATAATAATAATAATAATAGTAAACAATTGTGTCTAATGTATAATAAATATGAATGTATGTAGTAGTATTTGTAGGGATAACGCAGAACATTTAATTTTAACATTTAATTTTACTGTTTTCACTGTTTTAATTTACTTAATTCATAAGTTATACATAATTTCAACATATGTGTATTGAAATCCTCAAGATGAATTGTATACAAAAGGTTGAAAATTTAAAAATAAAAATCTCCAAATTTTGATGCAGGAAATGTGAGAGAAATAGAAATCTATTTAACAAATTATTGATCTTAAATGAAATTGTTTTTTGAAGTGAGTGATGGGAAGGCTATTTTGTCTTGTATATATATGTTGTAGTATCTTGTTGAATTTCACTTGAAAAGTTTCTATTTATTAATAGATGAAACACATGGTTGTGGAAGAATTGTAGTAAAAAAAAATTTTTTTTTTTTGGCTAGTAAAGTAACCTTGATATTTTGCTGGACAGACTCAAGTATTAGAATCTCAACTAAAAAAAAATATTCGGTCAATTGAATGAAACTATTTTGCTGCTTGGTTATTCAAACAATTTTTTTTTTTTTTACATCTTGCCAAATTTTTTTGAATTTTACTTTTTTATCAGACTTTTATGATTTAAAAAAGTAAGTTTATCAGTGTGATTTTTCAAAAGAATTTAATTACAGATAATATGAATTTTATAAATACATTAAATACATCTGACATGGCATGAGTCAGGATCGTATCCAATTTGCTGTAGCCTTGTTGAACTGGATGAACAAAAACATGTATGCTGTGTTCATCCACGATTGGTACCACATGCTCAATGGGTCTTTTAATGAGTGGAATCGTTCAGCATCGTAATGAATGCATATGAACAAATTATCATGGACTGTGGTTTATTGCTATATACTAGATATGTAGACGACATTTTTGTAGCTGCGACTAAATAAATAATAGAAGACATTAAGTTAGACCTCACAACAGCATCAGGTCTAAACATAAACACAGATCAAAAATGAAGCTCTCAATTGTATTAAATATCTAGACTTACAAGTGATGATGGAGGCCCATCACTTCTGTTACAGAACGACCATCAAACGCATCAATGTTAGGGGCCACATACACCACTCATCGAACACTCTATATACATATAAAATGGCTGGTCTGAAATCTTTCTTATATAGAAAGCCGAATCTGTGCAGCTTTGATGCTGATAAAAGGAAGAACATTGAGATGTTCAGAAATGAACTAATTAATGCAAAATACAATAAGAGAGTGATCGATAATATTATTAGGAATTTTGAAAACAGTCCCATTCGAGAACATAAACAGAATAAACCCCATATTTTGCTGCCATATAATAAAAATATACATAAAGATTTATACACAATCTTTAGTAATGATTTTAGTTTGTGTTACCGCTCTCCTCCCAATTTCAACAGATGCATAAACAATACTAAGGACTACATCCCCCCAATATACGCCCAACATGCCATTTACAAGATCGTGTGTAGTAATAATAATTGCCCGGCGGCATATTATGGGGAGACTAGGGCATCCATCCATGCAAGACTTGCACAACACATATATGCATACAGTAAGGCCTCAGCTGACCCATCTATTTTTGCGCAGCATCTATGGGACACCAGTGCAGGCCAGACAAGCCTCGCATTATGTGCAGAGCGGCATGAATTGCGAAGAAAAGTGGAAGAGGCATGTTATATCATCTCTAACGTACATGCCATGAATAAAAAGGAGACATTTTATGCCATATCTAGGAAGTGGCTAATATAGATCTATTCCACCCTTATTTGTATATTTAGTCCGCCCTAATTTGCATAGTTTACTTCTTGAAAATGAAGGCTTAGACCTTTGAAAGCGCTCTAATAAATCGATAAAAAGTTTGTCATTCGTTTGATTTACGGTGATTATATATATTTAAGTTATACATGTGTATTTTCATATATTAACACATTAGAGTTTACAAATATTTTTCTAACATACAGTTGAACGTTTAAATATTAGGAATATTAGTGTAATGGAGCCTACAATACATAATAGAATGGCTTTGAAGTCAATGCTGGAGGTGTGTAAATACAGGCAAAGATTAGATTTTCTGATCAGGTGTAGAAACCATAAAGTGTTTTCGAGGTTTTGTTATGTGAGGCTGAACCCATCAATACATAACATCAACGCCATCACGGTACAAGTACAAGCACTAATATTAAACAAAGTGATTGTGCATTATAGAAGAGAACTGTCAATAGCAAACAACAGGTTCAAAATCATTTTCAACAACAGAGTATCACCACCAGATATAATCGATAAATAGTAACAGATTTAGAGTAAAAATGGAAACAAACTTTAATAAGTAGCTCCAATTTTTAGCCTATAAACAAGGCAGACAGATGGTTCCACAGGGTCAAGAAAGCTTTATAAATTTAACAAACACATCCCAGAGATTGTAAAAACAGTTTTGAATAAAGGCCCTAGATTTGTTGGCGAAGGATGGAGGCTATCTAAAATGGAGCTTGTGGCAGACACTGAAACCAGTTTGGACAAAAACCCACTTAAAGACTTGTATAGCTAAAATCGCCAGCTGTATACAATACAAGGCCATACAACCACAGCATGAACTGTGGAGATATAGTACGGCAGCAACATGAAGGTTTTTGGATCAAAATAAGATCACAGTCATGAAAGAAGACAAAGGAAACAGATTTGTGATTATGACTACAGGGGAATATATAAACAATTCAGCAACAAATAGATAAACTGAAATTTATAAAAGTCCCAGAGATCAACTTTAAATTGAATAAAGAAGTTTGTCTCAACTGTTCTCAGGCCTCACACATTTCAAGCATTCTCTAAGGCTGAATACCTCCAAATATACCCATCCACAACTACTCCAAGAATGTTTTCAAATGCTAAATGCCATAAGGAGAATGTACCACTGAGATTGATGATTGACTTCGGTGGTGTTCATTATTACAAGGCAACAAAAACTAAATACATGGATCACACAAGCCACAGGCATGGGGATTATGCTATCAAGTCATCCAACTTTGTAAATAGACTGAAGAATGTGGCTCCAGAACAAAATGCACAGATGACAGGTCTTGGTGTTGCAGAATTGTATGGATCTATTGACAGACTTAAGTCCATAATAATAGTAAAAGAAGCACTCATCAGACATGGCATGAGTCAGGATCGTATCCAATTTGTTGTAGCCTTGTTGAACTGGATGAACAAAACATGTATGCTGTGTTCAACCGTGAATGGTACCACATGCTCAATGGGTCTTTCAATGAGTGGAATCGTGGCCAGCATCGTAATGAATGCATACGAACAAATTATCATGGACTGTGGTTTATTGCTATATACTAGATATGCAGACAACATTTTTATAGCTGCCCCTAAAGAAATAATAGAAGACATTAAGACAGACCTCACAACAGCATCAGGTCTAAACATAAACACAGATCAAAATGAAGCTCTCAATAGTATTAAATATCTAGACCTACAAGTGATGATGGAAGCCCATCACTTCTGTTACAGAATGACCATCAAACCGATCAATATTAGGGGCCACATACACCACTCATCGAACACTCCATATACATATAAAATGGCTGGTCTGAAATTTTTCTTATACAGAAACGCAAATCTGCAGCTTTGAGGCTGATAAAAGGAAGAACATTGAGATGTTCAGAAATGAACTAATAAATGCAAAATACAATAAGAGAGCGATCGATAATATTAGGAATTTTGAAAACGGTTTCATTTGAGAACATAAACAGAATAAACCCCGTATCTTGCCATATATTAAAAATATACATGAAGATTTATACACAATCTTTAGTAATGATTTTAGCTTGTGTTAAAACTCCTCTCAATTTCAACAGATGCATAAACAATACTAAGGACTACATCCCCCAATATACGTCCAACATGCCGTTTACAAGATCGCGTGTAGTAATAATAAATGCCCGGCGACATTATGGGGAGACTAGGGCATCCATCCATACAAGACTTGCCCAACACATATATGCATACAATAAGGCCTCAGCTGACCCATCCCACCCATCTATTTTTGCACAGCTTCTACAGGGCACCAGTGCAGGCCAGACAAGCCTCGTGTTATGTGCAGAGAGCGGCACAAATTGCGAAGAAAAGTGAAAGAGGCATGTTATATCATCTCTAACGTACATGCCATGAATAAAAAGGAGACATTTTATGCCATATCTAGGAAGTGCAGATATAGATCTATTCCAGCTTTATTTGCATATTTAGTCCACCCTAATTTGCATAGTTTACTGTTTGAAAATGAAGGCTTAGACCTTTGAAAGCGCTCGAAAAATCGATAAAAATTTGTCATTCGTTTGATTTACGGTGATTATATATATTTAAGTTATACATGAGTATTTTCATATTAACACAAATATTAGAGTTTACAAATATTTTTCTAACACACAGTTGAACGTTTAAATAATACATTAAAAAAAAACAACTTAGTTCACAAATCAAAAGTCCTTTTTCATTTGGTTATAAATTGTTCAATTACAATTTATGGGGAGGGATAATAAAGGGCCATTCTTGCATCTTATCTTAAATAAAATATATTTGATTGAAATTATTGCATCCAATAAATATTCTAAATTAGGCTGTTAGTTAATAACGAATGAAAATTTCCATTGTAAATGAAACCAAAAAGTTATACTGCACATACATACTTCAAATATCAAACGACAATTTTGCAATAAAATATTACATTAATCACCCTTACACATATATTGCTGATTCCTATTAATGTATACATACCTATAAGCAATTATTTCACAAATATTTTTTTATTAAATGAAAACGTGAACAATCAATGGGAACCAGGTTGTCAGAGGGTTTGCAGACTTAGGACCATCTAGTCACTGCCTACATACACCTGATTGTAGAGTGAGTAATAAAGAAAATTATTTTTGTCTAATGCAGGAAGTAAAATTATAGTGCTAACTATTTCACTCCAGTGCTGTTACTTTGATTGGCTGCAAATGATTCTAAAATGTTCAAACATTACTTGGAAGTAGAAAAATTTATTCAATTTTTTTTTTATAAAGATAAATTATGAATGAAATATTCAAAAGAGCAGTTGAAAAAAAATATTAATATATTTAAAAACATTGGATGAAGTGTTAAAGAATGTGAAAGCATCTTAAAGTGGAGCCTGTAGTAATAGAATATGGGGCTGAGGAAAGTGAAACATTTTAATATTAAGTTATTGTTACTGTTTTAGAATAATAAAAAATAATGAAACTTTTCTTTCAGGGGGTAGTTTAGCTGAACAAATAAATAGTTTTCAGAGCAGTTAAAACTACTGTGATGTCTAACTAAGTATCCTGTTTTTGGAACTCTTACATTTGTACATAATATTTTATAAACTTCATAGAAAAATGTATTTGCTGAATAAAGAGTCTCATAGCATAATAGTGCATCGTCCTGTCATATGCATGGTATGAGATTTAAATCCTTAATTAGCTTAAACTTGGAAGTTATTTTAGATTACAGTAAGCTTAGGATTTTTGTTTGATTTTGCATATTAGTATAAAATGAATATATAGTGGGTAGATTCTCCCAGATTGATCAAGGCGTCGAGTTAATTTGCCGACTATAAAATCAAAATGTGCAAATGCATTATAAAACTGATTTGCTTCACTAATTCTCAATATGCCATGTTCCAATGAATGCTGAACCAATGATTTACCTTATTAGGTTGTCATATTATATCAATGTTGATAAAATAAGTTTTTCTGTCAAATTTTGATGCCCTGCTAATAATTCAATGTTATTCAAAATAATATTGATTATATGAACTCTAATAATCAGTTATTGAATTTTTGCAATAAACACATATTGGCTATTATGAATTGTTTATTTAGATAAGAATATTCACCATAATAAAACTAGTTGACATCCCTTATTCAAAACAATGGCATCTTATGAATCTTATAGTCACAATGTAAAATAAGTCATTATTGAATAAGCACTTGTAGGAGTAGAATATTGAACCAGATTTATAAATTAATATATTCCAAAAATAAAATAGGTATATTTCAAATATATTAGTAGAAAAAAATGTTATTTAGAATCAACTGCTGCTCACATTAAGTTTAAGAAGCTGTTGAATACCAAAATCATTTATTTGAATTTCTAAACTGCTCATGTTACTAAAGCATAAAATTATTTTAACAAATATTTTACAAGTAATTTATTTTTGGGTTTGCTTTAAAAAAAAATATTGTTTGGTTATCAAAAAATGATTATTGTTAACTTGATTTAAAAAAAATTATGATTGACAACAAGACTTAAGAATGAACAGTGAATTTAAAATTACAAAGGAGATATTTGTTAATCATTATTAGATTTTTTTATTACATTAAAAGCATATATGGACCTGAAAATTGTATCAGAAATATATAGAATGATACTTTTTTCTAAAATAATATTTTGATCATCTTTTGAACAATATGTGAATTCAGATTACTATTTACTGATGTTATCAATTCATTTAAATTTGAGCAATAATATCTAGATTAATATTATTAATACAGCTTTTGGAAATTTTAAAAATGGAATCTGTAGAAGTTTAAAATATGATAATGTATTAACTTTCTAACTGGGATTTTTTTAGAGTATGTAAAATCATATTATTCCACATAATATTAAGAATTTTTTATTGTTCTAATTCAATCACAGGTATCAAGAAACTGCTAAAATAATTTTAAATAGTAGAGGTAAAAAAAAATTTTAATTAAATACTTTTATTTACCATGTACTAAAAAGAAAAAAAAAGTTTCTTAATCAGCATGTGGGGGAGGGGGTGGGTCAAAAAATTAATTAAATTAATCCCTTGTTATAAAAATAGAGATTGACTTAATTTCTGGATCCCCCTCATGCTTTTATTTCAATTTAAATCTAAAAACCCCAATTGTGCTTGAAGAAATTATTTGTTTCTTTTTAGTGCACAATAAATAAAAGCATTTAATTTTAATTTTTTTATCTCTATTATTTATAACTTTTTAGCATTGGCATAGTAAATAAAAATGTAAAATTATATTGTACTTTAAATTGACTGAATACTTATAGATGATATGTATCACTAGATATTTCTGCTATAAGTTAATATATAACTTATGTATATAACATATTTAGTATGTAAAATAATTGTTGAAACTGTAGAAAATATGTAAAAGATTAATAATAATAAATATAGTTGAAATAATATGTTTAATGATGTGCTAAATCACCTTTCAACATCTAATAACCCACTTATTGTACATGAAATTATGCAAATCTGACACCTCCTAGTTCACCCTTTCAATAATTGGAAACACTGTCTCTGCCAATTATCTCTCAGTTATGCTTTTATACAGACACTCCATGTTGAAAGTTGACTTAGCAGATCATTAAACTTTATTTTAGCCATTATTTATTTATTTTTTACCTGTTTAGTATGCGTATATAAGTGATTTAAAATGTGAAATATTCTTTTAAATGAAAAGTGTTTGACATTTTTGCTTTTGATTGGAAATTTTAAAAAAATGCTTTCCAAAACTATATTGTAAATGAACTCCACTTAATATTTATATCAAGTTTCATATATTACTAGATATTTCTGGAGTAAGATAATATGTATACACTTTATGTATATATCATATTTTTAGTATGCGTATATAACTATATATATATATTAGTAATGAAGTTACTTTTCTGTAAAAATTCCTGACATTTTTTTTTTATTTGAAAAAAATTCATAAAAAAAAAAACGCTCAACAAAACTATATTGTAAAGTAACTTTATTATTACTTGAATGAAACTTAAAATTGTAACCAAGAAAATTGAGCATTGTTTAAAACATTGAAATTCTAAGATCAAAATATTCAAAACTCCCCCTAAACTAAATTGCCTATCTAAAGTAATATTGTCCTACCACTTTTACAGACATTTTTTAAGATGTACAAAATTTGAACAAATTACATTAAACAAATCTATTAAACTTCAATTTTAAAATGTTATAATTTTAAATTGAAAGCAAAAATAAATCTTTATTGCTCTCTCATGAGCCTTATTTAAAATATTAAAGTTGTAAGAACAGTTTTTAACTTTGATATCAAAATATTTAATATTTTCCCACCCTCTATTCCATATCCAAGAAACTAAGGGAACTATTGGAAAGATTAATGTCCTATATAGATTTGCCTGGCATTTCTTATATACTAAGTTTGAAGCAATTCTATTGAATTTAAATCTATTAAACCTCGATTTTAAAATATAAACAAAGCACAAAATATATACCATCATTAAAGTTCTAAAAACAATTTCTAATTTTGATATTAAAATATTCAACATTTTCTCACCCTCCGTTCCATATCTAAGAAACTAGACACCTTATCAAAAAATTAGTATCCCATTTGGATTTGCTTGGTATTACTTATGTACCAAGTTTGAAGCAATTCTATAGAATTTAAATTTATTAAACCTTGATTTTAAAATTTCATTTTAACTTAAAAGTGATTCAAAAGTTTACAAACATACTAACAATTTTCCAACTTAAATAAAAGCATTTAAAAAATAATAACCAAATGGTTTATTACTTGTGAGTTTGTAAGAAATTTGAATATCAGAAATGATACAGTCAAGCCACAATCCTTGGATTTTGGAATCCCATAATTCATTATTCCACCAATCCACGAAGTCATGTAATGCAATAATATAAAAATATGAAAGAGGTAAATGATTTTTGACAAGTCGAAAGCATGAGAAATATAACAATGACCATAAAACATTTTACTGAAAAGGGTTGCAATAAAAGGTCTTTTTCTTGGATTTATAGATTTTAAAAAAGCCTTTGATAAACATGAATTAAAAATAATTTTCAGATACAGCATTAAAAACTGAATTGATGATTAAAAGATGAAAAACCCAAATTGAAATAAATTGTTTTTTTACTGAAGACATAAAAAAAATAAAACATGAGTGATGGCATAATCAATAATGAAAATTCAAAATTATTTTGAGATCAGATTTTAAGTAAAAATTATATCGCTGGCGATGTTTGAGTCCAAGTATCCAGTTGAGCTCATTGGTTTTACTCTTTTTTTACTTTATTCAACCAAAAATTAATCCAAGGACTTTTGAGTCTATTATTCTGCTACCGAACTAAAGATGGTGTAGCATTTGTGACAAAAAAATATAAAGTTTAAATATGAGGGGGGGGGTGTCATTATATCATCTCTCAAGATATAAAAATTATATATCTTTGGAGTTCAAGTTTAAGAGAAAATATTTAATAATTTTAATAAAAGAGCTTAGAATATATTCAACACATGAATATCAAGCATACCTATATATCATGAACCATGGGAATGATAATGATCATTCCAACTTGTAAAAGGGACAAAAATGTTGATATATTTGTGATGATTATAAAATTAATATATGAACCACAAATACATCTACAAATATGAATGTGCTATTTCATTATTTTGCTTATTTAATATTGTGTGGTTGCTCTTAAGCAAACTTTTCTTTCTGAAAAACTTCAACACTGTGCCCAATTGTAGCCTTTATTGCTATATCTTTCCAAACAGAGCAATCAATATTGCATTTCTTTTATAAAGTCTTTGAGATAACATTTATAACATAAATGGGATTTTGTTCTACCATGAAATCTATATGCAGATTTACCACATACTTTTTTTAGGGTGTCTTGTATTGTTTATTTGTTTCATATTCTGATGAAGATGTGATTTTACTAGAGCAGACTTTATCATAACTTTATCTTTCTTATTACATTGCCAAATCCATATAATATTAAATCATCTATGTTCTTTATTACTGTTTCACAATGCTTTTTTTATAACCTACGACAGTTTCAATTGCCCCAGCAATCTTCTTCAGAACTATAACTTCTACTTATATTTCCAAACCTTAATATTAAATCATCTATCTTCTTTATTGCTGTTTCATAATGCTCTTTTTTACAACCCATGATAGTTTCAATTGCCCCTGCATTCTTTTTCAGAACTATAACTTCTATTTATATTTCCAAACCTATGGGTTGTAAAAAAAAAAAAAGCATTGTAAAACAATGGGTTGTAAAAAAAAAAAAAGCATTGTGGAACAATAATAAAGAACATAGATGATTTAATATTATACAGATTTTATTATATCACGAGCAGCAAACTGCTTTTACATTGCTTGGTCACATGATCTTGCCATCAATTTTTTTGTAGTTTTGCAGTCATCCTTAAGTAAATTTTTAAAAACAACTTTAGGCTATATTTTATAATGTTCGTATACTGGGTTCGAATTTGTGTTCTTTAAACTTATGCATTGTAGCTATAAAAAAGACCATATGTAATAAACAATTTTATGTCAAGAATTAACAATGCCAAACTAATAATTCAAGTTTTCCTATTGCATATACAATATACGCGAACATTTTTTTATTTGTAAAAAAAAAAAAGGATTTAGTTCTTTACATTTTACAAAAAGGCATTCATTTTACTTTTTGACAAATCATTATTGTTTAAATTGCTAATATTAACTTTATTCCAAAATAGATTCTATTTCTGTAATAATAATTACAAACTTAGTTGTCAACTGAACTACTATAATCAATCTTTCAACTTAAGTAGTTTAAAGTTTATTCGTTGTTTCAGTTTTACCCGCTAGAGGACATTTAATAATTCACACATGTTGATTGAGAAACCGTGAACTTCTTTAGACTTTAATAATAGACTAGTTATTACTAACACAATGTCTGGAAAGAGTTACATTCAAACTGGTAAGTACCTATAATCACTTTAGACATCTTCATTAAATTAATTCATTAAATTATAAGAGAAACATTAAAATCGGATAAGTCTTATAACCTATTCTGAGACTAAAATTTCGTAAAGATGAGAAGAAAAAATTACTTATCTAAAAAAAATTACTTTTACTACTGAAGTAATTGCATATTTATAACATTAATTTAAAAAAACTTTGTCAAGGACAACTGCCATATTTTTGACTAGTTATAAATAAATTTTTGGAGGTAACACTTAATTATTACAAATATGTATATTATATATATTGCACTTTCTTGAATAGGTGTGTATATTCTTCTTTAATATTAGGTACATGAATTAATTTTTATGTTCGAATGTAGGTTTAACAAATCACTTTCACGTTCCATGCAAGAAAAATCCTAAAAAAGATTAAAAAGTACATAAGTTCTTATTTTCCTTCATGTTTTTCAAAAGAGTCTTTAGCGAATTCTTTGTAAAATAATTTGCCTATGAGATCTTGCGGCATTCAAATACTCAAGTAGCAGTTTGAGCATAACAGTTCCATTCCAGTACTCAAACTGAATTGTTATTTTTACTTCTCTCAAAGTAAAATCGATCCATGAACTTGTAGTTCTCAAGTCATTCTATATTAAACAGCACTGATAATAGATTCCTTGTTTTACTTGAGCAAGCGAAATGTTGCTATTTGTGTGCTTATGTTTTATATATATACACTATGCTATCATTACAACTAATTAACCTAGAAAACTAATTACTAAACATTTAAAATAAGCAATAGATGCTTTGTGTTTTCCTGAAAGTTTGTAATGATTGTATTTTAGTTGCATTTATATATTGGACTATTTCCATCATCTAATATTAAGTATTTTCCAATGTCTTCAGAAAAATTTAACTTTATTTAAATTTTTCAGTTACATTCAACTGTTAGCACATGCACAAGATAATATATGCACAACATTTCAAAAGATATTATTCTCTTTTCTTCAGGTGTTGCTGACCTGACCAGCGACAGTACTAGCATTAGAATTAAACCTAGACCCTTAAATTCATGAATATCGACTTTTAAGATAATACACTGCTCTTGTGGTTAGAGTGTTACCTTAAAATTCAATATTCAAAAATTTAAGAATCCAAATTCAATTCCCATGCTAATACTGCCGTTGGTCAGGCCAGCAACATCTGAAGAAGAATGGAGAATAATAGCTCTCAAAATGTTGTGCATATACTAACCTATGTGCTATTACTAACAATTGAATGTAATTGGAAATTTTAAATAAGATTAAATTTTTCTAAAGACATTCAATACTTAATATTAGATTATGGAAATAGTCCAATATATAAATACAAATAATAGATGCTTTATTGCTTGGAAGTTCATTAAAAAGTTTGAGCACTGGAAATAATAGAGCTAGTCAATAATCTGTGACCCTTGAGATCTAGAGGACAATGCCATACAAGGTTAAAAATAATCATGGTTTTTGTTTGAGAGTTTATTAGAAGTTTGAGCACTGGAAATGTCAGAATGACTTCACAATTTAGGGATCTTGCATTCTACAATTGTATTAAAGTAAATTACTAAACTATTGCATAACAATACAATTTATGTTGTTTGTAATATTAATACTTGTTAAACACAATGTCAGCACATAATATTTATATAAGGCTATAACCTTAGTGCATGCATCTTGAGTGCTTAATTTTACTGCAAGAGAGACCACTACAATCTTAACGCAAGATTCGACTTAATAAAGATAAGAGCGACCACTCTTATCTTCAACCTATTTTTCTAATTATATAGGCAAATCTAAAGCATTTTGATTTGGGAATGTGAAGCTAATAAATTCTTCACTGATTAAGTCCAGTATTCTGTTACATACTAACGTTCGCGAAACCTTTCGATTTATGATGAGTCAATATTCAGATCTTAAATTTAAAAATATTTTGAATCAATTTAAAGTTGTAAATATTAATATATGCTAAGCGCAATGTCAGCACATATAACCTTAGTACATGCGCCTTGTGTGCTTAATTTTATTGCAAGAGAGACCTCTACAAATCTTAATGCAAGATTTGATTTTATAAAGATAAAAGCATGCTACATTGCACTTTACAAGTATTAATATTTACAACTTTAAATTGATTTAAAATATTTCTAAATTTAAGATCTGAATATTGTCTCGTAAAGTGAAAGATTTCACGAACGTTAATGTGTAACAGAAATAGTGGACTTAATCAGTGAAGAATTTATTAACTTCATGCTCCCAAATAAAAATGCTTTAGATTTGTCTATATAATTAGAAAAATAGGTTGAAGATAACAGTGGCCGCTCTTATCTTTATAAAGTCGAATCTTGCGTTAAGATTTGTAGAGGTCTCTCTTGCAATAAAATTAAGCACACAAGGTGCATGTACTAAGGTTGTAGCCTCATATAAATATATGTTGTTTTATAATATAATTCCAAAACAACCATAGCAATATAAATATTCTTCTAACCAAAAGTGAAAAATTAAACTACATTTTTGAGTACTGTGATAAATTCTGTGAGGATAACATCATCAATCTTATTTTGCTTATAAATACTTGAGAAAATAAATAGTTAAATCAAAACCATTAATTCTCTTTTTATACATATTTGCATTTTTTTTTTTTGATGGTTTACTTTTTTTAAAAAAAAGATGCAAATGTTAATGGGGAAAAAGGTAAAATAATAAAGTTTTATAACCGTGAGTTTTATCATTCATGACATTCGAAGATGTACTTTCAACAAATCTGATTTGCTTATATGTCCAACCCCCCCCCTCTCCATTTTCAATACCTCTTTCAAAATGGCACCCTTCACATATTTCTCTGCAAGCTTGTTTTACAATATACCATTTATATACTTGATAATTATTATAATTTGTTTGCCACTGCTTGCTTTCCTTTCAATAAACACACTTTAATTTAAAATCAACCACAAACTTTAATGAATTAGGTTACTTGCATAAACTAATATAATTCTTTATATTTTTAATATACATCATGTTTAAGGATGTTTTTTTTTGCTTTTTAATTTCTGATACACATATATATTTAAGACTTTCTTTTTTTCCAGTGTCCGGGACTATTAATCCTTCTGCTCTTGGAGTTACCCTTACCCATGAGCATCTTTATTGTGATTCTATGGCTTTACAAGTTGAGCCTTGGACCAGAGATGTAGATAAAGTTAATTTAGATTTTACTTTACCAAATCTTGGCTGGATTAGACAATATCCGTAAGTTCTTTTATTATGCTTTTGCAACAATACATAAATTCAGTTAAAATATCACACGATCACCATTCTTTATGCTTACATAAGCTATTTACACAAAGGCAAAACTTCATATAGTACGCCACTCAGTGCAAGCCAGAGTAATCAATGGATGCCGTAAGGTATGTGCATAAAATCCCTATCTAGTGCCTACTCATCTAATAGCCTCAGACTAGTTTCTAGCTCCTCACTGATGAAAGCCACAAGCTAGTCTAGCAATATTGGATGAATAGGCACTAGATAGGGATTTTATGCACAAACCTTCCTGCAGCCAGTGATTACTCTGGCTTGCACTGAGTGGCACTATTATAGGAAAGTTTTGCCTTAAGCTGTCAAATGTCACAGGATCATCATTCTTTATGCTTACATAAGCTGTTGTTCATGGAGGCAATAAGGCTCCTCACTGTTGAAAGTCACAAGCTAAAACTTAGTCTGAGGATATTGGATGAATAGACCCTAGATGGGGATTTTATACACAAACCTCCCTGCATCCATTGATTACTCCAGCTTGCACTGAGTGGCACTACTTATGGAGAGTTTTGCCTGGGTGCTCATTTAAAATAATAATGATGATGATTTATATGAATATTGTACCATCAGTTCCTGTGTGTGTATATATATACTTTTATATTCAGAAATATGTAAAGTCTCTTGTTAACAAAATGCAATTAAATGAGTCTTTTATCAATGGAATACAATCAATTGACTGAATGCTTTTTATTACTCCTTGGGTTCATTTGAGTTAATATAGTTGCAAAAATTGCCTATTACCATTATGTATATTCTACATAGAATTTGTCTCATCCAGGAGCAACCAGTAACTCAACAGGTATGAGCCAGCAGGTAAATGTGTAAATCATCATATCTACCAAACAATTTCAGTGCTTTCAGTTAAACAGATCAATACAATGAAAAATTCAATGTTATTACTATATATAAAAGCTTAAAAGAATTTATTATTACTGCATAGAAGTGTAATTATCAACCTACATACAATCATTTGCTGCCACATCGAGTCTTTGAATATAATAATAATTTAACTTCCTAGTCATAGGTGAATGAAGACATGTGGCACAGCTAATTTGATCAGCTTTTGAGACACTGTGACAATAGAAATAATAGTAAAATATTTTTATCACAAATCAAATAATGAATTAACAATTGACGAGGCAAATCCGAATTTTTGATAACCTTTTATTAATTTCTATTGATTATAAATAAGGCATTATCCACATGAAAGAGTGGGAATAAGTACATCGTGATAAGAATGACATTATTGTATACTTAGAGATGAGACACAATTTTGACTATCAGGTTTCTTTGTATAGAATGTTTTTAGTTACGATGGCAGTCTAATTATGATAGACAATCTGGTTGTTTGTGAACAAAATTTTATAAGTTGTTGCTTTGAGTGTTACTTGAACTTCTTTCAACAATTTTCTCCTAATTATAACAGTTTTTTTTTAACTGTATAATTCTACAGTCTTTTTATTCATCATGCATGAATGAGTCTTTAATGGACTATTTCAAATGAATCTGTTAATGATTTAAAATTTAGGAAATTATGAAAACAATGAATATTAAGAAATCACATACAGCAGCACTAACATATGTATAATAGTTGTAATATGATACTGACTTCTTTCTCACATAGTTAACATTTTGCTGTGCATATTAATTGTGTTATGTGCTATTCTGTATATTGTGAATTTTACTTCATTGATATCATACTTTCCAAAAATGGCAGTTTTATAAAAAAAATGTTTGTTTATACATACATAATATATATATATAATTATATAGTATATACATACATAATATATATATATAATTAAGCAGTAATACTAATATGTAGAAACTACATCGATAACTTCAAAGGGTTAGTCAAATTAATGCAATACCTTCTAATATCAAAGCAATCTGTTTGCAAGTGAAAAATGGACCCACTTTTTATCTGCTTGACCAAGATCTTACGTGGATGTACATTAACAATAATATTTTGTTAGGTCGAACATTAAATAAGACAGAAATGCTCTCGTAGCCTTATTGAAATCAGCTTATAATTTTAAATTCATACAGCAAAGTTATTTCTATCCATTTTAATAACCTTGTAAGCAAACAATCCAATATGTAAATATTAAATTTTATTGCATTAATATATAATAATGGAATCAATAAATTTCAAAGCATTAGCTCTATCGATATCTCTACCTTCTGAATTTAAAATTATATGCCAATTTAAATGAGGCTGTGAGGCAAGATTTAATATTTGTCATAATAAATCATCATCGTCTAGTTTATATCCACATAAGATCATGGATAAATGAAAGAAAATGAAGTCATTTTTTATTTTGCAATATAAATGATTTTGATATTGGCAATGCTATATTAATGTAGCATCATGTTAAAATTTAGCAATCCTGTTATTGTTCTGCATAATTATATGCAAAAACGTATGAGATATACTTAAAATCTGAATAAAGTTCACAAATTTTTATCTGGTGCACCTTAGTCTAAGTTATATTAATCATAGCCATGGCTTCTGACGAGGGGGATTTCTGGCTTTCTCTAATAAAGTCAACAATCTTCTTCCCTCTGTCAGATGCTATGACTAATATAATATAAAAGTGCACTAGGAAAAAATTGCAAACTTTATTCAAATTTTAAACATATTTTGTATATGTTTTGGCATAAAGTTATTTTCCATATTACATTTCCTCGAAATACTGTGTACCAAAATTTTCAACATTACAAGTTTGCGATTAAAAATAACTTTATCTTTTGAATTTAAAATTATAAACCAATTTCAATACACTATGAGGGCACTATTTGAGTTTAATGCTCACTATAGTAAAATATTATTGTCTAATTTATATCCATATAAAATCTTTGCAAGCAAAACAAAGGTGGATCCATTATTCATTGGCAATGCACTTTACTATTTATGGCCATTGAAGTTTATCGATGTGATTATTTTACATATATGTAATAGCAAGAGAGACAGCCTCTGAGCTCTCTTGGCATAAAAAGTTGCATGGCCTTATTAGTCTTAAAACAGGCAAAACTCTCCATACAGTAGTGCCACCCAGTGCAAGCCAGAGTAATCAATGGATGCCAAAAGACATGCTCCCCAGACTAGTTTATAGCTTGTGGCTTTTGTGAGGGAGGAGTCTTGTATTTGTGAGCAATGCACCTAGATCTTAGGATCTAATGCAACCCTCCAGCAGCCACCTTTTATCTCAACTACAAAACTATAAGAATAAAATTGAAAACACAATAATATTTTTAATCTAAGCTCATTAGTTTATATAGTCATATAGGTCTGAACTCAGTTCTTTAATAACCATAGCCACCAATATCCTATTAGGCAGGATAGGTATTATACCACTAAACATCATATGATCACCATTTCTTATGCTTGCTCATAACTGTTATTAAGACAGGCAAAATTCTTCATACAGTAATGCCATTCAGTGCAAGCCAGAGTAATCTTTGAAATGCCAGAGGGTTTATACTTAAAATCCCTATCTAGTGCCTACTCATCCAATATCCCCAGACTAGTTTCTAACTTGTGGCTTTCATCAGTGAGGAGCCTTGGATCTGAGAGTACTGCACCTAGATCTTAGAATCTAATGTAATCCTCCAGCAGCCACCTTTTATCTCTACTTTACTACAAAACTATGAGGGTTGCATTAGATCCTAAGATTTCCTCACTGATGAAAGAAAGCCACAAACTAGAAACTGGGGATATTGAATGAGTAGGCACTAGATAGGGATTTTATGCATAACCTTTCTTGAATCCATTGATTACTCTGGCTTGCACTGAGTGGCACTACTATATGGAGAGTTTGGCTTGTTTTAATAACAGTCATGAGGAAGCATAAGAAATGGTGAACATGTGATGTGCCTTATTAGTCTATCATAAATTCAATCAATTTTTTATAAAAAGAAAATAGTTCCTCTGTTAGTATACATCAAATATTAAATGAAAAGCTGACCTGAATCATAACAATCAGAAAACGAATATTAAATTAGTCATTATATTTAAGGCAATTTATATTTGACTTGATTGATATTTAATTTAAATAGCAGAGCTATCTGTGCTCATTTTGAAATTCTGCAAATAAATTATTTTTATGTCAAATGTGTAGAAGAGTGTCTATCTATTTATAATATTAAAAATAGTCAGCGTGGCTTTGTATCTATAAAAGTATGAGCCCCTTCCTCATTAGTTATGAAGGTACATCTTATTAAAATCATATTTCTGTTTGTACAGTTAGCGCATTGACAGTCATCTGTTTAACTAAGATTAACCATCTGGGAACTCTATCTGATAATTGCTTGAAACCTGATGACTTATTAGTATTGAATGGCCAGATTTACTTCTGGACCAAATAACTAAAAGGAAAACACTAAGTCTGCTTATGACCTGAAAATTTTTCATTTTTATTTTTTGGTTTTTATCTGTGCATTCCTTAATCTCATTTACCTCAATCATCTTTTTTTCTTAATTGCAAAATGTTTATTGACATGTTCCTACATAAACATTACCAATTAAACATTCCAATAGTTTTCAATTTATTAAGATATTTTTATTTTGAATCTTATTTATAGTGCAAACAATATGAACTGAATAACATATCTTTTAAACAAAATCATCACTTTCAAATAATTTAAAGATGTTTCAAGAGTTTTTTGTTTTTTTTTAATTTTAAACAAACCATTTAATTATATTATTTAATAACAACTGAATTCTATAGATTTTCTTTATTACAAGAAAAAAAGGTATAGCCAACAAAATAATTTACTTTCTTATATGTATATCTTGTTATTTAAACTATTGTGAAAAGAGTAGCTAGTAGTCTTGCATTGGTGGTCGAGAGGTCAGCGCGACTGCCTTGCACTTGCAGGCAGTTGCCCGGGTTGCGGGTTCGCGTCCCGGCCGATGCTATGACACTTAAAAAAAAAAAAAAAGAGTAGCTAGTATTGAAATGCCAAATAGTTTTAAATTTTTGTGATTAAATTTGTCATTTCCGATTTTGTTTTTTCTCTCTTTATTACTTTTTTGAGTCATGTTACAAAATATTGTGTAGACTATTATGAATAATTCTGAACATACTAGCAAATTTGACATAACTTCATATTATTGTGTGTATTTGGTTTAAATTTTACTTCCATGAGATAAAAGGCATCCTATGTTATTATATATATCAAATCACCATTTATGTTAAGTAATTTTAGCTAACCACTGTATGAATAAATTTATAAAAGTCTGTATCTCACACAGCCAATCCAAAAGATATCTCTTAAATTGTAAGATGCAATGCTATTAAATATTAAAATATGGACTTAATCAAACAAAATCCGTAAAATTTAAATTAATATTGATCTTAAATTGCTCATAAAAAACATGTTTAATATATAAGACCTAATCCCAGTACATAATGCTAGCCTTGAGAGTGATTTGATATTTAATTTCAGATAGTTATATGCACTGGGATTATTTTATATATATATCTTTGAATTACTGTTACCCATATCACAATATGATGACATAATCAATAAACATCACATGACCACCATCTCTTATGCTTGTGTATAACTGTTGTTAAAACAGGCAAAACTCACTATACATATGCCACACACAGCAAGCTAGAGTAATCAATGGATGCCAGAAGGCTTGTGCATAAAATCCCCATCTAGTGTCTACTCATCCAATATCCCCAGACTAGTTTCTGGCTTGTGGCCTTTGTCAGTGAGGAGCCTTGGATCTGAGAGCACTGCATCTAGATCTTAGGATCTAATGCAACCCTCCAGCAACCACCTTTTATCTCCATCTAACTACAAAACTATGAGTCTTAAAATGAAAACACCTTAATGTTTCCAATTCAAGCCCATCAGCTTATATAGTTATATGGGTCTGAACCCAGTTCTGTTCCCATACATTTTGGTGTCTTTGGTTCTTTAATAACCATAGCCACCAATATCCATAGGCAGGATTGATTACTCTAGCTTGCTGTGTGTGGCATAGTATAGTGAGTTTTGCCTGTTTTAACAACAGTTATACACAAGCATAAGAGATGGTGGTCATGTGATGATTATTGGCTTAAAACCAATCCTGCCTAATGGGATATTGGTTGCTATGGTTATTAAAGAACCAAAGACACCAAAATGTATGGGAACTGAACTGGGTTCAGACCCATATAACTATATAAGCTGATGGGCTTGAATTGGAAACATTAAGGTGTTTTCAGTTTAAGACTCATAGTTTTGTAGTTAGATGAAGATAAAAGGTGGTTGCTGAAGGGTTGCATTAGATCCTAAGATTAGATGCAGTGCTCTCAGATCCAAGGCTCCTCACTGATGAAGTCCACAAGCCAGAAACTAGTCTGGGGATATTGGATGAGAAGGCACTAGATAGGGATTTTATGCACAAGCATTCTGGCATCCATTGATTACTCTAGCTTGCTGTGTGGGCATACGTATAGTGAGTTTTGCCTGTTTTAATGATGACATAATCATATTATTATGTGTTCTTAACTTAGAAATTATTTCCATGAAAATAAAAGGCTGAATTACTACTATCATGCCTTGCTGGCAAAATTTTAAAAAATTTCTTTTGCTAGCATTTATACATGTAATTAAAAAAAAACAATGAGCAATTGCTAGAAAATATAAGACCGTAAGTAAACTTTATTAAAAGGACTAAATAAATGCATAATTTTATATTTTTTTGTGAAAGAAAAGTTAAAATGATTATAAAATAGGATAAATATAAAAAACAGGTGCAATTGTATTAAAAGGATAGAGAAAGCAGTGGTCTTTTGGGTACACTACTGTTCTGTATTCAGGTTTTGAAGAATTATTTCCAAACAGTGTTTGGAATATACTTAAATGTTGAAAATAAAATTACATACCATTATTACTATTAAACATTACATGATCACCATTTCTTATGCTTACATAAGCTGTTTACACAGCTAATGAGCTTGAATTGAAAACATTACTGTGTTTTCATCTTGCACTCAAAACTTTATAGTTAGCTAATAAGGTAAAAGGTGGCTGCTGGAGGGTTGCATTATATCCTAAGATGTAGGTGCAATTCTCATATCCAAGGCTCCTCAATGATAAAGGCCACAAGCTAGAAACTAGTCTGGGGATATTGGATGAGTACGCGCTAGATAGCGATTTTATGCACAAACCTTCTCGCATCCATTAATTACTCTGGCTTGCACTGGTCACACTACTATATGGAAAGTTTGCCTCTATGCATTGTTACTATTACTATATCCTGCTTTGCCACTTGTATTGGGATTATTTTTATTATTTAAAGCCAGGATGCTTTAAATCCTATTTACTTGTTTTGTTTTTTTACATTTATAGAGGGAAGGAAGTTCCTTAATTATGCTTTGGCTATCAAACAATCATTTCCCATTTCAAACTCTTCTCTGAAATGCAGTTCAAGATGATTTTTTGACAGTTGTACTGACTCTTGCAAGATATCAATTAAAGACTTCTTATTTGTTAAACCTTTCATTATCATAACTTTTTCAGTGTGGAGGATCTTGGTTATTACAAAAAATAGAACTCAGAGTCACTGTGCAAGTGAAGGATATAAATATGATTAGCAAGAACTCAGAATCCTATTAGCACAGTTAGTATGGTAAAATGATCAATGGCATAAGGGATTCACAATGGCTGGACTCTATACCAGTCTATTACTGAAGACAGTAAGGGGAGAAAAGATAAATGGAAATATGCATAAAAGTGTTTTTATTGACTAAAGACTGGATGTTATTAATGTATAAAAATAATTAAAAAATTGCATAAGTGTGAGTGCATAAAGTTAGTCAATTAATAAAAGACATAAAAAATTCATTCTAGAAAAAAGTTATTAAGCATAATAATTAAAATTATGTAAAATTGAAATTAATGGAGATGTATCAAGACAAGCAATTATGCAAATTAGATAAACAAAAACAAAACTGGCAATCTAGATGTGTGTGTGAACAGTAACACTCATGGAGTGCAGTGTGAGCATACCATGTTTGTAGTACAGCAGTGCACAAACAATTTAATATGCCAAAGAATACATATAGTGTGGAATTAACAGTGAAGAGTTAACAGTACAGAATAAAATACAGTAAAACAAAATGCAGCATTATATAATATAGTTCAGCACTATAAAGAACTTTGATTGCATTGACTAGAAATGAGAAACGGACAAAATAGTCCAAATGTAGGTGAAATGCTAGAAGATTCCCTAATTATATATGCATATTAATTTAATGCAAAACAACAAGCAAGCTGCTAGTTGAAATACTAACACTTACCACTATATATTTATATTAATAAACTCTCTTAAATTTATGTTTGAGTGTATATTTATTTTCCAAAAATTTATTAATGAGTGTACAGTTGGCTTAGTTAATATGGCCCTGTACATATCAAAAAGAAGACAGAAAATGCTGTTTATATCAAAATAAGTAATTACCCTCTAATGATACAACATATTAGTCTACCAAAGCATAAGAGAATGTTTTTGTTTGCTCAGTACTTATTGGTTACTCATAGTTAATTTTAATAACTGATGGAAATTTCACTATCTCAATTTTACCTCTGTCAGCTACCTGAATTCAGTACTCAACTTATAGTTTCTGCTTCTAATAAAGTATTCACTGGTCTATAATTAATTTATTTTTGTGTGAAATTTATATTTTTAGTATTGTTAGAAATTAATGTTTTTAATATTGTTAGATTTAGTCTGGTACAATTACTGTCACATATTAGAACTGCTAAGCCTTTTCGCATATATATTAAGACTGCCGATAACTTTTGTAAATTTTACGAAAATATCAAGACTGCCGATAACTTTTGTAAATCTTGTGAAAATATCATGTAGTCCATGTTGATGATATCATTTTAAGTTTGTATAAGATCCAAGTGTACATGTTATTTGATCAGATCACAAGATTAGAAAGTTATTAGTAGATTTATATGAACATGAAAAGGCATAGCAGGTCTAATACGCTGCAAATCTAATACGTAAGTACCATATGACAATCTGCAAAAAGATTTGCATTAACTTTGCTTTTTAAGAAGGATGATTTTTATAAGAATGAAGTCTCAATCACTCAACTTTTTTTTAAATATTCCAATAATCTATAATAAGTAGTTGATTTACCATTTAATGATTGTAATCTTTTTCTTTTAACTTTCTCACAATTCACCTCAAAAAGTTTTTTAATTATCTTTGCCACATCATGCCCACAAACACACTCACATTAATATATTATACTGGAATAAGTAACTATATAAATAATCAAATGGACTTATTGCTCAGGAGTTCATAAGAAGTTCAAGCACACAACGGGTGTGATGCATGGAACTTAAGCTCCAGAATCTGATATTCTACCATTGCACCAAATCATCCAGAGCAATAAGTAAATACAGCTGAGAATACCAGTTATGTAAAGGAAATATTAGGATAGTGAAGTAATATCCCATATTAAACCAGCATGTTTCAAGATCTGTAGTTAATAAAAACTTGTAAGAATATTCACCCATTTCATTTCTGGAGATACTGTAGCAATATATTGTCCAGAGACCTCATGCTATTCTAGTTCTAGCCTCATTGGAAAAGTTTGAGATCACGGTGATAAAGTAAATAATCAAAAGTGTGGATCAATAAATATAGAATGCCACTAGTCCATAAAAACAATAAAATTTAATTAACATAATACAAACATCTATAGACAACTAGAAATCAAAGAATGGTACATTGAATGAAAGAAATAACAAAATTAATGACATTTTTATAAGAGCCTTGCTGCAACTACTTATTTATATTCCTAATACTGATGTTGGAAATTAAATTGGACACATTAAAATTCAAATATTCTAATAATTAATTAGCACAGTAGTGATTTCAATAATGCTCCTGTAATTCACCAGTAATATTATTTTGCAAATAAATAATGTCTTTAAATAAATGTAAATATCACTAATGTTAAATATAAATTATTATTTATGAATGTTCAGATATTCCCCATGAAGAAAATTAAACTTTGAAAAATGTTATATTATTATCTGATGTCCAGAATCTTATATTTTTGAATCTAAATTCAACCCTGTAGTGAATGGTATTTCATTCCTTTTTTTTTTTTTTCATTCTTTTTCTTTTCTATTGGAATTTTGTTACAGGCAACAACAAATTTTTCCTTTTTCACAGATAATTTATGATATGTAAAGCTACCATTATGATGGTTGATAGTAATAAATTTTCTGAAGACATCCTTTATAAATATTATTAAAGTTTTTCAATTTTCAAGATGGCAACTGTTATAAAAACTACAAACTGATATCCAAGGATAGTTGAAAGACTTTTAAGAAGAGCATTTGCAATTGACACAAATGTTTTTTAGCCTGTCATTAATTCTGAGACCTGACCCATATTTGAAAATGTGTTGTTCTGAGTGGTTCTAATTTCCAAATAGATTCTAGTCTCGATTACTACACTGCAAACTTGCTCTTACTGCTTACATAATCATTATCTTTACTGTATACAGCTATTACTATCATCATTACATATTTATTTCTGCTGGTACTTTGGTTATTATCTTCTTGACTAGTTGCCTTCTCTTTTATAGACAGTCTATTATACAATTCCTGTACTTCTAAGGAATTTAAAGAATTCTTTTAAATATGCAATAACACGGCTGATTTTTTTTCTAATGGCTTATATATTATGCCTCATTTTAAATTAAACAAGTTACAATATTTAAAATATATAGGGTATATGAGCACAGACTTTCACATGATCCACCACTATCCACACTATCTCATAACACTGATACACTCGAACACATATATGTTGAAAAGATAAATTTAATTACCAATATATGTATTTCATGCTAAACCAGCAATCAGTTGGTTCAGATCACCATCTCTACACATATATGCTATAAGTGCTCAGATATATATTAAGATAGCCAAACCTCATACTCTAATGGACAAGCTTCAATCATCTCCATACTCCAACTCTTCAACCGCCCATCCAATTGAAAATCTGATGATGGAATGCTCAAAGGCCACCCTGAGGCCGAGATTCTTGTCACACCCATATTGATCTAAGGTAAATCTGACCCCTCATGTACAGGACATAATCCATTTAATAGCAAACCCAAAATTTTATCTGAAAGTTAATTATTTTATATCCAAATTTTATATTTAAAAAATGATGTTTGCATATACCTAGAATAATTAAGGAGAAAAAGTAATCAACATTTTCTTTTAACATAGAATTACAAAACGTATTCATTATATAATGTATTATTTTTTATGTAATGACTTTAGCTTTTTAACATATATATATATATATAGAGAGAGAGAGAGAGAGAGAATAATAATAACTAGTTAGTAAATACTTGATTTCTAATGAATCTTAGTAATTGGGTAAAGATTTGACAGAAGGAGTTAGTCAATTACCACTAGAAAGATTAGTGCTATAGAAATAAAATTTTCCACATTATATTACAATTATAATTTTGCTTCATGAGCTTAATTTACAATCTTTATACTTGAGTTAATTATAGTTAGTGTTTAATTGGATATTTAATTAGATTAGCTATGCGATAACTACTTGAAAAAATTTCTGGATTTCCTTAAAAATCCTCATCTAAAAAAATTCCATCTTTGATCTTTTTTTAAAATCTTTGATTGCATGCATTATGCCAAGTATATTAAGAGTTCTCCTTAACTACTATCATTAATAACTATTTTATTATTTGACTATTATTGTTTCATGATCAAACATCGATCTTTTAGATTAGTTAACACATCCTGTTTCTATATACGTTTATGTGTACAGATATAATGTCCTAGAATTCATTAATAAGTAACCGACAATATTTCCAATATTTTCTCTGATGATGATGATAGATTAATAATAATTTGATATGAAATCTTGATAAATGTCAAAGATTGAATTACTTGGAGTTTTTCCACTTATTTCTTATTAGCATTTTCAATTCTGCTACAAAGTTAATTTTTAATCATTTCATATCAAGTTAACTCTAAAAGTCGAATTTTAAATTGCTATTAACCTCTGATAAATAGCTATGTATGTTGCTGTCAATATAAAAACCCACTTCTACTAAAGCATGCACTAATTCAAATTTTTATCATATTTGATGATATGTATTGTTTTTACATAATACAAATAATAAATGTTGTATTTTCAGATTGTAGTTTGTAATTATATTCTGTATAATATATATTAAATAAAAGATATTTGGGGGAGGGGAGCAATTTGGCACAATAAATAGAGCTTTCACTTTGGGATCGGGAGGTCCCAGGATCAATTCTGGTGCTCACAATTCTGGCACTCAGACTTCCTACGAACTCTCAAGCAATAAATCCATATGCCATTTTTCCCTGTGTGATTTCATTCAGCAGTAGAATATCCAACTTGGGCTTGAGAGGTCCCAGGATCGATTCTGGTACAGTTCTGGTACTCCCACTTCTTACGAATTACCAACTTTAACAAACCATTACTGATGATCAATTATTTAATAATGATTACAATATTTTGATGAGTTATAGATTTTTTTGCTCACAGATCAGGTACCATATTTTTCCATACTATGTTTATAGGAGAACTTTATATTACCATAACATTAGAGTTATCTGTTTTTATTATTATTATGATTGTAAAACAATAATAAACATAGTCTGCAGTAGAAAATAATAAAAATAGTGGGTCTTTATCTATTTTTAAATTGCAATTGTACACATTACCATTAATGCCTATATTTAACATACTACATAAATCATAAAATATAGCCTGGGATTAGCACCCATATGAGTATTTTGGAATGTTACCTTTACACTCTACTCAAATATGAGCAATCTTCAGTCCAAGGCTCACATGCAACCCTTTATGACTTTCTGAATGGGAAATTTTATTTAGTTATATCAGTTTAAGAAAACATCACATGATCACCATTTCTTATGCTTGGATATAATTGTTATTAACACAGGCAATACTCTCCATACAGTAGTGCCACTCAGTGCCATCTAAAGTAATCAATGGATAACAGAAGGCTTCATAAAATCCCCATTTAGTGCCTTCTCATCCAATATCCCCAGACTAATTTCTGGCTTGTGGTCTTCGTTAGTGATGAGCCTAGAACCCTCCAGCAGCCACCTTTTATCTCTACTTAACTACAAAACTATGAAAATAAAATTGAAAACACAATATTTTCAATCTAAGCTCAATAGCCTATATAGTCATATGGGTCTGAACTCAGTTCAGTACCCATACATTTTGGCATCTTTGCCTCTTTAACAACCATAGCCACCACTATCCTATTAGGCAGGATTGATGTTAAACCACTAAACATCACATGATCACCATTTCTTATGCTTGCACATAACTGTTATTAACACAGGCAAAACTCTCCATACAGTAGCACCACTCAGTGCCAGCTAGAGTAATCAATGGATGACAGAAGGCTTGTGCATAAAATTCTCATCTACTGCCTACTTATTCAATATCACCAAACTAGTTTCTGGCTTATGGCCTTCATCAGTGAGGAGCTGTGGATCTGAGAGCACTGCGCCTAGATCTTAGGATCTAATGCAACCCTCCAGCAGCCATCTTTCATCTCTACTTAACTACAAAACTATGAGAATAAAATTGGAAAACATAATAATATTTTCACTAAGCTCAGTAGCCTGTATAGTCATATGGGTCTGAACTCAGTTCAGTACCCATACGTTTTGGTGTCTTTGGCTCATCCTATTAAGCAGTTGGTGTTAAACCACTAAACATCACATGATCACCAAGGCTCCTCACTGACGAAGGCCACAAGCCAGAAACTAGTCTGGGGATATTGGATGAATAGGCACTAGATGGAGATTTTATTCCCAAGCCTTCTGGTATCCATTGATTACTCTAGATGGCACTAAGTGGTGCTACTGTATGGAGAGTTTTGCCTGTGTTAATAACAGTTATGTGCAAGCATAAAAAATGATGATCATGTGATGTTTAGTGGTTTAACACCAGTCATGCCTAATAGGATAGTGGTGGCTATGGTTGCTAAAGAGCTAAAGACACAAATGTATTGGTACTGAACTGAGTTCAGACCTATATGACTATATAGGCTATTGAGCTTAGATTGAAAATATTATTGGGTTTTCAATTTTATTTTCATAGTTTTGTAGTTAAAGAGAAATAAAAGGTGGCTGCTGGAGGGTTGCATTAGATCCTAAGATCTAGGTGCAGTGCTCTCAGATCCAAGGCTTTTCACTGACGAGGCCACAAGCCAGAAACTAGTCTGGGGATATTGGATGAGTAGGCACTAGATGGGGATTTTATGCACAAGCATTCTGGCATCCATTGATTACTCTAGCTGGCACTACTGTATGGAGAGTTTTGCAATTTAAGAAAACTTATATGATTTTTTTTTAAAAAAAAAAAATTGTAAAGAATATGATACTTACGAATTTTTTTACTTTTGTAATGTGGCCTGATTTATAGTGAGCGACGCCTGCTGCTCAAAATATATTTCCTATCCTAGGTGCTTATTCTTAAACAATGCAGGTAATTTAGTAGCTTGACTGTGAGCCGATTATTGGGGGTGGGGCCGATTTAGGGCTTAGGCTCGGCTTTGGATATCAAATCATGGGAAGAGAGCAAGTTTCTAACACGTACACCATGAATCCTTTCTAGTATATCATATATTAAGCAGTACAGTACTACAATGACACTTGATTATCATCAATGGTTAGTTTTTTAGTGCAATATAATGTATTATAGAACTCTGTCATAAGCTTTAATGAAGTTTTTAAATCATGAACTGTAAAATAAAATTATATTTTCAAGTAATATATATGTAAGCGCTTATTTACGTATGAAAGCATTTACTATGCTTCTATGAATGTTAAATAGATACCCATTAATGGATTCTTGGCATTCATTTCAGAAATTAGAACTATAATCTTCTAAGAGAAACAAAAATAGCGGAACATTAATCTTATTTCTTTTAGTACAAGTTGTTACTTTTCTTTTTTTTAATCCATCAGATTTTAAAACCGTATTATTTCTAAAAAAAAATTAATGAGTAAAAACAAATGATTTTTTTTCTTTCAGGTTATAATCAATTTTTAAATGACAGCTTTTTTCTGCTTTATTTTTCTGTATAAAAACTAATGCCCTTATATGACAGCAAGCTATCAAATTTTATAGCTTTGCAGTACTCTCTTTTCTAACTTCTTATTAAAACGAGCTCTTATACAATATAATAATTTTTCAGACCAATTTTTCTCAGCATATATGTAATTCATAGATATAACCGCCATTCATTAGATAAGTCAGAGGTTTTAATTTCCTGAACAACAACAAAAAAGTAATAGTCAACTTTCTATTTATCTTGATTGCAATTTTTTTTTTTTAGTTTGAAGCTTGTCTGTATTCACATTTGTCTCACAAGTTGGAGATAATTTATCTCAACATTATATTAAGTGCCAGAGCAGAAGTATGTAATGAGAAAAGTTTAGGAAATTTTTTACACTGGATTTGATAATTAGATGGTAAGAAATTTGCTGAAAAATTATAAGAATTGTTTGCTTACAAATCCATTTTAGGCATATTAATCAATTTATTACATGTATATTCCTTACATCACATGGTCTTCTATGCATAAAAGGTGGCTGCTGGGGGATTTGCATTAGATCTTTAAATCTAGATGCAGTGTTTTTAGATCCAAATCTCCCTACTGATGAAAGCCACAAGGTAGAAACTAGTCTGGATGTTATTGGATGACTAGGCAATAAATAAGGATTTTATGTATAAATCTTGCATTCATCGATTATCAATGCTTTCACTGGGTGGCGCTACTGTATGGAGGTTTGCTACTGTATATTCATTATAGAATATTTTTCTTCCATTATTTCAGCTCTAATATTGATGCAAATTTATCTCAATACCATATGAGATATGAGTTGTCTTTCATCCATAGTATTAAATCTCTATTTTTTTCCAAGCTTTTTTTTATTCAACGTATTTCTTGTCTCAACTTTATCACAAACATTTATCAGCATCAGATGTCAGATCATCCTTTCTTATACAGTACTTGCATTTCAGAGCACCCTTCATTTTTCAAGCAAGATTAAACATAAACACATAAATAACATATTGCAGTATACATTACTTTGACATATATATTTTGCCCTTTTCTATAGGTCAGTAATAGTTCATAACAGTCAATTACTAAAAATTTTAAATTTTAGAATATGTTCTTTTGATTTATTAATTATAGTTTGTCAATTATGTTATAAAGTACAATTTGAAGCTAAAGAGAATACGTAGTATATAAAATCATTTAAAAATAGTTATATAAAGCTTTAAATATTGTTGCATATGGTTGTAAAAGCTGGCCATATTAAATAACACAGCTATAAATATTAAAAGTATATTTAAAAGTTCGATTTTAATAGTTTAAAACTGATAATTGAATAAATGCTATATTTAAATTTGTAATCATATTTAAATAGTTAAAATTAATATAGTATATTTTTTAAAATAAACTTTATGATGGTGAAAATTATATCTAATTCTATATTTTCTAAATTGTTCTTCCAAATTTTTTATAATTATTTTATATAATATAATAAGTGTATCAATTTTATAAATCTGGGCAGAGAAATAGATTAAAAATCGTCTGTCAAAGTTATTAATCATGTGACTTTTAATGTATACTTTCACACACACGCTTGTTAGAATTTAATAACAAAGTTTGTGTATTATAGAGTTGGATATAATGATTATTTATCATAGAAGTGAATATTAAAATATTACGTAGTTATTTCCAAATGCTTAAATAATGTAGTAAAGACGAATACATTCATAATATAAAAATTAAATATTTTATTTAAATAAAAATAGATAAATTGAATATTAAGAAATGGAATAAGTTATTAAATGTTATTTTAAAAGTTATTTTAAAAGATTAAATAATTTAAATAAAGTAATAATTGATTTAAAAGTAATATTTTAAATAATATTTTTTAAATTTTATTACATCATAATTTCTAATTTTGAAATTCAATTCTACTATAAACTAAAAATATGTAAATTTGTTCTCAAGCTAAAGTAAGAATTAACCAATAGGAATAGGTATTCTTACAGACTATAAATATGAATTGCATGGGGGTATAAGGGGAGATTAATAATGTATTGAAACTAGAGAAAGGTAAATTATAATTATCAAAGAGATAGTATTTATTTTTAAATTTTTTATTTTAGTCAATTTTTTTTTTAGTACTTTCTTATCGTTTTATTTGCAAAAAACTAATTGATAATTTTTTAAAGTATTTTTGCAAAAGAGGGTGTTAAAATATAATAATTTAGAAACTTCGTGGAAATGATTTTCTAATTTTTAAAGTACTTACCAGTCGTATTTTATCTAAAAAATTTAACCTAAACTTCGCAATAAAAAATGGATATACTGTGGAATAAAATGGATAGAAATTGTAATACTGTAAAAATGTTTGGAATATTTATTGATACAGCTTTATTAATATTTCACTGAAGAACTGTTTTGGTACATAAAAATCCACAGCTCGGACATTATACGGAGTCTAATGAAAAAATTGGAGACGCATTATTATTTATAAGCCTATCCAAGATTTATTTTTTAAATAGTAATAAGACAATTGTATATTGCATGAATTATTTTATATAATATTATATCAAAAGGAGTAAAATGTTATATCCTTTCTGAAGGTAACATTTTTTTTTATTTTTTTTTTAAAGTGATATATAAAAATACCAAACGAAAGTTTAAATGTATTAAGAAGGAAACTTATATAAAAAAGTGAACATATAGTTGAATAAAAGATGGATCCATAAAAATACAAATAGTACTTAAAAGTTTATCGGATAACTAAAGCTAAATTAGATGGAATATGCATGGATACGCCGGCAGAGAAAATACTTAAAAAAAAAAACTTCACGGGATTAATTAATATTATGATTTAATAATTATCATCCTAAATACTAAAACCAAGGATTATTTTCTATAAATTTTACTAAATGGATTAATAATTATTTTTATTTTAAACTTTAACGCGCTTGGAGGAGAACATTTTTAAAAACTCTAGAGAAAATAATAAACATTTTGGACTTATCAGGAACTATTGTCAAGAAAATATGTAATTATAGTTTTGATTACTTTTATTTTGTTAACCTAGTTTAAATCTAAATTTTTATATAAGATTAGGAAAAACATAAAAACATTAATTTATTAATATTAAAATTTTATATCTGCAATGCTCAAGTGGATAAAGGAAGCCTACTGAACACGATGACTAGATAAAGGTTATTGGTAATAATAACTATTGATAATTTATAATGTATGTTTTTTTTTGTTTTCTTTAGATCATCCATAAATTGGAAGAATGAAGTGTAAAAGTTTTTTTACTTATATGTACCGCATTTCATACAATATTTTAAAAAACATTATGAGATAGGATTGATTTGAAAATATGCATACAACGATTTTTTTTTTATTAGTGATATAATCCAACATAACAAATAATTATGTGATTCTTTTAAAATTTTCATGTTATGGGATATTCAAATATTGTCTAAGTAGATTGTATATGATTAGACATATAGAATAATGAAGTAAGCAGACTTTTCTTGTGGAACAGCTAGATTGTTTAACTATTAATGAATTTTATTTATTGTTTTGTAAATGCAGATAGTTATTTATCGATGTAAGATGTGGAAAATCTTGAGAAATAATGTTGAGATAGTGGCTTGGAAGTACTTAGTGAACAGGAAACCAAGATGATGTTTTAAGAAATAAGATGTTATAAGGAATGGAAATAATATTTAGTCTTTATGTGAATATCAGCATAATTAACAAAGCCCTATGACTGATACACATTTTATTTGGACAGTGTTTATATTTCTTTAAATATTTGATGTTCTAATAAAGCTGAAGAATAGCTTTAACATCGTCCCTGTACTAGAGGATATTAGGCAGGTAAATGTCATACCTCTTCGCACTGTGCCATGATTTTGAGATATGTTAAGAGTAATACTCTAGCTTTCTTCCTTAATCCTATGCATCTGTTTTCGCTATCTTTATTTCATGTAACTGCATCGTTCAGTAAGATATGTTTAAGAGAAATGATAAATAATTTAGAACTTAGGTTATGCTATCGTTTTGTATAAGATTGGTTTATTTGCTTAGAAGGAATAGGACGTTATAACTTAAAATTGAAGATCCAAAGTATCCTAAGGAAAGAAAAGAATCATAGAATATATTTAGAATTTTATTTCGGAAATGAAATATAAAATTTTTTAAAATAAAGTATCTAAACAAAGATATTTTCTTTAAAGTGATAATAATTTTAAATGCTTTAGTATTATTTTTTTTTAAGAGAAAAATAAGTATTGCATATTTTAAAATACAATAGTACAAAGTAAATTATGTAAACAATATGCATAGTATATTTTTTGTTTATTGATTAACAGAAATATATTGATGATTACACTTATATCATACTAAAGTAAGGCTTAAAGAAGAATATATTATGATTAGTAAACATTGTGTGATAAGTACTAAAATCTAGTACTGAATTTTGGATAATATTTTGTGTAACATCTTTGACTTTGCAAGATGAACTTTTTTTTAATATTTTGAGAAGTCCATACTCATTATAAAAATTTTTTTTCTATAGAATGTTTTCTAAATAAGAATTTTTTAAAATAAAATAGTTTAATAATATTAAGGATAAAATGCTGTTGCTAATAAAGTAGATAAATATATTTGTAATAAGTTAACCATAATGAGAAACCAAATAGTAACATTTTTTTTTAATTTTGTCCTAAATCTAAATAAAGATATAATTGAAATATAAATTATTTTTTTTATAACCCGGTAGATCAAACTGTAAAGTAAAAAAGTTAAGGATATCCACTGTAAATAGTGTAAATAAATTGTTTATTTATTTGTTGTTAATAATAAACTTTGTTAAATTTTGTTATTTCAAAAATTTTGTGTCCGAGTTATTTATTTCTCCACATCGCTGCATGAAATCACGATATATGCATAATAATTGAAACAAATATATAATTTTGCACAAAAGATAAATAGAGAATTATTTTAAGAATTTTAAATATTTTATTGGTATTCATTATAATTAAATAATCATAATCTTACATTATTTTATTGGTCATAAATCAGTTATCACAATATTATATTAAATTATATGCTATCAGTTGCCACACATATTTTGTTTGTCAGATTATTAAAATGCTACCACGTATTTATTATATCATTACATGAAGATATAAGATCATACTATATTATTTCATTATTTTATTATGGTAATAAAATTATAGTAAAAAGAAAAGATATACAGAATTAGTTAAACAATGAAGAATATTATTACTGTTATTTATTATTATTAGTTTAAGTGTAGTAGATTATGACATAAAATCCCTTCTCATATTTTACTACCATATTTTTATTAACTTAGAATAAACTTTATGAACCTGAGATTATTTTATTTGAGCTAGATTATTATAAATAGAAGATTAAGATTTAATTATTGGTTTAATCTTAGTGAGTAGAAGTTATTAAAGTCGTAAGAATACTATGAGTTTGTTATTTAAAATAGTAATAAGGGGGATAGTGTTCTTATGCCATTGAGGTGGTATCCTGTGGGATATTGGCTCAATGTAATCTATCTTGTCACCTGTATTTTCACTTCAAGTCTCAAGAAAATATTAAATATTTATTTAATTTATTTTTATAAACTGAACCTTATTCGTATTTTAAATTTGAGCTAGTGAAACATTTTAATTTTAATGCTGAATATTTTAGTTATTAATTATTAACTGAGCTAGAACCCGTTTTATTTTATATCATATAATATTCTGGAAGTGAAGATGCAACGAGAGCAAGGTTAGAATATATATATATATATTATGAATGTAATTACTGTTTTTTTTTTGTTTGTGTTAAAAAAGTATGAGATATTTATCAGTTGGTTGATTGATAAGAAATGTTGTATAAAGAATTTTAGCCTGTAGTAATTAATTTTGTTATCTGATATGTAAATGTTTGTAATATTTTAGTGTTTAAATTCTGGAAATAGACATTTTGCTGTGCTTTCTGATGAAAACCAGTCTGCTGGTTGAAATATTAAAGCAGCTTTATAGAGAAGTAATTGTATGTTTTTTATTAGTATATATATATATACCATGTTTCTCTGAAAATAAGCCCTATTATGGTTTTACACCATGCTCATAATATAAGGTCTATTTAAGATTGTCATACAAACAGATTTTGTTTGTCCATTGAAACCCATGAAAATAATGAATTATATGAAAGAGGATAAAAAGTGACTGGAATTTGTAATAAAGAATTGAATCTCATTCAAAGAATAATCTATTAAATGCAATGCAGTGGTCTAAAAGTGTTTTTCACTTTTTGTAGTAGTCTGGAAACACTTTCCAAATGATGCCTTTTAATGCCTCCGCCATTTTTTCTTCATTACTTCTAAATTCATAAAAAAAAAAAATCGAGACCTTTTTCATTTGAGAGATTTAAAAGAATCGCACAGAGCGAGTTCAAGTGAATGTGGCTGATGGATAAGCTAGGTCATGCTGACAAGTTAAAATTTATTTCACAGTCAAGCTTTATATGCTAGTTTGCTAATGTGATGAAACATGCTCTACTCCCTTTGCCACAAAATGGAACATTCATGTTTACTGCATCATGCAAAAGTTTCAGAACTTGTAGATTTTAAATACCTGATTATTTTTGAATGAATTCTGAGTGAACAATGCTGTTTGCATCCCAAAAAAATCAGCATTGTCATAACATTTGACTCCACTCACCACAACTTTTTGGGGATGTAGGGGATTTAACTCTTCCATTAAACTACTTATAAACTTGTGCTTTTCCAGAGAAACTTGCTTATAACCTGTTTTAAGCAGTACAACTGTTTTTCCTGTTGCTTCCCTAAAAGAAAACAGAATTGCATGCTGTTCCAATTTTTTAGCCATTACAAAAATCGACAAATGGTGTGTTCGCTTTATAGAAAAATGTGCTACATATGACCACAATTTCACACGATGATATCATTTGGTAGATTGATAAAGAAGAGTCCCTGCAGAGGTATCTAGAAGCAGAAGCATGAACTACAACAGAAATAGCTACCAAGGAACAATTCTGGTTATTTTTGCTTTTTCATAAAATAATGAATATATAAGTAAATATAAATGTTAGATTTTTGTACTTGAATAAATATAGATTTTTGTACATGAAAAAATAAGACATCCCCTGAAAATAAACCATGAAGCATATTTTGGAACAAAAAATAATATGAGCCAATCTTATTTTAGGGGAAACACAATATATATATATATAAAAAGGAAAAGAAAAAAAGAGAAACTTGTATAAAATTGATTTTTCCTGATTTTGGTGAAATAAATATATTTTGATTAAATTAAATAATAAAAATTTTAAAATTATATAATATTTTTTAAGATAAAATTTTTTACAGGAAAGTACTGATTTAATTCATTAAATGGATAAAATATATACCCAAAAGAAAAAAAGGTATTTAACTAGTCCTGAATATTTGCAATTTTGATAAGGTTTGATTAAGTAAAAATTTAGCTAAATTAATAAATACTAAAGTATTTAACAGTATACTTAAGATAGTAAATTAATTAAATGAAATAAAAAAATATATAGATAAGCCAAAAATTTAAGTGTGAGACAGATATTGGATTAAGTAATACATTTCAAAAATCGATGATAGGTAAAAAGTATAAAAAGAGCTTAAAATCATTTGTCTGATCTGATGTTTTGATTGTCTTTGGCCTCTTCTCTTAAATCAGAATCAAATTAGTGTGTGATGTGAAGTAAGAGTAGCTAAAATATACAGATGAAGTATTGATCTATTACCTGGAAAAGAAATGTAATATTCCACAAAGTTGAAATATATGATGTCTTATATAAATATATTTGTAATGACAAACTAAGTCCCTGATATGAGTCATGTTTTGATCTTACCATGATGTACCTAGTAATCATAAATGGAATACCCTAAATCACAGTTAAAAGTAAACCTATGGTTTTTGAAAGATTTGCAGTTATCTAAGATATCCATCTACCAAAAGCTCATCTGCTAAAATCAAGTGATAAAGGAAAAAAAAATTTATAAATAAGAAACCAGAGAAAAGATTGAATCTCTAACTAGTGGAGATAGAAACTGTTAAAAAATTAATCCAACTCTAGCCATAAAAATCATTCCTAGTATTGAAATCAAAAGTAATCAAGAAACAGCTTGAATGATTGATTCTTACCAAAACTCAAATCTGTGGGAATCAAGTTATCACATATCTAAATTCAAAGTAAGAGTCCAAAAGACATAAGTGTTGTTACAGAATAATAGTAAATTGGATCAGACTATTAATCCATTTTTTATTAATAAGTCTAAAATAAATTATTAAAATCCATACACTCTTAGAAACAATTAAAATAAAAACTATAATTAATATTTTTATTTGTATATTTTATGGGTGCACATCCATTTTCTGAGTATATTTTGTAATAAATATTTTTATTTTATATATTCATGAATGCACATTAATTAATATTTTTAAGAATATATTGTAATCAATATATTTTTATATATATTTCATAAATGTATATTAATTAATATGTACTTATATTTTTACAAATATCATTAAATTTACCATTTACTTTATTTTTCTATAATATAAATACAATTTATACACTTCAAACACTTTAAGTATATATATATTGTAACCTTATATTTTGGTAAAAATATAAATAGCTTGGTAAAACAGTGAGATTATATAATTCCATTTTTTTTTATTGTATAATTTTTTATTGTATTTCTATTTCTTCTTTTTCTTTCATATATTAGTTTTATTATGTTTCCAAACACTAAGTCAGATAAACTGTGCTTAACCTAAAGGTGAAAGCCAACATTATATTACATCAAGTGTAGTGAGATAAATAGAAAAACAAATAATTATTATTTGTCTTTCTCTTTAAATAATCCTAAAGATTATTTTGGTTTAATTGAAGGATTTATTTAATTTTTTTTAATTAATTTATAGGATACAATAAGATAAACACTTTTTTTTTCTTTTAATTTTTTTAAACAGATATGCAAATGAGAAGATATTTAATTTGGCTAAGAAAAAAATAGAACTGCCAGAGAAATTTTTTTTTTTGATAACTGCTGTAATGATAACTTTATAATAAAAAATTAATTTTTTTTTTTTTTTACTATTAAACATATCATGAAAATGAAAACTTTTTTTAAAAAAAAAAAAACAAGTCTGTAAAGATAAAGAAGGAAGTTAAATTAAAACCTCCCTTTATGCTGCCATAAAAGATTGGTGGCAGTCTCTGTTTGATTGTCTCAAACATATGGAGACTAAGCATTTGATATTATCTAGTTTCTGGGGTGAATATTGCTAAGACAGTTTACACCATCAAATCATTTGGGAAAAGTCTAATGCCAATAAAGGTAGCTAGCTGTACACAATTTTTTCATGGACAGGCAGTTAAGCTTAAAACCTTGACTACCTTTCCATTGTCAGAGCACCCTATAGTCAGGATCCTGAGACAATTTATCTCAGCAGATTGAGCAGGTCTTAATTGCTGCTGACAAACACACAATTGATGGGGTATCTGAGATCCTAGATACTCCTGAGACATACAAAGGTGGAAAAGATGCTAGAGGTTCTCATAATTATTCAGTTGTAAATGTTAACATTTCACCCAAAAGAGGCCTTTATCATGGTAGGGGATATCAGAGTAGGAGTCATAAATGACCAGCTTTTTATCCTAAGATTAGTAATCACCCTGGTCTCGCTAATAAAAAGCAAGATGGTGATCATCCTTCTGTGAGTGGGGTTCAACCATCCCTCACATATTATTTTAATATGGTACCATATTCAGGTTAATGAGTAAACAAATGAAAAAGAGAAATGTTATTAGTGGATTGTGGATCTGATTAGGAAGTACAGCAAGTTAGGATGTAAGTTTTCATAAAGCTTAAATCAGAAGAGAAATTTTTTCCATAGGGGGGTGTAAAGTATAACCTTATATTTTGGTATAAAATATAAATAGCTTGGTAGAATTAATAAAACAAATTTGCTACTTTTTCATTATACTGGACAAGCCACTTGATGATGCTGTTTCTCTGCAAACCAGCAGAATTATGCCATTTACATGGCCTCAAACCGAAGTTGGCAGTTAAGGTCACTTGACAGTTACTTTAGGCAGAATCAAAATGAAGATTTCCAGTTTTTCCCCTTAGACAGCATAGTTTCTATGAGTAACACAGAGAATTTCCACCTGACTTGTGTTGCAACTCTATGCAAATTGTGAATTTATATATCACTATTGTGTGATATGATGGCTGCTTGATTTAAAATGTTGGGAACTGTGTTATGGTGAATTTTTTATAAATTGTAAACACCCTAATTCGTGTACTGATACCTACTGAGAATTATAATGGCATTAGAGGTTGTCCTGCAGATCTAAAAAACCCATCCCAGTCTGAAAAGTGCACACACAAGTATGCTTTGCAAGAGCTCACATGCAACATTGTGTTCATTGTGAGAACAAGGAACCCAAATGTCTGATGTGAAAAATTTTTAAATTCTGGCAGTTGCCTGTCACTGAGGTTGACACTGTGTCATTTCTGCAGGCCAGGAACATACTGCCCACCATAAAGCAATGTGTTTGTGGCAAAGAGATGACATTGGATTAATTGCCGAGCAATTAGTTGTTTTCTTTTAATTCTTTTTTGTTGTGTGCATGTGTGAGTGAGGGTGTGTATATAAAAAACTTGATTAACTTTAAAACCTATGGAATGGAATAAATAAAAAGTAGTACATGTTAGGCTTAGGTTTTCACTTCATTAAATTACAAACTAAAAATAATAGTTATGTTTTCGTTTTACTTTCTTTCATCCCAAAGCCAAAAAAAAAATAACGCAGAAAGGAAATCCCGGAATAAAAAGTAGTAAATGTTAGGCTTAGGTTTTCACTTTATTAAATCACAAACTACAAATAACAGTGTTTTCTTTTTACTTTCTTTAATCCCAAAGCAAAAAAAAGTAAGAATGCAGAAAGGAAATCCTCCCCCTCCCAAAAGAAACTAGAAAGTGTAATGGTTTAATTTTCTTTCTCTTTTTCATTTCTTAAATTAAAAAAAAAATGAAAAAGTCAATTAAAAGAGGTGTCTTAATGTTTTTAATTGTATTAAATTTTAGGTTTTTTTTTTAAAAAAAAAAAACAACAAATACATGAAATTCAAAAATGTGAAGAAAAAATTAAAGAAAAACAAAAAACAACACATAAAAACAAAAAAAAGCTTTTGAAATAATTATATCAATAAAATATGCCAAACAAAAATACTACGCTGGCCCAGAATATTATATTTGTCTTTGTTTACATAGAACAATGCCATCAAGCAGCTTGTCCAGTATAATGAAAAAGTACCAAATTTCTCTATCTTCTTCCAGGTGGCTTGATTCTCATGGCTGGCATTTAGTATGCTTGTCCCTTATGTTTAAATTTATTGAACAGTGAGATTATATAATTCCATTCTTTTTATTTTTATTATTGTATAATTTTTTTATTGTATTTCACTTTCTTATCTTTCTTTCATATATTAGTTTTGCTCTGTTTGTGCTTAACCTAAAGGTGAAAACCAACATTATATTACATCAACTACAGAGAGATAAATAAAAAAACAAATAATTATTATTTGTTTTTCTCTTTAAATAATCCTAAAGATTATCTTGATTTAATTGAGGGATTTATTTAATTTCTTTTAAATTAATTTATAGGATACAATAAGATAAACATATTTTTTTCTTTTCATTTTTTTAAAAACAGATATGCAAATGGGAAGAAATGTAATTGGTTAAGAAAAAATTAGATCTGCCAGAGAGATTTTTTTTTAGTACTGCTGTAGTGACAGCAAGTGTATAATAAAAATTAAAAATTTATTTTTATTTTCTTTTACTGTTAAACATATAACGAAAATGAAAACTTCTCTTTTAAAAAAAGGACAGAATGTAAAGATAAAGAAGGAAGTTAAATTAAAAATTCTCCTAAATAATTTAAGTTGCAATATTGTCAAGTCTGAATAGTAAAATGCATAGCTAAGGCCTAACAAATCTGTTCGGGTTACACCAATTGTAAATCTAGCTGTTGATAATCTTCTACAAGGTCTACAACTGAAATGCACAGGAATTATTGTTAACCGTGACTTCGAAATAGCGTTTTAAAGGGTCGGTTTTTGGAATTCTTTTTTTTGTGAGAATATTTTTTGTTTTTAAAAAAGTTTTTTTTTTAAAATTTTAACCTTTTTGGGTGTTTTGGGGGAGGGGAAGAGGGGGATTTTTGTTTTTTTTTGTGTATATTTTTTTTTTTTATTTTTATTTAATATGGGGGTGTTTTTTTTGTATAGAGAGGGAGGGGTTTTTTTTTTTTTTGTGGGTTTTTTGGGTGGGGGGAAAATTATTTTTGTTTTTTATAATATAACAAAAAATGTATTTTTTTTAATTAAAAAAAAAAAATGGGATTTTTATTTTTTTTTTTTAAAAAAAATAAAAAAAAAATTTTTTTTTTTTTTTTTAAGGGAATTTTTTTTTGTTGTTTTTTTTTATAATTTTAAGTTTAAGAAGTGTGCTATTAATTAATTGGCTAATAGCAAATGGATTTAAATAACATGCATTTGAACCTAGTGTAGTAATTTAATGAACATGCATTTTATGTTTTATTGTACTTTATATTATCTTATAAATTGTAAAGTTCATGGTATATATAATTTATTGTCTAAAATAATTACTCGTTAACTTGGGTGTAGGCTCTGACAAAAGTCAATTTAGGGAACAGCTCTTGCAGAAGGGTCTCATGATTTATATAATGAATCTATAATGTATCATTATTGTTTAATCCTGTATGTCTTTCTAGGGTTCTGTGCTTATATACATGTCATAATGTTAGCTAATATTCTTCCATACCATTCGGTCTATGATCATCCGGTAGCTCAATTGTTTCATGTATTACATTTTTTGGTTCTGAATTACACTTGTAAAATAGCACGTGGATTCCAATTTAGTAGATTAATGAGGGTGATTTGTTTCAAATATATCTGAGAAGTAAGTGTTCATATTATATTCTTTATATCATTCTGTGTTGATGGTTAATCTGCAAAATAATTATTACTATTTGTTTGTATATCGTTTAAGTTTGTTTCAGTGCTGATGGTTAATCCACTGAACATTCTGTAACTATGCTAGTTACTCTGGTGATGGTTAGAAAACCCACAGGGTTCTTACTGCTCATTATTCCTTGCATGGATGAATACATCTACAGGTATATTATTGATCCTCGTTATACAAATATATGTTTGAGTAGGATCTCCTACATTATAATACATTGTTTCACTCCTCTTAGTGTTTGTTGCATATGTTCTGTCATCAGCCAGAGAAAGGACATTAAGTGAATTATGGTCACAATTTATTACAGGTAAGTTTTATGGTATTCCAACTCAGCTGAGGTGGAGTTTAAATTTTCGTTTGATTTCGTATCTCATTATAGTTAAACTTTATAGCTTTATCAATTCCAATTGTTTTCATTGTTATTATAATTTTGGTGTAAGTGCATTAGTTCTAGTTTTGATGTATTGGATGTGCTCTTGTCTGAATTTGAATCTCTCTTATCCCCTTAAGAATAAAAGTCAATACATTTGTAATAAAATTTTAGATTGTATTATCTGAAATGCATGCACATATCCATGCACAGAAATAAGTACATGTGATAGTATTCTATTTTGTTTTATTTTGTTTATTTACTTATCCAATTAATGTACATCATCCATGTAGAACTATTATATGTGATGTTATTTTATGTTATTTATCGTTTATGTAAAATTATGAATATTGTTAACCAATTACTATTTTCATATTTATTGGGTCATAAGTAAATATTAATTTGATAACTTATTTGTATCATTGCTATTAGTCACATATAGAGTCAGAAATCCAACATAGTAAATAGATAGTAGAGCACATCTTGTCTCTGATGATGATGTATACCTTTACTGGAGCATCCAGGGAGTATTTTAATGTTTATTCTTGGGTATTTTGTGATGTATAAGATATAATAAAATCCCATTTATCTTCTGCATTATTTCTGCTTTGCTTTATCAATTCTGGAGTATATCCAGAATCTGTTACCTTTATTGATATCGTGATATTAATACCTAAATTAATAATAAATTTGCTAGCCAGTAGAACAATTGAACCTATTTTCTAAACTTATAACAGATGCCTTATCTATCCCTAACAGTTTCATTGCTATTGATTTAACTTAATGTTTGGGTTAATAAAGAAATAATTTAAAATTCATATTATTTATCTTCCATTGCAAAGCATTTACTCTATATAGCATTCCTGTACTTTAAACCTGAATACATGATGAGCTTCCATTTATGATGTTATGGAACAGATTATAATTATTCCTATCTGATTTAATGGCCCATATTCATCAGATAATAATTAGCAATTTGGTCTGTGGTCTTCCATCAGATCTTAATAAAATAAAAAGTGTAAATTAAGGTCATGGTGTGGTTTTAAGAATCAGTCCTCAAGAGAATAATTAGAAATCATAAATTAAGGTTTGAGAATGCTATTTGGAATCCAGTAATTAAGGGGAATTATTGTTAATTAAATGAATAATATAGTTTAATTAGGTAAGTTGGCATACTTTCAAGTAATGCTATGATTAGCCTTTGTGCTCTACTCAGGCCATGACCAGATTGTATGGTAATAGCTGTGTGTTGTATTATTAATTTAGACTGTTACAGTCTGGATAAGGGCTTTTCGGGTACAATATATATATGCAGTCTGACATTTTGACTGACATTACAGATAGGAATATATAGTACAAGCTATATTTATTCTAAATTTCAATTTGATGTTGTATATTTTATTTTATCTGGATTATTTTGTTTTATTTCATTTTAATTCCATTTTATCACATTTAATTTATTTTAGTTTTATTTTGTTTTGTTATATTTTATTTATTGATTGATTGATTACATTTTTATTGTATTATTTATATAGTTATTTATTTTATTTGACATTATATCATAGCTCTGAGGAAGACTACGGAAACAGTTGAAACTTCAGATTGTGTCTATATTGTAATATTATAGACAGTGGCCAACTTTGGCTATGCCAATATTACAAGCTTTTTAAATTTACAATATAGTTAATTAATGGGGAAATAATATTTAATTTTCCCATATGTTTTTTTATAATAATGGGTAGTTAATTTAATTAAAGGTTTTTTTCTTACCAAATGATAATATAAAAATTCTAGATAATTTTCTTTAAACAATAATGTGATTATGTTAATCAGTTGTAAATGAATGTAAAAAAGAGAGAAAATTATAATGTAAGCAAAGTTTTTAAATCTCTCTCTTTAATAATTATTTACCAGTTATTATTTTGAAAAAGTTTATTGAAAGTTTTAATTTGAACTTTTAGAGAGGTAAATAAAGATTTTTTTAAAACAAGGGGGGGAGGGAGTAAGGTTTTAACATTTCTGCTACATTTTTATTTAATTGATTAGAGTTGTTTTTATATCTCCATTCAGTACAATAAACAGTGTTTACTAAATTTGTGTAATTAACTGACAATCTTGTTTTTCTTTTGGTATAAGAGAAAAACAAGCGTAAGGAATTTTTTTACTTGTTTTGCAATAAAAAAGGAAGGAAATAATTGAGCTTTTTTTGTTAAAATAGATTTAATTGGTTAGTGTTTAATTTGGTTATGTGGAAGACAGGATTGTGATTTGTTGAACAGGATTGGTTCAAAAATAGGGGTATAGGTAAATCAATAGACCTCAGTGTTTTGGAAGAAAAGTCTTCTTAATCAAGATGTTGAGGTGAGTAGTCATTCCAGAATCAGCTACTGAAAAAGAAAGTAGCAGAAGTTTAGCTGTGAAAAAAAGTTATAATGAAGTTGAAGACAAATATGTGCTATGTTTAACTAAAGCTAAACATCATCTATCTCCATGTAACCAGCTCATTAAAAAATATAATGGAGATAAAATATACCCCAGAAGTAATCTGCAACAAACCTTGTTTCCAACCAAGAGCATGACTGTTCTTAACTTCATGTGTTTAGTCAGACCTGGGAAATTATTAAGAGAAACTAATAAGTTCATTGTGTGTTAGCCTGATTTGGAAATAAATATAAGGAAGAAAATGAATAAATTCATTCTGTGTGAACCTGAAAATGTTATATGGCAGAAATGGATAAATTATCAGTATGCAATACCCTAGAAATGTGTTAATGAATATTTTTATAGACCTGCATTGGTGAATCCTTCAAGAACAAGATCAATGTGGAAAAACTGTAAATTATAATTGCCCCAGAAGCACTCCAAAGAAAAATAGATCCAAGGTAAAAAGATAATTTAATGTGCACATTGCATTTAAATTTATAAGGGAGTTTTAAAATTAAGTAATAATTGGTAATTAATAATATTATTAAGTATTTTTTGTTTATGGAAACATGTTTTTTAATTCATTTGATTTTCTCTCCAAAATCATGAAAGTTTTAAACTTATTTATAATTTTTATTTTTATTGAAAAGTTGTTTTTCAATTTTAGTTATTGAAAGGGAAGCAATTCTATTTAAAATTAATTGGGGTTAATTTAATGAGTCAGATTTTTATTATATTAAACTATTTTTGATAAAAGTGCATAAGTTTGAATTATATTATTGTGCTATTTTTTTAATTTTCTGAATTATTAATTAGTTAATTTATTAAATAATTGTTATAAAAATATTCTAGGATTAAGGCCTTTATTTCTTCAGCTATCTGTTTTATGAATTAGTAGTATGTATGACTTGATTTCAATATAGCTTAGTGTTTTAAGGATTTTTCAATGATCACAGTGTAACTACTTAATTATAATAGAGTAAATCTATAAATTATTTAAAGTAAAGTAGAATAAACAGTTATATGTATCTTTCTCTTGTTCACAGTTATAGTCCAATGAGTCTTATTATCTTGAGCTATCTCTAGAGAGCATAATGGTTAGTTATATGAATGTAGGAGATTATGTTTGTTTTTAGATATACAGATAATTTTGAATGGCACAAATATATTACCTTTAAAGTCCATTCATTGTATTTTGTTTTCTATTAACAATTAAATTTATAGTTGACTTGTACATTAATGATACTATATGGCCAGAGAATTAAATGATCGGCATATACCAGTGTTCCAGCACTTTTTTATATTCTGATGAATATTTTAATACTTAAGTATGTGTATTCAAAAATTATGGTATATTTTGTCCTCCGTTTGAGAGTGGCTAGGTAATGTGCCTCTTTTAAATTGTCACAAGCTTGGCTGTAGATTACTGGTTGTTGATGATTTAATTATTTATGTGTAATTCTGGATAACTTATTATATGTGGTTTATATTTTATTATTAGTATAACTACTTAGTTTTATTCTTTGCTCATTCCATGCTCCTTCCTCATTCTATTTATTTATTTTACATTTCTCATCACACATTATTTATTTATATTTGTCATAAATGGCGATGATGATGTGGTTCACCATCTCATCATATTGGCCTCTTTTCATTACATACCATTACCATATATATAATAAAAAATTCTAAAAAGTGTTTGAAGTTAGATTTAGACATTGTATTTATACTTATATTTTTTGACATTTTATTAATTATTTTTTTTATTATCATATTTGTAAAATCTATATTTTGTGTTAATATAAATACACACATAAAATATAATACATATAAAAATAATATTGCTATGTTAAATAGACAATCACCATCTTACCAAATGATGAATTTCATACTCGAACGCTTTTGAATGTCTAACTCTTCATTTTCAAAAAAGTAGCTGGAATCCGAAGATGTGAAATATGCAAATTAGGGTGGACTAGATTTTTGTTGAACTAGATTTGTCACTTCCTGGAGTTGGTGTAAATGTTTCTTTTTTATTCATGGCATGGATGTCAGAGATGATATAATATGCCTCTTTGATTCTCCTTCATAACTCATGCCACTCTTTGCATACCACACAAGGTTTGTCCGGCATGCACTGGTGTCCTGTTGTGGCCACATGCTGCGCAAAAATAGAAGGGTGGGATGGATCAGCTAGAGGGCACTTTAATTATATATAGATAGTTGCAGTGAGCTTAAATCTCAAAGCATTACATTAAATATTTATTCTGTAAATTTTTATATATTTAAAACTTTCATTCTATTACACCTTTATGTGACATATGGAACAAAAACATATAAACAATATGAATATATATAAATGCACGCACAACTGACTATGAATAATAGATTGCAATCAAGATATATGAATAGAAAATTGGATTATCATTTTTGCATAGCCTCTAGTTCTTCTGTTGAATGATGTCTCATATATATATATATAATTGTTGTTGTTGTTATTATTATTATTATTATTATTAATAAATTGAAAGTATGCTAGCCTTTCTCACATGCGCAATTATAACAGAGAAAACCATTATTATTATTATTATTATTATTATTATTATTATTATTATTATTATTATTATTATTATTATTATTATTATTATTATTATTATTATTATTATTATTATTATTATTATTATTATTATTATTATTATTATTATTATTATTATTATTATTATTATGATGATGATGATGATGATGATGATCATGATGATGGAAATATCTTATGGTTTCATATTAGAAAAATTACCATAAAGATGTTGATAGTAATAAATGAAAATAGTAAGCTGTAAATGCTTCCTGTATTCTAAAGGATACCTCTTTTAAACAAAATCTCTTTGTGTTGCATAGAGACTAAAATGATACAGTATTTATGATAATTTATTTATATAATACCAAGAGATTGCATTTAGAAAAGGTACTTTTTTGAATTCAAGAAGTGTTTACAGTTTACTATTTTCATTGATCACTGATTATTAACATCTGACTGTAATTTTTCTAATATTAAAATTTAACATATATTTTCACATACTAAAATATTTAAACAATTACACCTGTTAAAAGTTATTAATTTATATATTATATCATTTTGGTTTAGATATAAACCTGGAATTATCATATCCATTATAAAAAATTGTTGGCTTCTTTTTTTTTCCAATTGTTTCTAAAGAGATCAATAGTTTATCTTATTAATAAATAGTAATGGCTAATACTTTGTGATATAAGATGACATTCATAGTTTTTAATATATGGTATATTAAATTGTATATCATAATAAAATTAATAATTTATTATTAAAAAGATTTAATGGATTGAATTATGTATCAATGGGTTTGTTTATTAATATTTTTATTTACTGCATACATTTAATAAGTAATACATAAACAAAATAATCAATTATTATTTAGTGTATGCATATATACATGTATTATTGTTTATATAATTAAATTTATATTAAATAATACAAATTATATATTTTATATATAATTGTTTCAATAGGTATTTAAAAATATGGAATATTGTATATTAAATAAGTAAATATAAAAGGTATGTTTATATTTTGTTTAAATTATGATTTTAAAATGTATTTTAATTTACAGATTTATTTTAGTATTATTGTTTTTAAAGCATGCATTTATTTATTACAAAGTGGTGTATTTTTTAAAAAAATAGTGAAATTTAATTCTTCATAACAAGAACAATAGTAACAGGCTAAATTTGAATGAAACCATAGGAACAACTTTGAAGATAATGACTTAAATGTGTCATAATCAGAAAAAGTATATAAGCCCCTGATCATAGATTGGATGGACTCTCTTGATCTGTATCTCAATAAGCAAAGTCAATATGTTATATATAATATTAATAATTGGATTTTATAAAAAAAATAATTGGTTAGGTAAAAAAAGTTGTTCCAAAAGTTTTCTGACTTTTGAGAGATCTGTTAACAATTATATTAAATCATCTCATCATATAATGCATTTACAGTGCCATATGAATATATTAATTTACAAAATCATCTAAGTGCTGCAGTGTATACTATTAAGAAAGTAACTTAAATGATAGCAACAGGGAATTTAATATGAATTACATTTTTAATACTACTACAATGTTTATCATGTAGTAACTAAGGAGTAACCAATGCTAATATTAATATAAATATGGAAAATATCAATATTTTTACTATGGAATATTTTATTTAAAATGTACACTTTGTTCAAGTGGATAAAAAAATTGTTTTTAAATGCTATAATTAAAATAAGATAGGACTTCAAATACCATGTTTATTTAATATATTTTAAAAGTATCATAGAATATAAATCAGAGTTCTAAGCTCTAAGGACTTATAAACTTTAATTTTATCATGTTTCTGCTTCTGTTGGTCTAACCAAAAAGAAAATTTAGGATTACTTCCTAACATTAATTTTATTTTTATTTAAAATCTTATAGTATGTTTGTTGGATTTCATTATATATATAAAGAGCAATAGATTTTAAGTATAAGAATTTACAAATTATCTTTATGACAGTATATATTTTAATATACTTTGATGATTTCATAACTTTGTACTTAAATTAATAATTTTACATTTGTAATCGTAACAAAAACAAGGAAACAAAGGTAATATACACCTGGGTCTCTTTTTATGCAGTAGATAGGTTCCACAGAAAGCCCACATTAAAAAAAAACGAACAAAAATAGATTTAACTTACGTTGAATAATGTGGGATAGGTTCCAAAATTTTCAAAAATTGCACAAAAGTTAAATTACTTTAAAATTCACTTTAAAAAAGGGAATAAAGTATGACTAATTAAAAATTTCAAATATTTAAAAAAATTGATACAAGACAAACTTTTTTTACTTTTTTTATTAACTATTTAATTTTATTCAAAACAATATGTTTTTATGTGTAATTTATTTTACATTTTTTCATATATATTTTAATCATTATCGCTATTTGACAATATGTGGTTTGTTTGTAAACTGGTAAGATATCAGATTCATCACAAGAGGAAATACAATTAATGCCAACTTCACTCTCATGCTGTGTTAATGGTTTTCTGTCGACAATGTAATCGGTAATTACACTTTGAGACAATGATTTTACTAATTGTTTATAAAGCTTGTGATATCCAGAATGCTATGTCTAGCTGTTAGGGAATGCACTTCCACAAATGCAACTATATATATAACACACTTCCTTGAGTGGTTAATAATGACTAATGGTTTTTAAGTAGAAATTAAAAGTTCTTAACTATTTTTACTTGTAACTTTTTTCTGTGTAAAAATTTTTTCATGTATATATGTGTATAAAAGAAAATATAAATATATACATAACACAGACATGCAACTATTTAGCTCTTATTGGAATTTAGTTTATAAGTCATGTCATTAACAATAAAATGATTTTCCAATTGATTAGAAAGTTGAAGACTTTCTTGAATCATTTTTGCTGCGAAACGAACAAGTTACACTTCTTTTTTATTATCTTTTTCTAAATTTTCTACGGTATCTAAATTTATTGCCAAACCTTTTTCCAACAGGCATTTAAAATATGTAAAATTTAATGCATGTATATAAAACGTGGAAATCCAAATTTTAAATGAAATATTAACTTCTTTATCGCATAAAGAAAACCATATAAAAAGATATTAAGAAAAAACATGAATCACATAACTTTAAAATCACATTAAAAAAATTCGCACAAAAAGAGACACAGGTGTACTTAGTTGAAATGATGATATTAGATGAATCTAATAAAGATTAGATAAAACAAAATATAAAAATTAATTAAAACTAGATTTAAGTTATGATAAAAAAATAAAATTAAGATAAGAAAATAAACAATGGGAGAGTTAGATATAAAAGTTTCAGCTTGGCTGTTATTACATTCACTCACTCAAATCTTCAGACAGAGTCAATCTTTGAAAAGTCATTGCGAGTTTTGAGTCCACAATTCATTGATCCATTCATCACTGAGGGCAAAGTTGATGTGACCCTTAGTGAGCCAGTCATTATTGCTGTAAACAATATCAATTACCATTTTACTTTATGCAATTATTTTTTCTTTAATGCCCACAGCAACGGATTCTACTTTCAAGCAGAGGAATAGAATACCATTGATAGATCAATCATCAACAATACCTATGGTGCCAGATCGAAGCTATACAAATGCACAGTTTGACCATATTTTCTGGCTATAGTATCCCTCAACTTCTGGAACAACACTCTACCTCCAAAGTATTTTATTTGTTTTGGGAACACCAGCTGACCATGACAGGCATACAAATCTAGCACTTGAAATATCCCAAACTAACTTCTACTCTTTATCAAGGGGTTCAGGCATTTTACTTAACACATATAAATATTTTTGCCCTTAAAATAATGGTGACACAGTGACAAGAGAGAGAGAATAGACCAAATAACAATTAAGCAAACCTTATTATTTATTCATGCACACACATATTTAATATAATATAACATAAAACTTTACATAAAGAAAATATAAATAATTACATTAAGGCTGAATTTTTGATAGTCCTTCATTAAATGTTTTTGTCACTTCAAAATAAATAACATGTCTAGTCAGTTTATTGAAAATATATTTACCTAGGATTTCATTAGTGTTAATTTCCTACTGATTGGCCTTTTAGTCTTCATCAATAATTTATGGCTTTCCTTCCATTCTTCAACTCAACAATGGGAGTGAGAGAGTATGCGGAAGTGTCTATTTCACAGATTAGGCATTGGTTCCAGGCATTAGTTGAATATAGGGACAGTTGATGGATCTGGGACTTGGGCATGAAGCCCATTCAAACACTCCTATGGCTTTCTAGCAATGTTTGTTGCTAATTCTGTGGCTTCTGCATTGATATTGTTTACAGCAATAATGACTGGCTCACTGAGGGTCACATTAACTATGCCCTCAGTGATGAATGGATCGATGAATTATGGACTCGAAACTCGCAATGACTTTTCAAAGATTGACTCTGTCTGAAGATTTGAGTGAGTGAATGTAATAACAACAGCCAAGCTGAAACTTTTATATCTAACTCTCCCATTGTTTATTTTATCATAATCTAGTTTTAATTAATTTTTATATTTTGTTTTATCTAATCTTTATTAGATTCATCTAATATCATCATCTAGGAATCTTTCAAAATTAAATGCATTCCTAGCATTGAGATAGTTCACAAAAGTCTATTTTATAAATTAATTTTATTTTAAAAATTTTACATTTATTTAGTTTTTTCAAACATTTATTCGTTTTTCTTTTTAATTAATAAATTAAACTTGTTCCAATAATAATAAAATACTAATATATCAAAAGCTACCAAAGTAGCCAAAAATATATCAAAAGTTGTTTTAAAAGTATTTAAAACTAACAGTAATATGATAAGTTTGAGCTTCTTGATTCTCTAAAATCATTTAATGTCTCTGCTAACCATTCATCTACAATTTGCAACCACTGATTCATCAAAATTCTTGAACCTTTGCAGTAGAGAACAATAACGATATTTCACAATAATTACTGCACAGTTGTCTATTCTCTTTGTTTTTAAAAGTCAGAGCAATAAAAATATCCGTAAGGTCCAGGGGTACAATTTCATGGGTCCATATTTTCCTAAAAAATTATGAAATTTTTGAAACTACTTCTTTTGATATTTTATTAGGATTCACAGTTTTTTCATTTATGAGATGACAAAGATCTGTTTGGATTTCACTAAGCTGGATATCTTTGTCCAAATCTAAACAATTAAATAAAATGAATATATCATTAAAAGTCTTCATCTTTAGTGCTTATATTCAAATGATTATCAAAATACTCCTTCCATCTGCTCAAACTATCATTATCATCATATAAGAGTGTCATTTCTGGATTAAATAGGATTGGGATATTATTTAACAGACCAGGTTCATATGTTGCTTTCAATGCATCAAAGAAATATCTAGAATGATCATAATCAGCAAAATATTTGCTTTGCAATGTTATTCCAGCTAAGCCTTCTTGTCAGAACTTCTGCCTTCAGATCTTAACATTTATTATGAAGCTCCATATTTAATCTATTATTTTTCCCAAGATGAAAATGCCACAAGTTTCCTTTTAATCAAATTACTAATAATAAGATTTCCAGAAAGTCATGATTCGTCTTTTTAGTGAATAGATTTATTTGTATCAATGGCATACTCCTTAAAAAGAATTCCCATTTGTATCAGTGACATACTCCTTAAAGAGAATTCCATGTTTTGGTAATATGACAGTCCTTAAGATTCAAATTAGTACATTTTAGTATTCAATAGCTTAGCTATTGAAATTTAATTATTTTAGATTCTTTTAAAAAAATGAACATCAATTTTTTATGAATATAATTGGAATATTTTAATCTCGGAATATACTAATCTATGATCTGTGTAATAATCTGCCCATATAAGCTCTCATGTAACGTAAACTTCTCTTTTCTTCTGACTCCTAACTATAATGAAATTTATCAAAAGCCATTGTTTTTAGGGTGGATGCATCCATATTCAGAGTGTTATAATGGTCACTTCACTTGTGCATAAATTTAATGATAGCATACTATTTGAATTTATAACACCAATACCATTATTTCCAAGAACCATGACCAAAGTCGATTATTTGTACCAACATGCACATCAAAATCTCTAAGAAAAATTCAATCTTTTAATGGTATTGTTGTAATAATGGTATCAAATAAGGTATAAAAGCTTTCCTTCTCTAAATCTAAAATTGTAGCATAAATACATATAAAATGAACGCTAGTACTATTATAAGAGGTGAGTTTAATGCAATGAGGGATTCCAACAATAAAAGATACTAAATCAAACTTACAGCAAATCCAACACCATATATTTTTCTTTCAATGCATTACTAAAAAAAACTTGTATCATTCCATCTGAACTAGTAAACTTCATTTATTTGGAAGACGAATTTCACTTAAAGCAGTTATATTGACATTAAATCTTAACAACTCCTTAGCCACCAGTCCAATCCTCTGCTAGTTCTTGAAGAAAATTGTGTGTACATATATACTGCCTCTTGCTTTATCTCTAGTACTAATACCTATTATTACTATTATTATTTATACTCCTGAAATGAGTAAATCAACTGGGCTAGTCAAACTGTCCATTTTAGACCATATTTTCTAAGCCTTTCCACCTCATGGTAGACAGAGAATTCCTAAATAGAACAGAATAAGTTTACTAATGTTGTTAGCTGAAATTCTTCAATTGCAAATCATAAATGATTATACTACCTCAAGCAAGGATGACAACTAAGGATTGCCAGTTTATTAAGCCTATTCCAATAATTGTTTCTTATTTTTTGAAGGCTTGCACTAAAAAAGAAAAACATAACTGGAAACACAAATATTGTGCATATAGTTAAAAGATCAGAAATGATATACAAATGCACTATCTCATTGTCACAGTTAGTATAAGAATATGTCCAATGGCATTAGAGGCTCATAACAACTGAACCTCATAATAGGTTAAGTGACTGACAAAAGAAAAGAGGGAGATACCAACATTCTATCCAGACAGCAGGAGCTTTTAATGAACCCTGTTTTCTTGTTTTTCACAGTTGACCTTAATATCTTAAAGTCATTTCATTATACATCTTGAGCTTAGCACCTGGTGGTAGCAAAATATGTTCTGAATATTTGCTAAAATTTATAATATATATAGTGTAATGGGATGGGGGTGATAGGGTGAAGGTGGAATGAAGGACATATCATCATCAACTCCAAGCAAACATTTCAATTAAAAAATTTCAAACAAGTATAAAATTAAGTAAGATATTATTTTAAAAAATGTTGTATATTAAAGTAATAAAGTATTAAATAAGTGTTAGAGTAATGTTTAATATCCAAAAAATATATAAGTAATGTTATATATTCAAAGAGAGAGCATGAGATCCTGAAGATCTCTATAAGATCAGCCAACTAGATCAGAGGAGATCAGTTAACTCCCTAGAGCAACCATAAGCATAATTATCCATACATCCACCAGCATTATAATAAATCAAAGTAAGTATGAGTACTATTCCAAATAATAACCATTCATTATCAATGAATGATTATCAATCAAAAATAAATCGGTACAATAAATCAACAGTCAATCTGGTGACTGGATTGAAATGGGTCTCCTGTAGACCAGGCTAACTATTGAGCCTTTGCCAGCTTAAACAATTATTTAAACAAAACTTGGATGCACCAACTTAATGCTCATTCATTAGAATATATAATCATAAAAGACAATAATGCTGAAATATTAAAACATGCTGATCATCATTAATGTTCTAGCCACTTAGTACCATTAATTTAAAGGCAAACTATAAACTTCACTTCTAATAAGATTAAACTAAAGTAAAATGTAGTGCATGAGCTTTAAAGAGTATTCGCTTTTGCACCAAACAGAATTTTATCAATCATCATCATCTGGATGCCCATAAGCACTAATACATCCCCATTTATATATCAGCCATTATACATGAATCTTATTCAGAGAACACAAGCTTAAGTACTGTTACAGTATCCAAGAGATAATGATGCAATACAATTTTTAACAATTGAACACAAGTTTATTAACAATAAAAATGATATTAAATGAGAATAAGGCTATGCACATATCAATTAGGCCTTCTGATTTTGATTAACACATAATAAAAAATTATCACATTTGTAATTTACAAAATTACTATACACAATTTAAATTATTACATTATGATTTACTTGATTAATACATTAGGTTTACTTAAAACCTATTCAGCACACAGGCATGTGGCTGCTTGATATAAAATGAATATGTTTGAATTGACATTTAATAATAAAAAATGATTAAAATTTTACATATAAGTGTCTACCTGACACACTTTGGTATTTGCAATACAATTAACATATATATGCACACATACATGTGTGCATGTAATTTCTGAACATACTTGACTTGCCATAAAATAAACATGTTTAGTTGTCACTTTTAAATGATTAAAATTTACAAATGTATGTTGATTAACATAAAATCAAAATTTGGTTTATTACATTGTGATTTACATGTATATTCCAATAGGTTTATTTCAAATCAGATAGCACAGACATGTGGTTAATATAAAATGAACATTTTTGAATTAACATTTAATACTTAAAAAATGATTAAAATTTACATATAAGTGTCTATTTGACACACATTAGTATTTGCAATACAATTGACATATATGCACATGTGTGTGCATGTAATTTCTGAACATATTTGACTTGTGGTATTTTTTAGTTGTCACTTTTAAATTATATTTTTCCTAATTAATTCCATTTGGAAAACATACATAAATTTCACACATATACGTGTGTATAAACAAAATACATATATAATTTAAAATTAGTTATCAGGGTTTTTTTTTAATATATCAGTTTATAAGTTTCTTTTTTTTTTCTTTTAAAAATATAACAGTCAATCTTGACCAGATTATTGTTGATTGAATAATTAGAAATGTTTTTAAACTTAAAAATAGAAACTTAATGACATTTTTTAGTTGTCACTTTTAAATTATATTTTTCCTAATTAATTTCATTTGGAAAACATATATAAATTTCACACATATACTGTGTATAAACAAAATATAGATATAATTTAAAATTAGTTATCAAGGTTTTTTTTAAAAATATATCAGTTTATAAGTTCCTTTTTTTTATTTTAAAATATAATGGTCAATCTTGACCAGATTATTGTTGATTGAATAATTAGTAATGTTTTTAAACTTAAAAATAGAAATTTTTAAATATCTTTTAAAGGAATTATTTAAAAATGACTCATTTTTGTATACATGTGTATTGGTGTGCATACATAGATAAATAGCACCATATGTATACCAATTCTTCAAGGCTTCTCTTGGTAAGCTAGGTTTTTGGTTCATCATCAAAATATAATCCAGGTTTGTTGTCATCATCAGGGAAAAGTATAATTCAAGTAATTTGTTGGCATACCATGAGCTTCCTTCTGTCTAGGGCTTGATGAGCTTCAGGTCAGCAATCTGTTTTCCAGAACACTTTTAAGGCTACTAAATTTCAACACAAAGAAGTAGGTCATTTTCCTCTATGTAAATTCAAACTCCCCCATTGAACTGTAGATTGCTGTTGGATTTTCCTGCTTGGCTTCAGATACATCTCATAGGAGCTCTGTATAAATCTGCCAGATATCTCTGGCCAGCTGAAGCCAACTGCTACAAACTTCAACAAGCTGCAACAAATATTATAACCAACTTTGCAGCTGGATTATTAGCCAACTGCCTCTCAAAAATTTAAGCCAGACTCTTCTGGCTAGCTCTTACAAAACTACAAACCAAACTGAATTGATATTTTTTATCAGCCCTTTTATAGATTCTCTGAGGTGATAAAAACACATTGCAGGCTGTTTTCAATCTATCTAATCCTTTTTAATCTAGAAGTGATAAAAGCATAGTAACTGAAAACAGAGTTTTTCTATTCAATCTTTATCTTGATTAAAATTGATTTTAATCTTTTTAAATCACTTTTAATTACAAGCTACTTTTGGAAACAACTCTGAAATTTTACCAAAGGTGTGACCTACATCTTTTTATTCTCTTCAAATCACTTTTAATTAAAAGCTACTTTTTGGAATTTTTAATCTACAAAGATTTTTACAAATAGATAAATAAATGTATACAAGCATTAATAAAAAGGTTTTCACAAATAAACCATGCTTGTTTTCAAATTACAAATAATAATATTTAGACTTTTTTAAATGTATTAATTTATAGTAAAATTCTATTTTAAATTCGGAGTTATTTAAGCCTTTATGTATTATTTTTATTCCAGGAATGTAGAAAATATCTAAAATTTATGACTGTCCATTTTTACTTTTTCTTCACTTTATATATATATGTGTGTGTGTGTGTGTGCGTGTGTGTGTGCGCACAACTATGTTACTGCATGTTGTGTAACCCAATTGGTTACACTATATATATCGGGCTAGTACTAATTCTAAGATTCACTGTTCCCAATCTAACCATATTCTAAAGATTCTAATTAGCCCTATTATATTAAGGTATGTGAGCCTTTAAATAGATATGTATGTGGATCTATGCACAGTAGCTGAATATATACACAAATGATCAACACATATATAAAAGCTAGCAGATGATCATATAATAAAGAGCATTATGTTGACTAAATGTGTAGAAGAAAGTATAGCTGCCACCTTATTAAAATATTTTTCAATATGATTTAATAAAAATAAATATTCAGTAAATGTACATAATTTCAAAATATGGGCATGGAACAAATATTCAATGCTACATAAAACTAAATCTTATTTGATTGCAAAAAGCCTTCCAACTTATATTTCATATGACATTGTAAGCTCTGCTCTGCCATGATCTTATATATCAAATATGCTTGAAGGTATTATCCTCCCACAGGTAAAAATACAAAGCATGTTATATATTTAGAGGTAATCTCTTCTAAAGCAAATACTGTTATACCAAGATATTAATTTCTTATTACAAAATCATTGAATGCAAAGCTATATTCATTTAATTCTATTCTGAAATAAAGCAAGCAAAAGTAAAAATTAAAGATCTATGTATTTAAGTTCATTATTAAAAAATCTTGGTAACTAAGATCTCCAGTGTAATACAGTATGAGTACAATTTTAACTTCTTCATGTTTTAACTAGCATCAAATATTTTACTAATAATAATAATTGATCTAGGAAAACCATTTATTACACAGACATTTAAGCCTCCTTCAGCCATCCATCCATCTCATTCAACTGATACACATGACCACACACAGTGAAAAAGATAAATGATTTCCGATATACACATTTTGTATTGAACCATTACTCATTAGTTGGTCCAGATCATCATCTCCCACACATGTATATAATCAGCGCTCAGTTTATATTAAGATATCAAATATTCACACTTTAATGGGCAGACTTCAATCTACTCCATCCTCCAGTTTTTCGGTCATCCATACCATTGAAAATCTGATAATGGAATGCCCAAATTTCTTGTTAATGCCAAAATTTAAGTTACTTTGACCCCTCATATATAGGACCTTTTCCATTTAAAGATACATCGTCAGGATACAGGATGAATTTGTAATATTTTAAATACAATTATGTTTTACATACCTAGAGTCTAAATGTAATATAGGGGGTTTGAACACATCTTCAAGCTCCTTCAGCCATTCATTATTTCATACAATCAATACACATGACCACACATTTGAAAAATATAAATGATCTCCCATATATACATTATGTGCTGAACCAATACTCATCAGTTGGTATTAAGATAGCAAATCTTTAAACTTTAATAGACAGGCTTCAATCTACTTCACCCTCCAACTCTTCAGCCATCCATATCATTGAAATTCTGATAATGGCATGCCCAAATCCCTTGTTACTGCCAGTATTATTGCCATGTCCATGTTGATATTAAAAATATTGTCATCAACAAGGGATTTGGGCATTCCATCATCAAATTTTCAATGATATGCATAACTGAAGAGTTGGAGATGGAATATATTGAAGTCTGTCCATTCAAGTGTAAAGATTTACTATCTTAATATAAACCAGCACTGATTATATATGTGTGGAAGATGATGATCAGAACCAACTGCTGGGTGTTGGTTCAGCACAAAATGAGTATATCGGAAATCATTTATCTTTTTCACATGTGTGTTCTGATGGATGGCTGAAGGGAACTTGAAGGTCAGTGTTCAAATCCCCTATATTTCATCTAGACTACAGTATGTACAGTATACTTGTATTTAAAATATTACAACTTCAACCTGTATCCTGCCCATTTCTCTTCTGTGTATTTAAATGGACAAGGTCCTATACATGAGAGGTCAGAGTGACTTAAAGTCAACAATGTGGGCATGACAATGACAATAATATTGACATTAACAAGGGATTTGGGCATTCCATCATCAGATTTTTAATGGTATGGGTGGCTAAAGACATGGAGGGTGGAGTAGATTGAAACCTGTCCATTAATTTGTGAAGGTTTTCTCTTAATATAAACCGAGCATTGATCATATGTGTGTGTGTGTGTTGGGAGATGATGATCTGGATCAACTGATGAATGCTGGTTCAGCACGAAATGCTTATATTGAAGATCATTTATCTTTTTCACATGTGTGTGGTCATGTATATCGGTTGTATGATAGAGTGGATGGCTGAAGGAAACTTGAAGGTCTATGTTCAAATCCTCTATATTATATCTAGTCTCCAGACTCAAGGTATGTAAAAGGTATTTTAAATATTATTTATTCAATTAGTAAAATCTTTGCGATTTTCATTTCTGTTTAGACAGCATGCACACATATTTGAAATTTGTTTTATGTTTTAGTCTATAATTATATCAACATTTAACTATCTAACTATCCATATAAAATATCAATATTAAAGGCATCTAAATATTGAATAATTATCCCCTCCCCATTGGAGTACTGTACTTTTTTTTTCGCCCAGCTGTATATATGCAGCAACAAATAGAGAAAACAAAACACGTTTTTATTTTGCATATAGTTATAGATTTAAGCATGGTCAGTGAGAGTTGGTATATATATACAAATGCGCTCTAAACTTACTGGCGGGCGAGTGCGTGGAGATTTATAATATTTAAGAAATAATGCATTATCGGAAATTGACTTCCGCTTTAATAATTGCAAAATTTTCAGCACTTTATAATAACGATATCAGGAAAAATAAAACAAGAACAAATAAATGTTTAGAAGCAAGTTCATTATCATTGCTGGTAACAGATTGATTGGTTGTACAGTTCTGCAGAAATTTTAAAGTAGATGATCGACGATTTGGGATTTGAATTATTTTTTTCCGGGTATATTCCAACATGGGAAAGTTTCCATAGAGATGTCGCAGACATTTTTGTAAATTTTGAAACTTTTCTGCAGGTGGAAAAAATATAGTATAAATTTATTAATTTACAAGCTTTGATCACCTTCTTGATGATTAATTTAGTTGAAATAAAATATGGCAGTTAGCAAGTTCAACTCTTATATAAATATGTAAATGGATATATGAATAGACCCACCCACCCGTTTTTTTTTAAAAACATCAACGGCGAGTTTCCAACAGTTTATAAAATTAAAAAAAAAAAAAATTGTAGATGAAAATTCATTTGCCAGCAATTCATTAAATAAGTCATTAACATTTATTTATAATCATTATCAATTACAAACTTTAAAATAGTTTACCGAAATTTTTTTATAAATTTCGGGTAAATTATATTTTTAAAAATTATTTATAAAGGTATTAAAATTCTTTGAAGAAAACTGCTCTTAGAAGGAGAACTCTTACGTTAATTGTTCAAGTTAAAAATATTAGAATTGAAAAAATAAAAAATTGTTTTTTTTTTTAATACAATTTTTTAAATTTAATTTACTCGATATTATATATATAAAGGTTTCACAGAACATTCCGTCTTAGGAATAAGTATGGGATATACATGGTTTAAAAGCCATGAAAGAACTGTGAAAGTTATCATCATCATCATCAACTATTATCAATCCACTGCAGGATGAAGGTCTCTCCAAGTTCAATCCATCTCCTCCGTTCTTTAGCTTCTCTTTTGCACATCACCCTGCACACTTTCTTATTTCATCCATCCATTTCACATGTGGTCTTTTTCTGGGTCTTTTACAATCTTTTGGAATCCACTTTAAGATTTCAATATCATCTATTCTAGCAATATGTCCATCCCAACTCCACTTCAGTCTTTTAAATTTTTCAATGAGGTCAGTAACACCTGTTTATTCTCTTACCCATATATTGCGTTTTTTCGATCTCTTCTTGTTACTCCCAACATGCATCTCTCCATACTTCTTTAAGTGGCCTGAAGTCTCTGTATAGCTCTTTTATTAAGTGTCCAAGTCTCAAATCCATAAGTAAGAACTGGTAAAACACATTTATTAAAAACCTTCCTTTTCAAACACATAGGCATATTTTCTTTTAGTATCAAGTTATTTCTACCAAAAGCACTCCAACCAAGTTTAATTCTATGATTAATTTCATCCATTATATTTATAATGTATTAAATAACCACCGCACATTCTTTTTGAAAACATGAATAAAGACACCATAAAAGACAAATGATTTTCAAGATGCATTTCATGCCAAACCAGCACTCATCAGTTGGTTCAGTTCACCATCTCTTATACATAAGTTTATTATATGTACAGTAGTCATCAATAGTAAATTGTTACATTTTGATTTACAAGCGTCAAACTTACCTACAACTTTGATACACATAAATTTGGTTTGTGTCAAAGCTGTGGATGGAGCAAGTTTGGCACTTGTAAATCAAAGTGTAAATTGAATATTGATTAGTACTGTACATGACATTTGAAGAGAGAGAATTAAGAAAAAGATTAATTAATTGCTATGTGTGGAGTGTACTAATGTATGTTTGTGAAACATGGACAGTGAGTAATAAAATTAGGAACAGATTGGAAGCCTTTGAAATGTAAGACATGGAGAAGAATTGAAAAAATCAGTTGGATGAATAAAATAACAAATGGAGAAGCTTTGAAAAGTAAATAAAAAAAGGAAGATTCAATGGGGAAATCAGAGAGAGGAAGAGAAACTGGGTTGGATCTATATTAAGAAGAAATGATAGTTTAATTAAAGATGGTGAGTGGAAGTAAGAATAGAAGACAGAAAAGATTTGACATTGTTGGATGAGATAAGAGATAAGAAGAGTAACGTGGAATTGAGGAGCTGGGCATTGAAGAGAATAGAATGGAAAAATGGAACAAATTGATGATGCGACTATTCTCTGGACTTATCCATTTAACAGAATATGGATGATGATGAATACTGTATATATCACAAAGTTATATGTGAGATATGGTTTGAGGATTATTTAATACATTTATAAAAAGATATTACTCATAGGACAAGAGAACAAAAGGTGAATAATTCTCTATGTGTTTATTTTAAGGTGTATAACTCTCTGTGTGTTTAATTTTAAAATCAGATTATTAAACTTTAATGAGATTTGGAGTTTATATCTGGACTAGAGATAATCTCTAGTTTAATAAATGATTAGTTACAATTATTACTGTATATATGTAGAGTGATTTGTGTTAAAGTTGTGGGTCGTGTAAGTTTGATATTTGTAAATCAAAATGATGTTGTTGTTTTTTAATATTAGTAATGTTGGGTCTTGGGGGGGGGGTATTTTCAATAAATTGTGATGTAATTACCACTTTATTTATACCAGGGATGCCAAAAAATGTATATACATTTTAAGAGATGTTATCTATATAGTACTTTTTGAAATTGAATTGAATTATGATAGCAATATGTAATATGACATGGACTCAAAATATAATACTAAACAAATGAATAGTAGCATCACCATGCAAGAAACAAGACAGTCAAAGAAAATAGCAGAAGCATGTTGTTTTGACTTTAACACTACTTGATTTCTGCTTTTGGAGGACCATAAAATATCTGTTGCATTGCAGAAAACTGGATATCCTGGCAGTACTTTGAGAAGAAATTGAAAAGTTATGTGCAGCGGTTGCTGTAAGTGGAAACTTTGACCAATGTTGCTTAAGGAATAGTTTGCTACAATTGGAAGTGTTTGGACACTTATGGTAACCATAATTGCAGAAGTCACATGTGACTTCATCTTATGTTATTGGTATATATTGAGTATTATAATTTTAATACATTTTTTTAAATATATATATATATATTATGACCCTCTGCATATAGCCATTTTATTAGTGATGATAAAAAAATTCAGATATGTTATTGCTAAGGAATTTATAAGTTCGAACCCTGGAAATGATCGCTAGAGTCGTGATCCATAAACCTTGAATCAGAGTTCACCAGTCTATCCACTAAATTATGCAGAATATTGGTAATAACTTCATTTTATTGTATTTTTTACAGCTACTTTACACTACTAAAATATTCTTCAGGGATATAGTTCAGTGATTTTGTACAGTACTTTTAATTCTAATAGGTATTTTAATCATTTATAATATTAATATTCCCTTTGCTGCATAAATATGTCTATGTGTAATGAAGTGGTTTCTTTCTTATCTTTATATCATAAAACTGGACATTCTCATCATAATCAGTGCTCAGATTATGATGCTTATCACCTAGAGGGCACTCTGCCTTATGATGCAATGATAAGACGAAACTACTTCATTGCATATATGTATATACATACATATGCAAAATAATTTAATCCATTTATAACATGGGTGTGACAACAATCTCGGCCTAAGGGTGGCCTTTGAGCGTTCCATCATCAGATTTTCAATTGGATGGACGGTTGAAGAGTTGGAGTGTGGAGTACATTGAAGCCTGTCCATTAAAGTAGGAGGATTTGCTATCTTAATATCTATCTGAGCACTTGTAGCATATATGTGTGGAGATGGTAATCTGGACCAACTGAGGATTGCTGGTTTAGCATGAAATATGTATATTGGTGATTATTTATCTTTTCGAATATGTATGTTCAGGTGTACCAGTGTTATGAGATAGTGTGGAGAGTGGTGGGTCATGTGAAAGTCTGTGCTCATACCCTGTCTATTACATATATAGACACAGGTATATATAAGCCTGTGTATTTCATCTATCATCATATATTAACTTGCAGGATTGTAGTATTTTATTATATTAATTTATGGCTTCCATGTTTATGATTTTAAAATGAATATATTTCAGAAAGTTTTCTTTAGGAAGACAATCTTTAATATTTATTATCATGCTTGCCAATTATAAATTTTATTGATCAATTTTCAATTTTTTTTTTCTAAATTGATTCATTAATTCCAAACTATAAAAATTATTCACATACTCACTTTCTTTATAATTTTTATTTATCCTGTGAATCAATTTTTTTATACCTATATAAATCTTATCTTAAAAATTTCACTTATCTTTTCATCATCTATTTCCAATTATTCATTTATACAATTATTTTCACTTTATAAAATTAAAATGATTTTATTGCTCATAAATTCATAAGAAGTTTGAATATCAGAAGTGATGAACTGAGCTATGATCATTGATCTTGAAATGTAGAAACACCATCTTAATACTGCACTAAATTATACATGACATTTCACATTATGAAATAATTGAAGAGGTCTTGAAAGTAGCTACACAATAAGATCTAAATTCAAGTGGAATTATAGAATAAAATGCATGTGGGTGGAATCCTTCCCCCCAAATAGTCTACAAAAGAGTTAAGCTCATTTAAAATGATCTTACCTTTGCTTTTGTTGTTATAAGGAAATAACTTAAGGAAAGAAAAAAATAATTAATTTAATGAATAAGATCTAGTTAACTTTTTTTGTATGAAATTATATTTTTAATAAAATGTATAAATTTAATATATATTATCATGTATTTTTTTCTTTATGGTTAATCAGTTAGTGTATTAAATAATTGTTAAAAATCTTATAGTGTTAATGTCTTTATTCCTCCAACTATCTGTTTCATAAATTGGAAGTGTATGATTTGAAAGATTTTTAAAATAGCTCAGTAAAATTTTATTTTAAAATTATAATAAGCTGTTATATTTATTTATTTCTGTATCACAGTAAGAGTTTATAGAGTTTTTGCTTCCTGAGCTATATTTGAGCATAAAGGTTAGTTATGTCAGGCAGGGATTAATGTTTCTCTTTGGACATTCTGATGATAACTCTGGATAGTGCAAAGTTATCACCTTTAAAGCTAATTCCTGCATTTTGTTTTTTTATTAGAAATTACATTTATAGTTGGTCAGTACATTTAGTCAGAGCATTGATGATAATCTGCATGTTTCTGTATCCCAGCATAATTTTATTATTGAGTGATAGATTGGCACTAAGGTATATGCATGTCAAATAATTGTGTTATATTCTACCCTGGATTCAGCAATGACTAGATAAATAGCCTGTTTTATAGTGTACCTCCTTTAAATTTATTCACAATGCTGATTGTTGATTTTATGATCTTTTACTGTTTTTGTTGATTGCTGATGACTTTTGATTTAATTATTCTTCAGTAATGCTTGTGATGCACCTTATAGTTTTATTCATGCTGACTCTGCTCTTATATATTTTATAATCTATATTTTTATATTTGTAAAGTAGGGAGGATGAAGATGATTTCCCATATTCTCTTCATATTGGCCCTATCTTTTAAATGTTTCCATACCATTACAATAGATATAAAATTTCTTTAAAAGCATCTATTTACAAAAATCACTTTTCATTAAATATTTTACTGATAATTAATGTTTGTATCATTTACTTAGTTTTTATTATTTTTTTGTTTAACCATAAATATAACCTTTAAATTTTATAAAGTTTAAACATATCTAATATCCTTTCTAAATGTGTGAAAAGATTAACTGGATATTGTATATGAATTAATTTCACCAAAGTTTAAATAATCCAGCAAATTAAATCACCATTCGGAAACATCCAAACTTCACTGTTACACTAAAATATCCAATCATCAAGATCCTCAGTATAATCACTCCATGGCTTACAATATCAATCATTCAGCCTGTTGTGAATACCATGTTGATATTCCAATGTAATGATTGAGCTTTATACACTGCAGCGGAATTCTAACATTAAGCTTGCAACCAACTGAATGATTGGTGCCATATGTAAGTGAATTGAAAAAATGATTGAATGTTTTATTGTTTTGGAATTCATAAGAATTTTGAGCATCAGAAGAGGCAGAGTGGAACCAAGAATCTCTAATTCCAAAGGTTACCAAACAAACTATACAGAGAATAGTAAACAGTGAAACAATCATCAAAATCTTCGTGTTTATTTAATTGTTATGTTGAAGATATTAAAACAGGCAAAACTCTCCATACAGTAGTGCCATTCAGTGCAATCCAGAGTAATCAATGAATGTCAGAAGGCTTGATTACTCTGCTTGCACTGAATGGCACTACTATAGGGAGAGTTTTGCCTGTTTTAATAATAGTTATGAGCAAGCATAAGAAATGGTGATCATGTGATGTTTAATGTTGAAGGTAGTAAGTTTGATAATGATAATTTGGTTGAATTGTTTAACCTTTGTATAGTGTAAATAAATAATTTTTATTAATTTTCATTTTTAACCATTTCTACTCATATATTTGAGGAATTATCAAATTATTTTTACATTTTAACTATTATTTTGAGGTTTAGTATATTATATTGTTTTTGCTTTTGGAGATGGCACTGGTAGTTTTTCCTGCTTTAAATCACTCTTCTGCTTAACTCTTAATATTACTCTTCCATTTTTAATGTTCATTTGATGCTAGAAAACAAAATTAAGGTTATGTATTTTTTTTAAAAAAAAAATCTGAAGAGTAGAGTACTTTCCAATTGGCATGAAAGTCAAAATAATTTAATCTAATCTCTATAGATTTGATGAATTTAATTCTTTGTTTTTTGATCTTGAGAATATTTGTGATATTAAAACTTGAGATTTTTTGAATAGAAAAAAAGTAATTTTTTGCATAGTTTAAGATTCATGATTATTTTTGCACAATAATTGTTAAAAAATAAAAGTATATGTGATTATTTTATATGTATATTTTTAAAAACAGAACAAATTCTAGCATAAGCAGTAGCAAAAAAAATAATGGCTGGTATAATGATCATGCCCTGTGAAATGTATTCCTTATGCCTTTTTTTAATATATATTTTAAAAAATTACAAATATCAATTTTAAAGCATAATTTTTATAGATTTATCAGGGTTTCACATTCATTGCTATTTTAAAAGTAAATTTCAATTAATGAAGCCCTCTGGAGATGCTCACTTGGTTACTGTCCTGCCCTCTGTTGACAAAAAAGTCATTTGTTCTTATGTACTCTGGTTATTTATTGATTTTTTTTTTATATTTGAAATGTTTAAATATAATGTTTTTCATTTATAGACATATTTTTTAGCAAATCAAGCCCAATTTATTGAATTCTAAGATTTAATATTAAAGTCAAAATATTATCCAAAATTTCTACCAGGGTTAACAATAAAAAATATTACTTTCTTAAAGGGTTAGACACACAATTGCAACATATTTATATTCAAATTATTTGTGAAGATTTGTAATGTGCTGGTTACTGCATCAGGCTGTCAAGCTATGATACAACATACCCATCTAGTGGTCAGTTGGAGGTTTTTCAGATTTCTGAACATTTTTCAAGTGAGCCAAGGGTTGTTTCAAAGAACTGAATCACAGTGAAACACTATCCCTGATATAGTTTAATAACTGGTAGAAAGACCAATTCAGGAACCCAAATTCTGTAGCTCTGTCATTTCTGGTCATCAGTAAACCTTTGTAATAGCCAAATACTTTTCAGTGAAACCTTAGTTATTTTTGATTAAGGAATAAAGTAAGTAAACTGCATTAATCAATTTAGTTATGATGTACTGATCATAAAGGAAAAATGATGAAACCTCAACTATTGGAGATGGGAATAAACTTATGGTTTACTCCTACTATTAAGTTTTATATATGATATTGAGCAATTTGTATGTAAAATAAACAATAATATCACATGATTTTCTCATATGTTTATTTATTTGTTTTTAAGAACATCTGTCTCATCCTACTTTAAAGCCAATGACGTAAGCTTGAGTGATCAGTGGACACCAGATAGTATAATGCTAAAAAATCTCCATCTTTAGACAAGTTGTTAGCTTTTGTTAATGAAGATTAGGTTCAAATTTGGAGCTAAAAACTTATGCACTCAGTAGCCATATTTTACTTCTTTATACTATTGAAGCTAATATCCTGAAATTTAAAAAAAAGTTTTTGAATCTAAATTAACTGTTTGCATAATTGTATAGATTTGACACCAAGTCAATATTTGTCTTGCATTTGACACGTGAGGGGGGGGGGGGGGGAAAAAAAAAAAAGTCAATTTCTATATATTTTAGACATACCAATTGTGTGTCAGCTCCAAGCCTCCTTTTATCATTTAATTAGGGAGCATACCAACAAAAGTGCTTAATTATTTCCTTTCTAGAACAATTCTCTTCATCCTACTTTAGAACCACTTTGCTGCAAACTTCAATAATGAATGGATACCAATTGATACAGCGCTCTACAATAGGGTGAAGATAATTGTTCTTGAATAATATATAAAACACGATTAGGACTCTAATTGAATCTTTTTGAATCTTTTCTATGTATAATTATGGATCTGCATGTTGTATTAAACTTTAAAAAATAGCACCATTTAATGAATTAAGAGAATGACAAACAATAGCACGCTTCCACAGCAATGATCAAGTATCATCGCTTGATTATAATATTTTACCTTGATGCAAGTACTTCTTAAAATCTCTTGCGTAATAAACCACTTGATTATTATTATAGAGAGATGCATGTGAGGTGTTACAAGTAGAGATCAAAAATTAAATACATGAGCACAAACAGATGTTGCTGATATCATTGAAATAATTAAGTGAAGTTGGGCTAGATATATTGCTAGAAGAGATGATAATAAATGAAAAGTTGAAATCTGAAACTGGATTCCAAGAAAAGACCTAGAAAGAGACCACATATGAGATGGATGAATGAAATAAGGAAGGGTGCTGGAGTGATGCAGAGAAGAGAGGCTAAAGATCCGAGATGGGTTGTACTTGGAGAGATCTTCAATAATGATGTTGATATGCAATAAATTATATCCAGCACTCGTCTGTTTTATTATTCCACATGATCAGTTGAATGTTTTTAGTTTTACTATTGTTTTGTATATACTCGGATATTTTATTTGTAATGTGTGTGAATGAAAGTAAAATTCTTTACCTTTTGTTTTTTTACCGAATTAATGGTAGATATTATATTTCTGTAGTATCAATCATTGATTAAATAAAGATAAAGATAAAAAAACAAACAGACTTTAAATAGCTCACTGCGGGCAAAGACCTCTCCAACAGTCCCTCATGAGAAATAGCTAAGAAGATATTCACTATGCTAACCAATTACCAAGTCTTGATGACTTGGGTGTTTCCGCATCCTTGCTTTACCCTCTAGCTAAGAAAAGCTGAATACTTTTAGAATGAACAATATCTGGTGATTAGCAAAAGTTGGTTATGAGCCGGCTACCTGAAAGAGAAATCCTAAGTCTGGCTTAGACATGATGAGTGTAAATGCATTTTCATTGCGCCATGAGGTCTTTTCTTATGGCAATTAAAATGATATATTGATTTAGTATTATATTGTTAAAATTTGCATGATTTCAACAACGATTAGTTTTAAAGTATAATTCTTTGATAACACAAAAATAATAATTAGTATTTAGTGTAGAACAAAGTTGATATAAATCTTCATTGATTCTACAAATACAAATTAAACATTCTATAAATTCTCAAATATTAAGCAAAAGAAATTCTCGACTCTCGTTGAAACGTGTCCGCTTACGTTGAAGCCTATTGTGTGTAATTTCTCCTAATTAATCAAGCTAGTTTGTCTGCTAGTACTCGGTTTTCTCATACGCAGGAGGCCGGACTTTCTTCGATTGAGATAAAGAATCAGTCGGAGTTTTTTTTTGTTATAATTTATTACTTTAACCAAGAGGTAAGGCAGTAAAAAGCAATTCAACTAGTATACCCTTGTGATTAATAGTTAGGGTTAGGTTGTTGTTTTCAAAGTGTATTTTTAATCACTAATTTAGCACTAGTGATTAATCACAGCTCCTGTCAAAAATAAACAAACAATTTAATAAAGAACGTTTTTGTTGAATATTTTCACTTTCTAGGTGTGAATGGTTTGCCTTATTTTAAAATCTTGTGAATGTTTTAATTAACAAAGTTAATTGCTTTATTATAATATTATGCTTTTATTTTTAGAAAAAATTAATGGCTAGTAAATACTTATAGATATACTGTATATCAAATATTTAATTGCTTCATATATACACGTAAAAGAAAAGGGGAGCCGATAGTTCTCTAAATATTAAACAGGATTAATAATATTTATAGAACGTTTGGGGTGAAAGGTCCCTAGTGACGATTTTTTCAGACGCTCATTGCTAAGGTTTACAGCCTTGTTAAAACTATTAATAAATGCTAATAAAACTAAAGTAAATAAAAATAAGTAGATAAAAGAAAAACGTTAAGAGAGTAATAGTTCTAAATATTTGAAAATTAATATCTAATTACGGAATTAGCAATAGAAATCGGGGTTATTTTATGGAAGATTTTTCTAACAAGCTTTTAAATGTTTAATGTATTCATCATCATCATCGACCATTATCAGTCCACTGCATGGTGAAGGTCTCTCCAAGTTCAATCCATCTTCTCCGATCTTTAGCTTCTCTTCCCCACATCACCCCTGCATACTTTCTTATTTCATCCATCCATCTTACATGTGGTCTCTTTCTGGGTCTTTTACAATCTCTTGAAATCCAGTTTAAGAGATTTCAATTGTCCATCTATTATCATCTTTCAAGCAATACGTCCAGCACAACTACACTTCAGTCTTTTAATTTTTTAAATGTCAATAACACCTGTTTGTTCTCTTAACCCATATATTGTTTTTGATCTCTTCTTGTTACTTCCAAGATGCATCTCTCCATACTTTTTTGAGTGGTCTGAAGTGTCTGTATTGCTCTTCTATTAAGTGTCCAAGTCCCAGATCCATAAGTAAGAACTGGTAAAACACATTTATTAAAAATCTTCCTTTTCAAACACATTATATAAAATATAAGCATGTCAATTTAAAAAAATAAAGATGTAAATAGAAAAAGATAGACTGAAAAGGTTTGATCAGAAATAGAAAAAAGTAAGAAAACAATTTTTTGATGAAATTATGAAGAAAAGAGCAATTGGATTTGGCATATACTTAGATAGAGGAATTATAACTTTAGAAGTTATGCAGAAAAGAGATAGCATGACGATCTTAGAGCAAATATGTATTAATTTATGAAAAGCAGAATGGAAAGATGGATAAGTTAGAGAATATGGTCTTGTTTGATATATGAGATCTGATGTTTGACAGATATCTGACAAATAATGGGGTTATTTTTCTGAAGTTCAAATAAAAAAGTCCAGCACCAGACTTGATAGAGAGTTAGCTATCACTTTGATTGAGTTCTAGACTTCACAAAGGACCGATGATGTTTTGTTTATTATTTTGCTATTGATTAGTCTCGGAGTCAGACTTTATGTAATCAAACAATTAATACTAGTGTGTCTAAATGATGTGGATCTCATTAAAGTTTGTACTGCTGTTCTGAAATTGAGACATAGAATAAAAGAAGAAAGTGGTAAGTGATGGCAGAATATCACAGAAGATGAGTAAGTGTTTTTACTTGGTACTAGATATCTGATGAGATACATTCTTGCATTTCCTTAACCTGGGTTTCAAGTCTGAACTTGAATGAAGATTCTTTGAAATACTTGAAATTGTTCTAAGTATTCTCAGATTTTTTTTAAACAACTGATATACATGTATCCAACATTAAGTAGGAAAGTGAGTATGTTTATGGTTTTTAGACAAAAGTAAGCTAAATTTCAAATTGGGTGAATCATATGAGTATGCATGTACTGACCAGAAAGAAAAAATATAGTTGAAATAAGATGGATCCTTCATTAGCAGCGAGTAGAACATAATACACCTAGAATTGTTGAATACATTGTTCATACCTACTGGAAATTGAATATACATCTTATTCTCTATTGTATTTTTCATGATGTGAGCTTTATGCCATCATACTAATAGATCTGTTTAGATAAAGCTTACGTAGCAATGAAAAAAAGTTATTTTCCTGATGAGTCCACTGGAGAGTGAAATACATTGCTTGTCCATTGAATACTTAATATGCATATATTTTAAACTTGATAAGCAGTAAATACTATTTCACAAGCTAATACATTGTGATTCTTATTCTATTATTTCATTTGTAAAAAAAAGATAACAATTTAACATAATAGAATTTACCAGCAATCACGATATTTTCACTAATCTTTAAATTTTCTGGTTTTTTGTTAACAATTGCAGATAGTTTTGTCAGTTTAAAAATAGGAAGGAATACAGATATTTTTTTATTGTTTTTCTAGATGCAAAAAAGGAATTTATTGTTAACTAAAAAGACACTCTGAAGCATTAAAGAAAGTCAGCAGGACAAATTCTAATATCAATTTCATGTGTTCATGTTGTAATTTGCATCTCCATACAAATACTAGCATATGAGACACATCTATGTTTTTAAATCAAGACAATGCCATTCCATTTTTAGATGCTGGAATTATTAACTGAAACCTAGTTGAATATGTATAGATGTATTATCATTATATTTACCTATTACAAAAGAGAAAAATAAAATTCTCAAGATTTTTAAAATCATCAGATAAAATAACAGTTAGTATACAAATCAGAAGGTGCTAGGAGTATCTGAGATGAAAGCTTAGGTTACTAAGCAATAATGCCCATATATTTACGTCTGTAGGCTATCACTTTCAAGCAAGAAAATTATAAACATTGGAAGAATAATTGTGTAATATTCAATGAAGTATTGTCCAAAGAGAGAACGATATTATTGAGATTAAATACATATATATCATACTGAATAGCAAGTATAGAAATACATTAAATTTACCATACAGATGTCAAATGTATAAGCAAAAGAAATTTTGGACTATACATTAAAATGTAGTAATTAGATGTATTAATGGTAGTCACAAAATATAGATAATTTACTCTCTACAAGTTTCTTCACAAATAAGCAAAAGACTTTCATATAGATGAATAGCTAGCTATTGATAAGATCAAACAATATTTTAAAATTGTTAAAAGACATTTTAATGCTAAAATGGATAACCAATTGAAAGATAAAAGTTCTGTATATGAAAAGAAAAGTGAGGAGATTATGGACTTAAGGAAAAGTATAGAAAAACTGTACATTATGAATTTGCTTCTTTGAGTTAAATTTAAAGAGGAAATGAATGAATAAGTAGAGTATCCAACTCCGATGTTTAACTATATTTAAGTAACAGAAGATATATATTTCAAGATTGTATCTAATAGATTTGATACAAAAAAATAATCATTGAACAACTAATCACATGATCACCATTCTTTATGCTTATATAAACTGTTTTCACAGAGGCAAAATTCTTCATACAGTAGCACAACTCAGTGCAAGCCAGAGTAATCTACATATGAAGGAAGGTTTATGTACTAGATAGGGACTTTATGCAAAAACCTTCCGGCATCCATTGATTACTCTGGCTTGTACTGAGTGGCATTACTGTATGGAGAGTTTTTGCCTCTCTGCAAAATAATCATTGATTAGGAAATGAAGAAACATGTTAATTCATAGCTAAAAAAACAAGACAATATCTGCAGTTGGTATTCTTAATGTTCTGAATAACACTTCATTGAATTTAAGATGATACAAGTACTTAAAGAGTACTTTGTAAATGGTTCAGGAAGAATGATATGATGGAAATAACTACATAGATTATAGGAACAAAAAATCAGAATTTACCAATAAATTTTCAACAAATAAGAGGTAATGTATACATAAGTTTTTGTTAAAAACAGATTTTTTATTTATTTAATATATATTTAACAAATGCAATTAATGAAAAGCAATAAAATTAATACAAAAGCCAGAAGAAGAATTCAAACTCACAATTTCTCACCATTCTAATAAAAATTGACTTTGAAATTTTAATTTATTAAATTTTGTGGTTCGGCTGAATTAAATGGTTATAAATATCAAATTCAAAAATATTTAAAAATATCTTATTTAGAAAAATTGAATGTCTGTAATTCTATAAAATAATACAGAAAAGAATATTACTATAAAGAAATAATGGAATGATAAGACAAATTATAGGAAAGAATAAAATCTCAAGAATTAAAAAATAATATCTTGGTGTTGGAAGGAAATTTATTAGAAAAGTAAATGAAACTATTATTAGGAAAAACATAATAATAAATGATAAAATACAAAAATATTGGACAGAGAAGAAAAGGTACAAAGAAGAAAATTTAAAGAAGCTGCTCACATGACAATGGCAAAAAAATCCCATAAGCCAACCTACTGTGACTATACTTAATGTATGGAAACCACTTATCAATTTTGCTCTTAGGAAAAAGTGAAGAAATCAGTAGGAATCTCATAGATAAGTATATGAAATTATTACAGACGGTTGTTCTTGGCATTTCGAATCCCATGCTAGTACTTTTACTGGTCAGGCCAGCAACACCTGAAGAAGTGGAGAGAATAATACCTCTCGAAACATACATATACTAACCTGTTTGATGCGCTATTATTAATAGTTGAATTTATTTGGAATATTTAAATAAAGTTAAATTTTTCTAGACATTCAATACACATATTAGATCATGGAAATAGTCCAATATAAAAATACAATTAGGACACCATCATCACAAACCTTCAGGAAAACACTAAATAATCATGCAATTTCAAAAATATGTGAAATTCTGTTTTGAATAAAAGAGTGAGATGCAATTAAATCTGAAGAATTAAAAGCTCTAGGAAATAATGGTGTCATAAATATTGCAGACATTGATACTGATATTTATGAAAGATGTAAAGAAGATATTAAAATTTACAAACCTATCAATCAAGTCTGTATAATATCATTACAAATCAATACAATTTAACAATTTCTATTTAGCATAATAGATCCCATACAAGGATTTGGAAATATTATGCAAAGGATCAATAAATATTAGCTATCATTGAATCTGTAGAATACAAAAAGTCATTTGACTTTACAATCAATTTTTTCTATGACTAAAGCTTTGAAACATTATGATCCAGACCCAAAATATTGCCAAATTTTAAAGGACACTTATTAAAATGTATCAACAGTGATCAAAAATAGATTAAATCATGATAGGAAAACCCAAATTAAATTCAGATCATCATCCTGCAAAGGTTTGATAATAATTAAAAATAATATTTCTTATTCAGTTTTCTATAAATGTAGTGGCTCGTTATTTTATGTATAGTTTATTTATCTATTTTCTCTCTCTCTCTCTTTTCTTTTTTGTTATCTTTTAAACAAAAGTTTCTTTACTATTTATTCATTTATTTCGTCCTTTCCTTTTTTGGCTTTCAATTATTGTTTATGTCTTTCAAACAAAATGTTTTATTTAATATATATACCCAAATTTTTAATAGATTCTGTAGACAATATTGGCTTTCTTTCCTCTCTCTCTCATCCCTCTTTCTTTATTAGCATATATTTTTAAATATTTGTTTTTAATCATTGATTTCACACTGTGTGATTTAGTGCTGTGATAGGATGGCAGAGTCTAAAATTTAAGGTCCATAGATCATAGTTATTCCAGTGCCCAAACTTATTAGGAACTCCTGGGAAATAAATCATTCTATTATTATTATTATGGTCACTAATTTTAAAGTAATATAATTTTTGCATCGTAATTATAAAACAGGAATATATATTGAAATTAAAAACCTTTAAATCAATTGAAGTAAATAAGAATAATCCCTGTATAAGAAAATTGTCATGAAGTCATGTTTTTTGACAAATAAATGGCATATGTTTTAAGTTATAGTTAGATATTTACATTCTCTAGAACAGTAGTCTCCAAAGTGGGGTACGCATACCCCAGGGAGTATGCAAAGTAATACTTGGGGATACACCAATATACTGTGAAATGTCATCTTATTCAAAATGTAATCATTATTTTATTTAGCACAAAAATTTATTTTTATTAGCTTTTTAGTGAGAAATTAAGAATTTAAATTTAGCAGTTTTTTAACGGGATTCAGAATCAATTTCTGGTGGACAAATGAATTTCATATCTGGCAACACTGTTTACATCCCAGACACTCTTTGCATCATTGTGCAAGTGCCTGGTAGGTCATGTATCATTGAGAGAAATTTTAGAACTGCACGGAACTTATATAGATAGTAGTGTGTATTATAATAACTATAATTTGCTGACCCTTAAATGCTATTGATTTTAAATACATCATAAAATGGGTAAATGATTTAAAAAATTTCCCACAAAGAAACTACAGGTTGAAGATTATTCTGATAGTGTTTCTATTTCTGGTGTGCAACAAGAAAGTAATAATGTTGATATTGATAATTGTTCAAGTTCATTAGTAATCATGCCAAGGGAGATATAATGATATGGTATTTACAAAAAAATTGTATCAGAAAGCTTGAAATTATCAAGTAGACTATATATATATATTATAGGGGGTACAACATAATTATTTTCATATTAGGGGTATATGATCAAAAAATTTGGAGATCACTGTTGTAGAGACATTTAGGAATATGATGTATGGTTGATTTAAGATAGATTGATAATGAATAGAAAATATAGTATAATAACAGGTGAAGTCAGCATCAACAGTAGATTGTAACTGCTTATCACTCATCATTAAATTGGTCAAAAATTTCTGGTATCAATCTAGACATTTTTTTTATTCGTTTGCATTAGCATTAATACCCCATTCTTCTAGAACCCTTTAGATAGATGTTAATACTTAATCACAGCTGGATGATTATACCAACCAAATTCTGTGCAATTTCTGGCTACTGGTCTCTGATATTGAGCACTGCATTGCACATATCCATCCAACAAAATTTTTAACATTTTGGATTGAAGATGCTAATTTAATTATATAGATCTAGTACTATCCTATGTTGCTCACCAGCAAAAGCTTTTAGCCAAAAATTTGGCTTGCACTACCATCTGGTATTTTTTATTATCCATATTTATATATTCAATGCTAAATGTAAGTTGAAAGAATCAAAGTTTTGTTATAATTTTTTCATATTATCAAGACATTTTATCTACTGAGCCCATTATTCGGGATAATGATTTGCCATTCCTTTCTATCAGATATCTTTATAGCAGTCTTCTGTTAAAGGTAGCAGTATCAAACTCTCCATACAGTAGTGCCACCAAGTGCAAGCCTTTGTAATCAATGGAAGAAAGAATGATTGTGCATAAAATTCCTATCTAGTGCCTGCTCTTCCAGAATTCCTAGACTAATTTCTAGCTTATGGGTTTCATCACTGCACCTAGATCTTGGGATCTAATTCAACCCTCTAGCAGCCAAACTTTTACCTATTTGGTTAACTATATAGCTAGGAGCCCAAGATGAAAATACTATAATGTTTCCAACCGAAGCTCATTCAGTTATATAGTTATATAGATCTGAACTCAGTTCAGCATCTATACATTTTGGTATTTTGATTTTTCAAAAACCACAGTCACCATTATCCTATGAGTATCAAGATATCACATGATCACAAATTTATATGCATACACATGCTGTTAATAAGAGTACTAAATTCCCCCTACAGTAGTGCTACCAAATTCAAGCCTTAATAATCAATGGATGCAGGAAGGTTTGTGCCTAAAATCCCTATCTAGTGCCTACCCATCCAATATCCTCAGACTAGTTTCTAGCTTGTGAATTCATCAGTGAGAAGCCTTGGATTTGAAAATGCTGCACCCTAGATAGGGATTTTATGCATAAACCTCCCTGCATCCAGGCTTGCATTTGGTGGCACTACTGTATGGAGAGTTTGGTACTCTTATTAACAGCATGTCTAAGCATATGAAATGGCGATCATGTGATGTTTGAAAATCACTACTGTTTAAAGATATCTCCAGTACTTCAAATAATTTAACCCAGGAATAAGAGTATCCAGAGGAGTATTGCTGTAATCATTAATATATTTTTATTATACCCATGTCACAGGATCCAGTTTATGTATTTTGTTGTCATGACTTCAATGAATCTTTGACTTTTCCGATTACAAACTAGCTTAGGATTTTTTTTCTAGCTAGATGGTCCATAATCAATTTATCTAGTCATTCAATAACAGTCTGTGAATAGGTAACTAATTGATTTTGAATAAAGGATAAAGTTCCAGATTAATTTTGGTTGGTTAGATAAGTGAGATGAACTAACAGTAATATCATCGTGAGAAATATCCTACAGGCAATAAGCTTAAGATTATCTTTACTTACAATTCATTGGCTTGAGAAATAAGTCTGTAAGTTACTGGTTGTGGCATGAAAAATTATGGAATAGTCATTTAATATACCTTTTGGAACTTTTTTTACATATTGGTGAAGCCACTGAACACTACTGAAGAATAAATATGAAAAAAGTGATTATACAGAAAGTGGATTATTGGTTTTTATGCCTGGTTTGGGAAAAGATAAGGGGGATTTAGATATAAAGGTCATACAGTTGACAAAGATTATGTTGTGGAAATGGGATGGAGCAGAATATGGAAAAACTTAGATTGGGGAATGGAAAATAAAGTGACTAACAGGTTTCTCTGGGCATAATTGCTGAGAGATTCTTGACTTCGTTTAAGGAGAAGCTACAGTACATCACATCACAGCCCATCAAAAAAAAGTGTTATGTCTACTTTTTTGTAAGTGAAAACTTTAGATAGTTTTTAAAATGATAAATGTTTTTTTTTTGTTTGTTTTGTGTTTACAAATATAAATTAAAGAAAAATAGATAATGGGTATTTTGAGTACCTTTTTTTTTTTTTAGAAATCAAACTAAGGCAATAATTTTCTGCGTATGTGGTTAAAATATTATTTCAGACAGGAGGTATGAAAAACCTAGACAATTTTAGCGAACAAATAATAGTTCCTTTTTTTTTTTTTGCTTGAAGATAGATCTCAGAATGAGGAATGATTTGTTAGTTTGTAGACTTTTTTTTTTGTTTATTACTATTTTCAGGTCAAATGACTACTAAATGTGTCAATTTGTAGAATTGATATTTTTAAGGTGTTCCATCACTATTGGTTTTTTTGTTGTTGTTTAAGCCAGTAGTCTTCAACCTTTTCACACCTGCGAACCGATAAAAATAAGGATAAGGTTTCGAGGACCAGAAAAAATAAGAATAAGATTTTGTGGACTGGTAAAAATATGGATAAGGTTTTGTGGATGACAGAAGACTGTAGATAAATTTTCTTAAAGAGGTAAACTGCTTAGCCTTAGATGAGCATAATTGTTATAACTGAGCAAAACAACAATGTTAAATATACAAGATGAAGTTATATAATATGGAGTTTGTATAATAAAAAACTTTTTTTTTAATTTTGAATTTTTCTAGAAAAGTAATAAAAAATTTAATTCTGCCCTCCCCCCCATAAACATCTGTGATAACTAGAAAAACAAATTAATTTATATATGATTAATTAGATTTTGTTTTCATTCTGTTTCTTTTTTTTTAATTGGGTAAAAGTGAAATGAAAAAATAAATAAAAATTGTTTATATTAATTAAAAGTTTAAACTCTTATTATTTTGTTACTTTTCTGCCAGTCTAGCGTGGACTGCAGAAAAGTTCTGTGGCCTGGCACCAGTCCGTGGACCAAGAGTTGAAGACCACTGGTTTAAGCATCAACTAAATTTTGTCAGTTTGTACAAGTTTTCATCTGATACTGCTTCAAGCATCCACTAGATTTTTCATACTTACACAGGTGATGAGTATTTAAAATTGATACTGAAGAGTTTTTGTAAAAAAAAATTTGGGGGGAGGATTAAAAGAACATTCATTTTTCATTGTTGTTTGATCAAAATGAAATGAAAATAATAATTTTCTGTGTGTTATCAAAAAAAAATACCTCATTGGACAATTTTAAAGCAGTACATGGGTTTTCTTATTAACAAAGCAAAATAAAGAGAAATAGGTAATGGATGGTAGATATATATTTTTTTAAAACAGAAGAAATCAAAATAATGACTTTGTCTTTCTCTTCTCAAAATAATACTACATTGGACTGAAGGTAAAAACTTTAGACAAATTTAATGAGAAAGTAATATAACTATTTTTGAATGAAACAAAAAAAAAAAGGGGGGGGGGGAGAAATGATCAGTTTCTTTTTGACTGGTGTTTGATTGAAATCTGGAAAAAAACATCTTAATTCAAAAGTATGCATCAAATTTATCACTTAGTATTTTCATTAGTCCGATGTAATGCCCTATGACTTTTCAGCCACTATGCCCACAAAAACCTGTTAGCCACTTTACCTTTCCTTTCTTCTCCACCCTATGTTTTTCCCATATTCTTCTCTATCCTGCTCCATCCCATTTCCACAACATAACCTTTGTCGATTCCATGGATATCTAAATCCCCCTTATCTTTGCCTAAACCCAGCATAAAAACCAAGAACCTATTTTCTGTATAATCACTTTGTTTATATTTATTCTTCCACAACTTCATTATTTGCACCCTTCCTGCTTGCATGCATTTACATTCACTTAACAGATGCTGATGTGATGTGATACACTGATTTCTCCTTATACAGGGTCAGGAATCTCTCAACCACTATGTCCAGAGAAACCTGATAGCCACTTTACCTTCCCTTTCCATTCCCCACCCTAAGTTTTCCCATATCCTGCTCCATTCCATTTCCACATCATAATCTTTGTCAAGTCCGTGGCCTTCATATCTAATTCCCCCTTATCTGTTCCCAAAACCCGGCATAAAAACCAATAACCCACTTTCTGTATAATCACTTTGTTTATTTTAGTAGTCCATAACTTGATTATTTGTACCCTTTCTGCTTTCAAGCATTTACATTGAATCAACAGATGCCTAATATTTTCTATGCCTTCCTTACACAACTTGCAGACTAAATCACTCATATTTTTCCATTTATGTGTATATTCTCATGTGTTGCTAAAGATCCTGTTTGAGCCTTAAACAGTAAACTACTTTCCTAAATTAACTCACACCTAATGTTTCATTTATTTCTATATATATTTAAACTCTTTTTACTCTCCACACTACTTCTCCAACTCCCTATTCTTTATTATAACACTCAACAATCCTCCTAACACAATTATCCCACCTCTTATACTGATATAAATTCTTTATCCAAATCTTCTGCATATTCCATTATTTCTCACCCATCTTGTTGCGTAATCTTTATTCAGAACCCAATTAAATACTATTTTGGTTATTCATTTATGTACAATCTACCGAATATTTTCATTTTGCTTTTTACATCTCTCATATAAAAACTTGACCATCCCATTTCTCCTTCAATTGCCTCCTTGCTGTCCACACATCTGCATCTAATGCATATCTTCCTACTTGCCTTTGTACTTTTTCTAAGTGATATAATACCCATTTACTAACACACAATGCATCATTGCCATATGTTAATCCTGCTACTGCCACTCCCTTCTATACAATTTTAGCTTCATCATATTTATTATATGAAAATACTGTTAATTTCTTTATCAATCCCTTTCTTTTCTTTGCCTCATTTATCAATTTTTTCCTTCCATTTATCCAAGCAATTTTTCTGATTACTCAAGATGATTCCCAAATAACTATATCTACTCACCATACCTAACTTTATATCCCCCAATAAAAATTCTTTGTCTTCTCTTTCCCCAGTATTAACCATCATTATATTTGATTTTTCTTCACTAAATTTAATTCCCATCACTTTACCCACTCTTGCGCCTATCCTCAGCATAACTTCCATATCTTCTCTTCTTTCTGCACACACAAAAAATATCATCCACAAAAAAAGACCCAACAAAGTATATACTTCATTGCCACCCATTCTGCTGCTTATTAGTGGTATCTCTATCTCTCTTCTTAATCTGTCTATTGCTCTCTCCATTTCACTGAAATACAATAAAAACAAATAGGTGACATAGAGCATCCTTGCCTTAGTCCCACCCCATTTTTAACTTTAACTGATTTTATATCATTTAAAGGCTGCTCAGTGGCTCCTGCCATGTATATAAAAAAGTCCCAGACTGCTTATTAAATAATTACCATTAGGAAAATAAATTATATGATTACAATGTAATGTTGCCTTCACTGTCATTGCAAAAAATATCCTACAAGTGCTGAGCCCAATGTTATTTTTTATTTACATGATTTTGGCTTGAGAAAGAAGCATGGAGCTTGCAAAAATATTGCATGGTCAATTACAATCTGGTTCAAAGACCAATAATAATTTATTTGCTTAAAAAGCAAAAAAAAAAAAATCTTTTATTAGTATAATTTATCCCATCTGGTATTGGGTGCTGTTCATATCAGCAACAGTACAGCTCTTCTAAATTGATTGCCAAATTAGGAAGATGAAAAGATGTCTTTTTAAACAATTCCCTATATACTAAATCGCACTTTGCTGTTAATTTCTTGTAATATTTCTTTGTCTTAGTGTAGAATATAATTTTTTAAGTTATATTTGAAACCTGTATATAATGTTAAATCAAACCCATTAATATTTTTTTTCTTTAACAATAATTTGTTTGTACTATTAATGATCTAAGACTTAGAATAAATAATAAACAAAGTTTATTTGGAAGTTTGAAAACTTAAAGTTGAAAAGATCATTAAATGTTAAAACTGTAGCAATTAATTCTAGTAAAGCTAGGTGAAAAAAACTAATTTGTTTTTTTTTTAATTAGAAAATTGTAAACTAATATATTTTCGTAATTACATCATAATCCTGCCATAAATTTTATGGAATGCAATGCGAGAAACGTTTTTTTTTTTTATCTTAAAAGAGGTCACCAACTTAAAAATGTTTCCAGTAAAAGAACTGTCTAAGATTTCTTAAGCTGAAAGCAAATATATCTAATGTGAAGTTTAAAAATAAACTCTCTTCTTTTATGTACATAATATATTCTAAATCAATTGAAAGCAATCATATATATATTAAAACGTCGTCTGAAGAGGATTTTAATTTTTCCCTTTATAAAGAAAATTTCTAAATCTCTCCAGCAATTTCAAATGTTAGTACTATATTATCAAATAATACCTAAGATTTATTAGTAATTTAGTTAACAGACTTGACTAAATTATATACACAAATCGCTCATATATATGAGAAAGATAATATAAAAAAAGTTGTGTGACACTTTTATAATTAAAATATTGGCCTATAGTGAAAGCCATATATAGGTTTTTTTCCAAAACAAAAGATCACATGACTATCCAGTTTGCAATAGAATTTAGATTAAATGAACAATTTTGAAGAGAATGTTTAAACATGAATTAATCTATCCTTTACTAACACATATGTACTTGTAATTTAATTCTCTCAAATGTATTTCACATTTCTAACAAAAGTTAAATTTTGTGTTAATAAGAATTAAGATTGGATTATCATTCACTTGGGAAAAAGAAATGTTAGTTGTTAGAGTGAATGGTTTTTTAAGGTGATCCCTGATAAAGACTATATGATATAGTTGAATATATATATATTTTTATAATAGTTCATGTAATAAAAACGTTTTTGAAGAAAGGATTGGTGTTAAAATTTTATGATTTGGATTACAAGGACTATTTTTTTTAAAAGAAAAGAGTGTTTTTATTTTAATAAAAATTAAAATTTGAATTCCATTCACATTAAATAAAGGAAATGTGAATTGTTACAGGGAATAGTTTTTTTAAGTTGATCTTTGATAAAGACTATATGATATAGTTAAAACATTAAATATTTGACATATGAGTCATGGGCCAGCCTAGCCACAAGGTTTTTACAACACAAATATCTACAAAAGAGCTACAAACAACTTGGAGCACAAATCTATTTTTCTCAATCATCAAAACATAATGAGCCACATATTCAAATCCACAGTTGCTAATATCATGTGCATCAAGAAATAATGGCAAGTGCAAGATCATAGAAGCTTGGCATATTGCCAACAATCCTAACTTCATGAATAAGAAGAAATCCTGATTCCCTCTTTTGAAAAAATGGGCTATATAATTTGAAAACATTTGAATAAACTTATCACAGATATATACATCACCCACCCACATAAATCTCATTACTATGCATGAGGCTGAAAGTAGTCTTCGAAAGAGCTAAGCTCGATTCAAAACACATTTATGATAAGCTTTTCTTATAATAAAATCCAAGCACTTCAAAGTTGAATATTTCATATAATAAAAACCAAGTTTTTAAAGAATCTGCTCCATTCAAAGCTATCTACATAAACCTGATAAAAACTAGTAGCCAGAAACTAGTCTGGTTGATACTGCCATCTGGTGATCATTATTGTAAAAGCTCTAGAGAGAAATGGTGATAAGAAATTTTTAATTTTTTTTTTTTAATTAACAAGTAAATATTAATAAGTCTAATGTTTTTAAAATGCTAAATAAAAAGAAAAAAATTAATATAGAGATTCAATGATATCTTCATTTGAATTTATATTATTTTATTTGAACACAGATTGTAATCATGTTAAACTATTTAAAAACTTTGATTAATTATATTATTATAAAGAAATTCCAATACTTTTTTCCTGATTTTTTTTTTAAAATTAATATTATTAAAGTATTTTCTGGAGGTCGTTAAATTTTTATGTAATTTTTTTTTTTTGTATATAAGTATTTATTCACTATTTATATATTTTTTCAATATATTTGTTTAAAAAATATTTATTTATTAGTATATTTTTATTCAACATCTCTTCAAAAATAATATGTATTTTTAAAATGGTAGATAAAAAAATCATATCGGGCATATATCAGACATATTGATTTAAATATAAACATGAAAGTTATGATGATAAAATTTGCATATGATTAGTTAGTTAACTATTGACACTTTAAATGTATTATATACTACTAAATAGTTTGTTTGAAAAGTTGTAAAAATGTGTATTTATTAATCTAACTTCAAATAGTTTATTTCGACAAATTTGAATGAAATTTATTTAAATGTTTTTGTTGATTTAATATTACTTCATTATCTGTCATTAATAGAATTTATTATGGTATACTTAAGCACTTAGATATGGGAAGAAAGTGGATTCCATTTTATATCTATTTACAATGGTATTGTGAAGTATTTATTCGTTTAAATATATGTATGAAGATTGCAAGAATGTAATTTATAAATACACGATAAAAAATTAATTTTGCAGTCACAAACTTTCCATCTTAAATTATGATGGAAAATTATTAATATTTAAAAGTAAAATATCTTACAAATTGTAATGTATCCGCCCCGTGAGAGAAACGACAGGGACAAACAACATACAATAAATTACTAAAATGATTTAGATTAGTTTCACAAATGAACAACCAGCACAAGAATTACTAATTACTAAGATTTATTTAGTTAATTGTATTAAACATTTACATCAATTTAACATAACCCTATATAGAGCCCTGAAGGCATACAAAATAATAAAAGATCGGGAGGATCTGTTATATTTACCCCTAGTCAGATTTTTGAATCTTCAGATCCGATAATCTGGGTTTTTCTCCCTCATAAGTTCTGATCAGCAAAAAAAAAAAACCAATTATTAGCTCTGATCTCAATTATGCAAAACAGCAAAAAGACCTTTGCTTTTCTCTTACACAGTTTATATAGTCCCGCCTGATTTCTTATCAGTTCCTTTTAATCTCTGCTTCTTATCTTTTCCAATTGTCTAATTATTTCCATTCTATATATTAAAGTTTGAATTCCTAAATATTTTATTGACACAAAGTTTGAATTTTTAAATATTTTATTTACACAAAATTTGACTTTCTAAATATTTTTATTTATACAAATTCAAGTTTAACATATATATCTACTTCTGGTGTTATATTTATAAAAGTTATTTTATTTTCACCATTAGACACAACACTTCCTCTCCTCACTCCAGAAATAGATTGTTTTTCCCACAAACATAATCGTTTAAATAGGGAGGCTTTCTTTTATTGCATATGTGTCTAGGTGAATTTCCTTTTTCCGCTTTATGTTGAACATTGCTCTCTTCTTTTTTATCGCCCCCTACTGTATCTTCTGGTAATTCCTGCTCTGTGTTATCACTCATTTCCTGTGGTTGTAATTTCTCGTATATATCTATCTGCATCTCTTCTGGTTCCCCTTTACGTATGTGATTCACATGTTGTTTATATTTTAATCCATTATGTCCTGTAATTTCATATATTTGTTGTGATATTACTTTCTCAATTGTTCATTTTATCCACACTTTACGAATAATGTCTCTTATCCATACTAAATCACCTATTGCAAAAAATTTTGAGCTGTTTTTTTACACACGAGTTTTTGGGCAGTGGGACACAAAATATCTAGCTTAATTCTTAACTTTCACCCACATAGTAGTTCTGCTGGTGATTTCCCGGTCGCTGTTGATGGTGTTGAATGCTGGTTCAGCATAAATTTCCATAAAGTTTGTTGTATATTCTCATTTTTATTCTTCTTTAAACAATTTTTTATCTATCCTATGGCATTCTCCACTAATCCGTTTGATTCAAGGTGATACGATGGTGCATACACATGTTTGATTCCATAACTATCAAAAAATTTATTCAGCTCTTTGCTTACAAATCCTGCGGCATTGTCCAATATTATCACTTCCGGAAAACCATGTATATAGAATATTGTCTTTAAGCAGTTTATAGTTTTCTGTGCACTTGTATTCTTTACTAGGTGACACTATCCACTCTCTGTCACAACAAGCATTATTTTTCCATCAATCGGTCCTGCGTGGTCTATATGTAGACGTTCCCATGGTTTAACTGCTTTCAGCCAAGATAAATACTGTTTGGCTGGCAATGCACCTTCTGACTGACATGGTGAATATTTTTAATGAATTTTTCGATATCATTATTCATATGAGGCCACCAGACCTAACTACACGCTAAAGCGCTTTTGCATGCACTATGACCGTGTGACCTTGGTGAAGTAAACTTAATACCTTATCTCTACCTACTGGAAGTATAAAAACTCTATCCCCCATAACTATACATCCCCTACATATAGATAGGTTTTCTTTGTTAATCCAAAACTCCATCGCTAAATTATTTGGTTTACATTTGGGCCAACCTTTCTTAATCCAGGTTGTCAACAAACGATATCCTTTATCTTCGTTAGTCCACCACTTAACAGTTTCACTATTTACAACCTCAGAGTTCATGATATCAATATAATTCACCTCAATTTCACTTTCTATTCGCTCCTTGTCACCTGGTAACCTCGGTAAAGCATCCACATGGGAAATTTCTTTTCCCTTCTTATATTTCAATATAAAATCATATGAACTCAATATATTATGCCATCTTAACGTATGCGGACTTAAATGTTCTGGAGTTGCCCAGTCATTTCCAAAAATAACCAGCAATGGCTTATGATCAGTTATTATCTTGAATTTTCAGCCAAAAATAAATTAGTCAAATTTCTTCACCGCAAATATAATTGCTAGCGCCTCTTTATTTATCTGACTGTAATTTCTTTCTGCCTTCGACAAAGTTCTGGTGCTCACATTCCTCTATCGGATGAGCTAGGACTGCACTTATTCCCCATTCTGATGCATCTGTAGTAATTCTAACATCTTGATCGCAACAAAATGCACTAACAATTTATCTGATACTAATAGATCTTTTGTTTTTTCAAAAGCTTTTTCATGTGTTTCAGTCCAGCTCCATGTTTGCCCTTTACATAGTAATTCATATAACGGAGTTGCTACCATTGCCTTATTTTTCAGGAAAAGTTCGAAAAAATTTACGAGACCTAGAAACGATTGCAACTGTTTTACATTTTTAGGTCTTACTGTGTTTTTTACTGACCAAATTTTGTCATTCAAAGGGTGCTTTCCTATATCTGAAATCATATGACCTAGAAAATTTAATTCTTTTGCTTCCCATACACATTTTTCTAGTTTTAGTTTTACACCCGCCCTATTCAACCTATCACATACTTTTAAAAACTCTACTTTTTAAAATTCCACTAGATGTCACCGTTATTAATATATCGTCATAATATGGCATCACCCCTTCAATTCCTTGCAATATCATATTTAACTTTGCCTGAAAAATATTCGGTGCTGTAGTAATTTCAAACGGCAAACGATTGCATTTATATAACCCAAAAGGCGTGGTTAATGTTAATATTTTTGCTGTGTTCTCTGTAACTTTAACCTGATGGTTTGCAGAGTTTAGGTCTAATTTAGCAAAATATTTTGCCTTTGACAAATTTGCTAGTATTTCGCGTACATTATGTACCGGGTATGCACCTTTCTTCAAATATTTGTTAACTGTAACACGGTCATCGCCGCACAATCTAACTTCCCCGTCTGGTTTTGTTATTACCACAATTGGTGTGGCCCATTCTACCTCCTCTGCTGAGGTTAATATGCTGCTTGTTACTAAATGTTTTACCTTGTCTTCTACCTTTTGCCTTTGCGCAAAAGCAATTTTATGTGGCTTGCACATTACTGTTTTTACATTATCTTCTAAATGTATTTCCACCAGGTTTGTTTTAATTAAGCCCAGATCTTGCATAAATAAGTCTGGGTATAATTTTACCATTTCTTTTTCTGTCGCAACCATTTTGACAATGGAAAATTGTATTTCCAGGTGTCTAAATCATTCTCTTCCTATTAACAGGCTTATTTTTTTTTCAACTATATAGACTGACAGTGTAAGTTCTTTCTTTCTAAACACTACTGGAGCATCTACTTTTCTCATTATTTTAATAGGATTCCCATTAACATCTTTTACTTTGATGTCCACATTCTGTAGTATTTTTACTTTTGTGTTGTCTTTCAATATTTCTTTCCAATCGTTTATACATAGCAGCGATATACCCGACCCACTATCAATTTCCATATTAAGCTCACTATTACATATTTTTACTTTTGCCATAAATTGGTCTTGGATAGGCATTATTATATTTTTCTTAATATTAGTTTCTTCATATCTATGTCCCTTTTTCTTGTATATATCTTTTTTACATACTGCTGCTAAATGACCTTTCGCTCCGCAATTGTAGCAGCTTTCTTTCTTCCACTTGCATTTCTTTGATATATGCCCTGCTTTTCCACATCAGAAACATTTTATTATGATCTTTTCTTCAATCCTTTCCTGGTAATTTTTTTCAATTTTATATATTGCCATTTTACTAGTCTCTTCAGCTTTGTTTCTAAAAGCGCAAGCTTGCTCTATTATTGCGTCATAAGCCATTTCCTTTTTAATAGCCTGTTCATACAACAAATCAGCTTCGGTTAATAATGTTTGGCATAGCCTTTCGTTCACCATTCCCCATAATAACTGGTTTAGTAAAGCCTGTTCCATGAAATCTCCATAGTCACAATCTTTAGCTAACTTCCTTAATGCTATATTATAATTCTTTATTTTTTCTTCTTTGGCCTGCCTATGATTTCTGAGAGCTAATTTGGCAATTTAGTTAATTTTTTAATTAACTCTTCAAAACATACTCCATCTGTTACTGGACCATCACTCAATTTATTCAGAATTTCATTAACTTTTCGTCCAGCTAAACACAATAGAGCTGTCACTTTTTTGTCATTTTCTGTTATGCTGTTTAGCTTAAAAAAATTTTCTAACTGCATGACATATAAAGGCCATTCCTGCGGATTTTCTATCCCAAACTCCGTAATATTGCTTTGCCCTAATGACATTTTACAACTTCATTATTCTCCGCTGAATTTGTGAAAATTATCTCTATATATTTTCTCACTCCACACGTAGTTTGTATGCGGCTGTCAACTGCGCCAACTTTGTAATGCATCCACCCATGAGAGAAACGACAGGGACAAACAACATTCAATAAATTATTAAAATGATTTAGATTAGTTTCACAAATAAACAACCAGCATGAGAATTACTAATTACTAAGATTTATTTAGTTAATTGTATTAAACATTTACATCAGTTTAACTTAACCTATATAGAGCCCTGAAGGCGTACAAAATAATAAAAGATTGTGAGGATCTGTTATATTTACTCCTAGTCGGATTTTTGAAACTTCAGATCCGATAATCTAGGTTTTTCTCCCTCGTAAGTTCTGATTAGCAAAAAAAAACAATTATTAGCTCTGATATCAATTAGGCAAAACAGCAAAAAGACCCATGCTCTTCTCCTACACAGTTTATTTAGTTCTGCCGGATTTCTTATCAGTTCGTTTTAATCTCTGCTTATCTTTTCCAATTGTCTAATTATTTTCATTCTATATATTAAAGTTTGAATTCATAAATATTTTATTTACACAAAGTTTGAATTTCTAAATATTTTTATTTATGTAATATTTATAAAAGTTATTTTATTTTCACTCTTAGACACAACACAAATATTATTTATTTCTTTAAATAATTATTTTATAATATAGTAAAAAATGACATGTGACTTTATTGCTTAGAGAAGGTCATAAGTTCAAGCACTGAAATAAATTCTGGGACTTCCCAATCCCAAGTTGGACAGTCTACCAACTGCTATATATATATAATAGCTTTGTTTATTTTATAGTAATAACGAATGCATTTTTGTAGCTATTCTTAGTAACTGAATATCACTTAAATTAATCATGAAGGCGCAATAATTTATGACTAATTTAATGTTTTGTCTTTTGACTAAATCTAAAACTGAAATATATAAAATTATAAAAAAATATATATAATTAAAAAAAAAAATGTGGAAACTGTGCAAGATAGGTTTACAACCTTCTCCATTAAAACCCAATAAAAATCAGAAGATTGATTAGAAAATAATATCTACAGTTGTGCAAGATAGGTCATTGGTGGATATAATAAGTCATTGCTTGCACCCCTCTTAACGTAATTATATTTTAGCATCTCAACTTTAAAACAGCACTATAAATTTTAATGATGTACCATTATCCTCTGGTTTAGTGATATTGGATCATTTTCCTGACAGCCAACATAGACCAACTCTAATCATATACCTGAAATTCACATGCAAATTATCCTGTTTCAAAATGGAATTTGAGGTAAGATGACTGAACTCAATATATTGGATATTTTGAATGGAATATTAATATAATATCTACATTTCTGTCTTTCTATATTAGATTTAACAAATAATAGCCAAATATCCTTCAAGAATATTAAAAGCAATTCATTCCAGATTGGAACACTACTAGATGTGTTTTTACAATCAATATTTGTCTGCCATAAATCTGAAAATTACTGGGAACTTGTTAAATTACTGGATGATACTCAAAAAAGAGAGATAAAGAAAGATTACATAAAATAAAATTTTATAAAATCTAGTCGAAAGACCTGTCACTATTATATAATCTTTATAGCTTTAAAAGTTTCTCTAAAAGTACTATCTCTATCACTGCTAATAAGATTGACAAAAATAAGTATATTTAGAGCAGAGCTTCAAGCTTCTTTTTCACAATGTTCCTCTCGTATCAATCTAATAAAATTGGTAGATGTTTTTGAAGTTGCTCTTGATTATCTTAAATCAGGAAAGTTCTAGGAGCACATAATATACTTCCTAAAATTTCTAGTAAAAAAATTAGGACCTAAATCAAAGCATAGTTGGCAAACTATTTGATAACATAAGACTATCTTAAAAACAAATAAATCAAACAATGATCAAAAAATTATCATCTAATATCATTATTGTGTGTTCCCTACTGTTATTTGAAAGAATCATCTTACCAAGAATTTAACCAATAACTGACAACCATCTACTTATAGCGCAAGTTGGGTTTAGACCAGAAAGCACTGCTGTGAACAAGTTTTATCTTTAACAACTGACATTGAAAATTAAAAACTAGTGTTATCTTTATTGGCCTAATTTTAGTTTATAATTCTGTTTGGAAAAATGGTATTTTCTAAAAATTTCTTAAATCCTTACATACAAAAAACAAACATTTTACCTGACAAAATGTTTCCAATTCAAAAATTTAAAAGACATTAAATGATAGTCACAGAAGATACAAATTTTACAGAATAATCTACCAAATTTAGCTCTCTCAAATTTTTTATTTAATATATTCAACATATTGAGTACAGGAAATTCATCCATGCTGCTCCACAAAATAAATCCCCCAGAAATAAAAAAAAGTTCCTTAATAATAATATAAAAAGTTTAGAAATCTTTTTCATAGTTTGAACCTTATTTCTAATACAATAAAGACAATATACTCTTTTTTTTGTAAACAACAAGGAAATATCTTGTAATCTGAATATGTTTTGCAACAAAAGATGTAAATACAATCCTACCCATACTATAGGGGTGAAATCTTGGATTGTAACATAACTTATTTTCTTCATTTATCTAAAGATAAGTTAAAAATATTTCTAGAAATAACTTCCTTGAAAAATTAGTTGGTAATTCAAATATTTTATGGATATTTTCTTAGTGAAAAAAAAAATGTCCACACTGAATTATTTAAATAATCCATTAAATATCATGAGAAATATTATAAATAAACTCACATCTATTCCTTTCTTTCAATATCCAAAAATGAATTGCCTCACAGAAAATATGTGAAAATATTTGTTAAGTGGGTTGAATTTGCTAATAATTCAAGATATAGTTTTACCACCTAAGATTTCCCTCAAATCAATTCCTTTCTAAATGTTCAACCAAGAATCCAGGATCAAAAAATTGTGACATAAAAATGAACTTCTTATGAGATTCAAACATTTTTTTTCAGATCCAACAATAAAGACAGCTGTATTTAATCTTGCTAGAGTCTCATCAATACATTCAGATCAACTCACAATCATTATACTCATTTATTTTATAAATAGAATTTAATAGCTACAAATACTATCTATGAATAGGTGATTCAAATCTATAGTTACAGTGATAGAATTAAAGGACTAACAAAGCCACTAGTGAATCAAATCTAACTCTTTGGTTGGAATTTCTATTGGATATTTACTAATTAAAAAAAACTTCTTCTTCTTCTTCTTCTTCTTCTTCTTCTTCTTCTTCTTCTTCTTCTTCTTCTTCTTCTTCTTCTTCTTCTTCTTCTTCTTCTTCTTCTTCTTCTTCTTCTTCTTCTTCTTCTTCTTCTTCTTCTTCTTCTTCTTCTTCTTCTTCTTCTTCTTCTTCTTCTTCTTCTTCTTCTTCTTCTTCTTCTTCTTCTTCTTCTTCTTCTTCCTCTTCTTCTTCTTCCTCTTCCTCTTCTTCCTCTTCCTCTTCCTCTTCCTCTTCCTCTTCCTCTTCCTCTTCCTCTTCCTCTTCCTCTTCCTCTTCCTCTTCCTCTTCCTCTTCCTCTTCCTCTTCCTCTTCCTCTTCCTCTTCCTCTTCCTCTTCCTCTTCCTCTTCCTCTTCCTCTTCTTCTTCTTCTTCTTCTTCTTCTTCTTCTTCTTCTTCTTCTTCTTCTTCTTCTTCTTCTTCTTCTTCTTCTTCTTCTTCTTCTTCTTCTTCTTCTTCTTCTTCTTCTTCTTCTTCTTCTTCTTCTTCTACTGCTTCTTCTTTCTTCTTCTTCTACTGCTACTGCACTGCTGCTGCTACTACTACTACTACTACTACTACTACTACACATCACACGATCACCATTTTTTATGCTTGTTCATAATTGTTATTAAAACAGGCAAAACTCTCCATTCAGTAGTGCCACTTAGTGTAAGCCAGAGTAATCAATGGATGCCAGAAGACTTGTGCACAAAATCCCTATCTAGTGCCTACTCATTCAATATCCCCAGACTAGTTTCTAGCTTGTTTTCAATTTTGAACTCATAGTTTTGTAGTTAAGTAAAGATAAAAAGTGGCTGCTATAGGGTTGTATTAGATCCTAAGATCTAGGTACAGTGTTGTCAGATCCAAGGCTCCCCACTGATGAAAGCGACAAGCTAAAAACTAGTCTGGGGATATTGGACAAGTAGACCCTATATAGGGATTTTATGCACAAGCCTTCTGGCATCTATTGATTACTCTGGCCTGCACTGAGTGGCACTACTGTATGGAGAGTTTTGCCTGTTTTTATTATTATTATTATTATTAACTTTTAGGGTTTGTTATTGTTATTGTTGGTGTTTTGTTATTATTATTAACTCTAAATAAGATATTTAAAAGTCTTTTGAAATTCCTTTCTTTATTTTTTAAGGTTTATTATTTCACCTGAAAACTTAATTCTCTATCAACTCTTAATGAATTGGTTTTTTTTATAAAATTCCCACTAATTTTCTTTTATTCTCAATCATTCAATTTTATTTTTTCATCAATAGTAATATTTGTTTTAAACATTTATTTTTTTTATCTTTCCTATGTTTTCTTCCGAACTATGACATATATAACTTTATATTTCTATTATTGTTTTAATAATTATTAATCATGTTTCAGTTATCACTTTACATAAGTAAATTATTTTATTTTTAATTCAAGTTATCCTTTATTTGAAACAAACTCTTAAACATCTTGCTTTGCATGTAATTAAACGTTTTTTCCCCTCCAATGTTTGTTTGTTTTTATTTCATTACATTCTTTTTGTCCGGGAATTCTAACACTCTGTCCAATCATTATAACATTCTTTGTTTGTTTGTTTTAGTTTACAATCTCTAAGACTTCATTTTTCAAATGAGCTTGTATTTTTTACAAGTCTCTTTAACTGAATTTTAAACTTGTTTTTATAATCCAAAATTTTTCCTTCTGGGTGAAGTATCATGTTTTAATTAATCATACAGATAGATAGTTTACAAACAAAATAATCTCTTAATTAATGTTTTCTGTTTTATTTATTACTTACCAAATATTCTGAATAATATTCTCATAAACTAGATGACAATTATATACTAACAAAATAGCAAACGCCTAAATAAATATTTATTGTGCAAATGTGTATTTATGCATTGTGGGTTTAAAAAGTTTCTAATAATTTCTGCAATGCAGAAAATAAATAAAAACAAACTATCATAGGCAATGTAAGCATATATCTATAAGAAAAAGAAACCAAATAAACACACCATATACACATATGATAATGACCTACCAACCAATGACTTGGATATGAATCGAATGTGTGTAAAACTTTTTTTAAAAAATATTTTTAATCAGCCAACCCAACTAGTCAATAAATAGGTATTTATCTATTCTTAGTTAAAAAGTAAACAAGGGTGAGGAAACACCCAAACCTTCACTTTTGGTAAACATAATGAATAATGCCTCCTCCTCTCTTTTTCCGCAAGATTTGGGGACATCTTTTCCCTACAATGGGCTATTTAAACACTATTTTTCCTCCCTTTAACAATAATCACAAAAAAGAATTCAGAAAATGTCAATATATTTATCTCTTAGTATAGATTTGGTCTAATTATTTTTCCACTTTATAATTTACTTAATAGAAAATTTCCTTTTCATTTGATTACTAGAATAAATTAAAAAGAAAAGCTGGTACTGGTCTTAGGTAAGCACTATTCATTGACAGCGCCATGATCCACATATGAAAACTGACAAGATGATGCTAATTTGTCAGTTTCGGAGGTTTTCTTGATGAAATAATTTCAGTTTATTTAAAGTTATATGTTTAATAAAACAACAACCATGAAAAAACATGAAAATAAATTATGAAAACAAACCTGAAACTATCTGCATTTTAATATTTATGGTACATACATTGTTTACTTTTTCTGATTTGTAGAATGGTTTGCCCTCATCACTCTTTTAATTTCTTGCAGAATCACACTTTCTGTCCTCATTAAATCCTGAATGCTTTTAAATCATTTTTTATTCATTAAAGATATTAATTTCATGTTTATTCCTTTCTATGTTATTGTTTGTTGACCAGACTTATATTATTTTAAAGGAACTGACATTATTTTTATTTTAAGCTAATAAACCTCATATGACCATCACTTCTTATGCTTGTGTATAACTGTTGTTAAAACAGGCAAAACTCACTATACGTATTGCCACACACAGCAAACTAGAGTAATTAATGGATGCCAGAAGGTTTAAATGAAACTGATCTATTAGCATCTTCTTGCCAATTTTTGTGTGTATTGAGTAATATCAAAAAAAATATGAACATTCACAAAGTTAATATGTATAATTTATTAGAACAATTATACATACATGTTATACCATTAATAAATACAATTTTACAGATAACTTAGTCAATAATAAGCTGATCATGCCTGAATGACTGAACTCATTTCCAACTGTATATATCAGATTCCCTCATGAGTTCTAGTCAAGACTCTTCTGGTTGTACTAGAGAGTTGGTCGTAATCATATCAGCTTTCAATACTATTGTGGAATTACCTCACTATGTAGATGTATTGGTAATGACTGTAGTAGAAACACCTTCACAGTTGAAAGTAGTTTCAATTGAGAGCATGTTTAGTGATTCAGGTTAGACAGATGTTATCTCTCTCTGGCTTGCCTCCAAAAGACTATTTATTGCCAGATCTCCTATCTTACTGAAGCAATCGGATTCAGAGAGCATCATTTCCTATTGGCCCATACCAACCAATGGTAGGATTTTATACACATGTTTACACATTGGCCATACTTATGTTTTACTCTTTGGCTATGTTTATATATTGGTTATCCACATGTTTACACATTGGTTAGCGAATGAGTGCTTAATTCAATTAGATAAGAAAGAAATTTGGACTAGTCCACTTCTGAAGGCAAGGTCAGATATGACATCCCACCCCCCCTGTCTAAATTTCGCCCTGAAGAACATAGTCATCAGGATGAATTGGATGATGTATTGTCCACTTTGTTGGTTTCTCATGTTTGTTGCTGTTCTTGTCTTGTTTAACATTCTTGTTTGATGGTTTTGTCCCTAAATGTTCACCTGGGTTGTTGCTGTCTTCGGTTTGGTGGTCATCATTTTCCTTTGATGTATCCATTTGCTGTTTGAATTACTGCAGTGTAGAGTCCTTTCAGTTGTGTAACCACTGCTGATATCCATTTTGTGGATTCATAGTACATTCTACATAGCACATGGTATTCATTTTGTGGATCCATAGTACATTCTACATAGCATCTGAGTGTCTATTTGTACTTTTATCTTGCTATTTTCTATTTGTATATATTTGGTGTCAGGTTTCAGGGCTGACATGTTAGTTCACAGATTTCTATTGGTTAGCAGTTTTCCTTTCCATGGGTCAGTGTGGTCCATATGGAGTATAGACCAGGGCCCTTCAAGTTTAGACCACTGAAATGTTTTATCCTTTGCTGACATGTTTTGATTTATTTTACTTAATGTTGTGACCTGGTTCACCTTTAACAATGCAAAGCCTAAGTGATTGCATCAGTCATGGCTGAATAAGTTACTATGATCATCTGATGCCATCACCAGTGGTAGGTGCATAGTCTTATTAGGCATAGTAATTATAACTATTGTTTGGTGCAACAGTTTCATTTTATTTCCCTGATAGTCTGTGATAGACTGCTGCTAGGGTGCAGCTTACATTCTTTATTTTTATTAATGATAACCCAAGACTTTCTTGAAACAATGGACACTTCCATGTGCAGTTCCATTAGTAACTAGTGTATCATTAATTATAATACTATGTTTAAATCCAGACTGGTCATCTTTAATATGATTTATACAGGCAATTTGTTTGTTTGTCTTATAATTGTCTTTTCCGTTTTTTGGAATGGGTTTTTCCATTCTCATATTGGCTGTCTGTTTTTAATTTAAGAGATGCACAGCCTTTATATGTCTGACTCACTTGCAAAATGTACATATTGTATAGTGGTACAGGCATTCTCTATGTACGTGCATTTTTTCATTGCATCTATAACAATACTTTATAACCATTGTTGTTGAATTATCTGAGCTGACTGGGTGTTTGATCGACCCAATGTTTTGCTCAATTTTTTTGCACATCAAACTTAGTAATTTTTTTAATGGGTTTGCCTGACTACCTATTAATTCTGCTGGGCCACTGCTGTTTCAAAAATCTAAATCCATCATCATCAGCATTTCAAGTCTTAAATTGTGATTGTTTATGCCAAAAATAAAATAATCACAAAATGCTTCATTCAGGAAATCTTTGAATCTGCTTTTTAATGCCAATGTTCAGATTCTTGTTGAAATTCTCTGACTTTCCCCCTCTTCTTGAATACAGTGATTGAAATAATATCTCTACATTATTGTCAAAAGGGTTTGGATGGAAATAATCAGTGAGAGTGGCTAACATTTTATAAAAAAATTTAGTCGGCGTTTCTGCTATAGATTGAGACTTCAGTATCTGATAAGTTTGTGGACCTTTTATAGTCATTAATGGCTAATTACCTCAGGCTTCTTGATCTGGTTAGCCTGTAGGTAAAATTTTGATATCTCTTTATAGCTTAACCAATCCTCAGGCTGGGATAAATCAAAATCTTCCATGGAGCCAATAAAATTAGCCATTTTTTAAATTTTCCCTTGTGTCTCATAAGTTTGTGGATCTATTATGATCATTAATGGGCTAAATTTTATCTCAGGCTTCTTGATCTGGTTAGCCTGTAGGTAAAATTTAATATCTCTTTATAGCTTAACCAATCATCAGGCTGGGCTGAATCAAAAGCTTCAATGGAGCCAGTAGAAATTTTCACTTGTTTTTAATAAGAGAAACAAAGTACTGATTTTTATTTTTGTGAGTTATCACTTGTTTGTTACTTTTACAATTACAGTTTGTAGCTGTTCAAAAATCTATAATAAAAAAGCTAACAACCCACCAGAGTGAGCTTCTGTCACTTTGTTACGAGTAAAGCTCTTATGGTTGGTTTAAGCTTTTATTTGGCATTCCTGGTCAATATTTCATTTAAACAGATCTAAGTGATTTTAATAAATACGATGAATGTCTTTAGCTGCACTCGCATATTTAATCTGTTGGAACTTGCATATTTTATACTACTTTCCCAGTCAATGGGGGGAAATATTCTTTTCATCTGATTGCTCAAAATCTGTTATGTTTGGTTGAGTTGCAGGTTTCAGACCCAAACCAACTGTAATATCAAAAAAAATATGAACACTCATGAAGTTAATATCTATAATTTATTAGAACAAATATACATACAGGCTATACCATTAATAAATTTAATTTTATGTATAACTTAGTCAATAATGAGTTGTTTGTGCCTGAATGACTGAACTCACTTTCAGCTTAGCTTGCTTTATGAGTTCTAGTCAAGACTCTTCAGCTGTACTGGACAGCTTGTCTTGAATCTGCTGTAGTAGTAACAGCTTCCAGTCCTATTGTGGACTTGCCTCACTGCGTAGATGTATAGGTAATGACTATAGTAGAGACACCTTTGCAGTTGAAAGTTGTTTCAATTGAGAACGTTCAGTTGTTCAGGTTAGACAGATGTTATCTCTATCTGCCCTGCCTCCAGAAAGGCTGACTATTTAGTGCCAGATCCCCTATCTTACTGGCAGCAATCAGATTCAGAGAGCATCATTGCCTATTGGCCTGTACTAACTAATGGTAGGATTTTATACACATGTTTACACATAGGCCATACGTATGTTTTACCTTTGGCTATACTTATACATTGGTTATTCACATGTTTACATCTTAGTTAGCATGAATGAGTGCTCAATCTGATTAGTTAAGAAAGGAATCTGGACTAGTCCATTTTTGAAGGCAAGGTCAGACATGACAGTGTGCATAAGATGAATTTATATTTGGTGGTATGGTTGGGCACCGAAAAGTCATATTTAATAATAATAATAATAATAATAATAATAATAGTTATAAGAAACATTAAATTATTTTATCTACACAAATAAATATAGTATTATTTTTTTATATATACAAATAAAAAAGTAATCATTCAAAATAAGAAAATATTTATAACTGATAAAGTTGTGAAAATTTAATTGAAAGGCATCGCAATGTTAAAAAAATATAAATAAATCATGTTTGATACCAGAATACTAAGAGAAAAGGAATTTTGAATTATATTTATAAATATTCACATTATTTATTAGGCTGCAGAAAGAAGTTTGCTAACAACTGAAAGGAAATTCTTTGAGTTCTTTTTCAGGCTTAAAGAAACTGAACAGAGCAAACTTTTAATGTTTGCTTTCTTGTTGTTGCAGCTAATATTACAATGTGATCATTCAGATAATAAATAATCATAAATGGATTGTTCACCAACATATATCAGCCAGTATGATGAATTTGGATTTTTTTTTAAATCTGAATTTCACGTCAAGAAATACCATAGTCTTTCTTTTCTTTCCTGGTAATTCTTAGCAACATCAGATTAAATTTCTTGAAACACAATTATGACAGATAAAATTAAATTATGATTCTTATTTCCATATAACATAAAGAGAACAATTGGTCACGAAAAGTCCCTGTTTACTGCTATTTAATGTTTCATTTAGCTATTTATAATTATGGATGTTTTTCAAGTGAAAGAAAATTCAATGAAATGTTGGTGTATTTTGTGAAGTTGGAAAAAAAGGTGAAGAGTCAATTGATTTAAAATATTAACATATACTTAGCAAAAATATTGGAAGCAGAAGTGGAATGGGATTAATTATAAATACAAAGTGAAAGGATAATATTGTAAAGATTGGTGTATACCACACAAAATGGCAAGATTCGTTATACAGCTTGAAAGAAGATAACCAATTCAGATAATTCAAGTTTTTTCCAAGAAGTTTTCATTGTGATGAAGATTTTTATGTAGATGTAGCAACATTTTAAAATTATTGCAGGAAACTGTAATACTAGAATTGGAAAATATTTTAAAGATGAAAATACTATGGATAAATTTGATTATGAAAAAAAAAAAGATGAAATAGAAAGTCTATATATTATTATTATTTATGGAATTGGACATGGAAACAAAGATAATTCATAGTTGTATTATATTTTGACTAATAGAAAATATACATTTCAAGATTATAATGGACTTAATATATTCAATCAAATGATAAATAGTATTCTGTTCCATGGACAGGTCCAAGTAGCAGTCACATCACAACTTCATCCATTTCTCTGCTCCATTCTCTTCATTGCCTAACTCTCCAATTCACATATATTTCCAGCATGGTCAATCATTTCTATCTTCTTGTTCTATTCATCATCCCCTCCAAAATATCTATCATTAAATTATTCTTTCTTTTTAATATATGTCCAATCCAGTTCCTCTTTCTATCTCTAATTTCCTCAATCAATCTTTTTTAATTATTCTTTTCAAAACTTCATTTGTTATTTTATTCATCCAACTGATTTTTTCCACTCTTCTCCATGATCACATCTCAAAAGCTTTCAATCTGTTCCTAATTTTATTGCTCATTGTCCACATTCACAACCATACAATATAGTACACTCCATACATAGCATTTAATTAATCTTTTCCTTAATTCTCTCTTCTAAGGTGTACAAAATTCTTTCTTTATCTTAGTAAATGCCTCCTTTGTCAGCACTCTTAATTTCATCTTCACTTCTTCCATCCTCACTCAGTCAACTACCCAAATATCAAATCTTTTTACCTGTTGCATTGGATTTCAACTTGCAGTCTTTATATATTCCTTCATATCTATATTCAATATTGGGAGTGATTATTAAAATGAGAAGCAAGATATATGTTAATGCAAAAATAGAAATGCAAAAACTATGTATAAAAGTTGATATCTCTAAAACGTCAGAAATATTTTAGTGAATTTAACCTAGAGTTTGCAAATTATTTAAAATGTCAACAGATGGCTTTTATTTGAATAAGTTCAACAAGACATTTTTTGTTAATTGCACTTAGTATAATTGAGACGACAGTGCAGGGGGTATTTGGAAATAATCTACTCAGAAAAATTGAATATCTGGAATTTTATAAAATATTATAAAAAACAATTAATTGATATAATAAGACTAATGTGTAAATTGGTAAGGGATGCCGTAAAAGATAATAAAAGTCCTCAAAATACAATACATTGATATTGGAATGAAAGCTATTTGTAGCACTGTTATTGAAAAGAATTCTTCAAATATAGAATATGTGACACATGCATTTAAGTCTATGAAAAAGCTTGAGAAAATGATAAAATTATTGTTGATGTGTTCTTAAAGAAGAGGTAAAAAAGTAAGAAATTATTGGCAGTTATATATCATATGTCTAAATGATGTACTAAATTACTGAAAGAATGCAGTATTTATATCGATATTTAATAAAAGTGAATAATAAGACAGTAGAAATTACAAACATATCAGTCTTCTGTCATTTCTGTTAAAGATCTTTACTAAGATCATTACAATTTGACAATAAAAAAGATTTGGACTTTTGAAAGAAAATGTAGTAGCTAATTAAAGAAGATTTAATCCAGTTTAATATAAACATTAATGATAAGATGTTATATGTTGGACTATTTCCATCATTTATGAGTGAATGTTGAATGTATAGAAAATTTTAAACTTTATTTAAATTTTCAAAATACAAACAACTTGTTAGTAATAACACACAAATAGACAATAAAGGATAGTAATTACACAATGTTTCGAGTAGTATTATTCTCCACTCTTCTTCAGGTGTTGCTGGCCCATATGCACAGTGACAATATTTGCTTATATTCACATCTGGGCCGGCAACAGCTGAAGAAGAGTGGAGAATAATACTACTCGAAACATTGTGCAATTACACCTGGGTCTCATTTTACGCAATAGATAGGTTCCTCAGAAAACACACGCAAACGAAATCACGCAAAAATAGACGTAACTTACCTTGAAAAAGGGGGGTGTGTGGTCTGTGATTTTTCAAAATTCGCGCAAAAAAAAAAAAAATAAGGAAATAAAATATGACTAATAAAAAATTTCAAATTTGAAAAAAATTGATACAAGACAAACTTTTTTTAACTATAATATTTAATTTTATTCAAAATAATATATTTTTATGCATAATTTACAGTACAGTAATTTACATTTTTATACACGTTTTAATTATTATCGCTATTTGCCAAAAAAAGCATGTTCGTCTGCAAACTGAGGAAATACAACTAGCGCCAACTTCACACTCATGTTGTGTCAATGGTTTTCTGGTGACAACATAATTAGTAATTAATCTTTGAGACAATGATTTTATTAATTGTTTATGAAACTAACAACTAAAAATTAAATTATTTTTGTCTTTAATTTTTTAATTTTCAATTCCATTTAAAAATCAAATTTCACATCACATTAATTTCAAGTTACCAAGTAATTTTTAAATTGTTAATTACAATTAAAAATCAGATTTTAATTTTTACTTGTCAAATTTAATTGTGCCCACTGATTACGTTCTTTTTTAAAAAGCAAAAACAGAATGTGATTTAAAATGCAAAATTAACACGCACAATGTTTGAACAAATTTACATTATAATCTTGTAAAATTTAATGTGTGTATACATAAAATGTGGAAATCATGATTTTAATTTCATTATTGCATAAAATCTTACTATTATAAAGCACTGAAAATATTGAAATTAGAAAGTCGAATTCCAATAATGTGCTATTACTTTCAATATAACATAAGTGAGCGAAATTTATTATTTAAAGTAATAGCGCATTATCGGAGTTCGACTTCCGGTGAAATATGAATCACGTAACTTCAAAATCGTGTTAAATAAGTCCACGTAAAAAGAGACCCAGGTGTACCTGTAGTGCCTATTTGTGTGTTATTACTAACAAGTTGTTTGTATTTGGAAAGTTTAAATAAAGTTTAAAATTTTCTATACATTCAACATTCATTCATGAACGATGGAAATAATTCAACATATCACATCTTATAATATACCATCATTACAAACCTTCAAAAACATTAATGATATTTTTAAAAATGTTAATGTTCGCAATATTTTGTGAGGGATGAAAAAATTTAAATTAAGTAATCTTTTTTTGTTTCCCCTTGCAAATAAAAACTGATTTGTTAAAGTGCAAAAAATATAATTTCTAAAATAATAGGAAATTATTATCTACACAGTATTCTTAATCTCATATTTCTCACAGATAGAAAAGGCTGTTTGTAATGAATGTGAGGTTTTGTAACCAGTCACAGCAGAACGTAATCAGTGTGAAGTAAAAGATTAAAATTGTATTATTTATTTTTTACAAATTTTTATTTATTTTTATTTACTATTTTTATTTATTTATTTTGGATAACAGCTTGATGAATCAGTGAATTTTGAGGCATGATTATGGTAGCACTACTACTATATTATTATAAACATTTAAAAACAAAGCAGCATGAATTCAAGTGAATATAAAAAGCATTTATATCATAAAGTTATATTTCGAGTTTAAAAAACACTTTAATTATTCATTTTAATATACTCGTGTAAATCATAAATATATTAAAAATCAAAGCAAAATTTTAAAAAAAAAATTATTTTATTCATTTATTTAAATGTTAAATTGACAGGTTTTATTCAAACAAGGGTGGAGGGATCCATAAAGATGCGTTTTTTTATTGAATAGAAAATTATTAAAAATTTATATGAGATTTATTAATTTTTCAACAAATAAATGATGTATTTTACATAGTTTTTTTTTTATATGTATCACATTTGCGTGTTACATTCAGATGCATAGATAAATATTTACACAATATATATGCATATTATTATGATTATTTTGTTTTCTATTCATCTTTTTCATATTGTTTTTGTTATTACTTTCACTATTTTTATTAATCATATTATTTATTATTTATAACTAATTATGAAAGTAATAAACTACAGAGTTATATCCCATAATATTATCATGAATAAGAGGATTTAAATGCCTTCTATTAGGTCACTGTTTAACTAAAATATATTATTCAATTTATTTATTGAACACGCCCTATAGCAAAAAAAAAAAAATTAAGGAAAAGTATATATATAAAAGATGATATATGTCTATTAAACAAGGCAAAACTCTCCATACAATAGTGCCACCTGTGCCAACCAGAGTAATCAATGGGTGTAATGCTCTCAGATCCAAGGCTCCTCACTGATGAAGGCCACAAGCCAGAAACTAGTCTGGGGATATTGGATGAGTAGGCACTAGATGGAGATTTTATGCCCAAGCCTTCTGGCATCCATTGATTACTCTGATTGGCACAGGGTGACACTACTGTATGAAGAGTTTTGCCTTGTTTAATAACAATTATGTGCTAGTATAAGAGGTAGTGATTATGTGATGATATATGTCTATAAACTATATATATATATCTTTTTTATAAAATTATTAGTTCTATAATTTATTAATTATACTATATACATATTTAGTTCATTTTGTGAGGTTTATATAAAATAGAAATAATTAAATTATCTGATTAAAATATATTTGTGTGTGTAGTTATTAATTGTTTAGAAAACAACACATTAACAATTGTGATTTTCACAAAATAAATAACATTTTCTTCATAGATATATAACTGTAGTAAAGTTTATATAAAAAAGGTAGATTAATTATAATTTTTGTTTTTTCAGAATATAATTATATGTGTGCTTATTAACTACAAAGAGCATCATATATTTAATAATGGTTTATATTTTATCTTTCACATTTTGAAATAAAACAATCTATTTTATATAAATAAGATCTCCTTGCTTAGTCAGATTTATAAACGATGTTATGTTTTGATACAGATGATGATGGAAGTTCGTTAAAATGTGGTTGCCTTGACAACAGTTTGAATTTGTTGGTTGTTATTGGTATATGGATTATCTAGGTACTGCCTGGTTTTTAATTATATATAACATCTCATATTTTAGTTAAATAATAATCTAATAGGGGGTATTTAAATGCTCTCATTATTAATTAGAAATACAATACTATTGTTCTTATTTTGCCTCTATTAAATACATTTTTCAATCATAATAATTTTTATTTTTTAATTATATCTTTTTATTTCTATTCCTGTCATATTTTGTTATTAATTTCTTTCTTATTACTGTTACAAATTATTTGAAATACTGTATTAGAATTTTGTATTAGTTTTGAAGAATATTTTTAGAATTATTTTTAATAAACAACTATAGGGTAAAGACCTTTACAATAGCTCCTTATAGAAGAACATGATGAAGATATTACTGGCTTGTCAATTGTCAAATGATGAAATTTTGTAGTTTTCCATTTTGTTTTACCCTTTGATTAAGAATAGTCATATATCCACTAACCAACCAATACTGAATATTTAACTGGGAAGGATACATCAAAGAAAAATATTTAACTTGATTGAAATGTGATAAATGTTCTTCCATAGGAATAGCAAATGGATGCATACCTCTACACCGTGATGGCCTTTTCATTTTGATTAAAAATTATGATATATACATTGTTATGGTAGATAAAATTTCCAATATTCAGATTATTAATTTGCTAATATTTTCAATTTTTTATATTTTTTATGAAGCTATAGCCATGTACCAAATTTGCGTTTAAATTCTGCTGAAACAGAGGCTGCGGTTATAGCTGACTTACAGCTTTATAAATCAAGTGGGGGTGTATCAATAGTAGAAAATTCTATAATTGGTCTTGGAAGAAACATTACTGAACTTAAGAAAATAGCAGATGCATCAGGGATAAATATTATAGCAGGAACAGGTACGGTTATTAAAATACTGTAATTTTATTGCTGTAAATGCCCAAAGATGTTCATATAGATGTTCTTTTCAATTTTAATAGGATATTATGTAGCAAAAGTTCACCCACGAAATATGGGGAACAGAACTATTGAAGATTTAACTAACGAAATGATAAAAGATATTACAGAAGGGTGTGAAAATACTGGTATTAAATGTGGGATCATCGGAGAAATAGGCTGTTCTTGGCCTCTTCATGGTAAGTCTGCTATTATTTTATGTTTGTGTAAATTTTATATTGTCAATTATTTTTTGAAATTTTAACCTTTAATATACTTTTTGATATTTTATCAAAAGATTCATACATACACCTCTATGCATGCGCTCATACATTGACTTCCATTCTTATTATTAAAAGGAGAGAGGTTGCCTTGACAACAGTGAGAAATATTGATTACTATCTATATTGGTATGTTTAGGTGGTTATTGGTTTCTAATGGTTACGTATTATCCCATTTGGCTTTAAGCATTATTTCACTTACACATATACATGAATGTATTTTTATAATCATTATAGATCACATATATATTGGACAAATTTACTGTATATGTTTTTTATAGCATTCCTCACAATAACCATACCCATTTATGAATGACTACTGTTCGTGAAAGTATCCATAACAATCACTTTCCAGTAAATGTTTTTAAATTGTTATTCATCATTATTTATTAGAATAAAAATTATTAAATTATTATTTTATGATATTGTTGCAATATGATAGATGCAAAATATACTTGCTTAATTTACATGGTAAATGAATGCAGACAATGATGTGTGGTATATAAAAAGCTATACAATGCTTGGCGTCATTAAAGAGATCTGATTGGTTGACATGCATCTTCTAGCTACTTCCATAGACTTTTTCATTTTTTTGCAATTAAATGTTTGAAATATAATTAGTGAGAAATGGAATAATTCGCTATGGACTCTTAATGGTGGTTTAGTTAGTCAACTAATCATTGCTGTTTTTAGAATTTGACAATATTATGATCTATCTTTTGATGTTCCAAAGCTTTAATTTATTATCAAAATGCTTAGGGAATAAAATTTCTTTTCATAAGCTACAGAACCAAGCAAAATAGTAACTCTAATCCTGCACATGTATATAATCTAATCTACAGCCAATTTTAAATTCAGCTCATTAGAAGAGCTACAATAATCTTTGAAAAGATTGTGTATACAGGTATAAGATCTGCATTTTTAAATTGCTATCATCACTTTTCAATTCTCTGATATATCTTTATTATTTGTGTGCAGCTTTGCCAATAATTTGCCTCTTCATTTTAAATATTTGAATTTCTAAATAACATTTATCCCAATACCAAGTTGTTTTATACTTCTGAGAATTATTTTGTTCTGTAGCTTTATTTTACATTTATATTTTCTTATGCCATCATTAATTGTTTTCCATATCATTTTATAGAATTCTAAAAACAAAGAACTCTAGACACATTATTTTTAAGAGATTGGCGAAAGCAAGTGAGAGATATATAGATGATATATAAATTTTAAAAAATGAAAGAAAAAATTATTAAAAATTATAGATAAAACTGATTTATGCAGACATCCCTCTGTTAGCACAGTCAATATCCAACACCAGAGGGCGTTACTAGATTTATTGTCTAGGATAGGTAAAGAGATGGCCATTAAATTTAATGAAGTAAAATCAAAGTAATACTGAGGAAAGAGAAGACAAAGAATTTTTATTGGGGGATATAAAGTTAAGTGTGGTGAATAAGTATACCTATTTGGGAATCATCTTAATTGATTGAAAAATTGCTTGGATGAATGGGAGAAAAAATTGATAAATGAAGCAAAGAAAAGAAAGGACTGATAAAGAAATTAACAGTGTTTTTATATAGTAAATGTTGTGTAGCTAGAATTATATAGAAGAGAATAGCAGTAGCATACTTAACATATGGTAACAATGCATTATGTGTTAGTAAAGGAGTGTTAGATTACTTAGAAAAAATACAAAGAGAAGTAGGAAGATATGTAATAGATGCAGATGTGTGGAAGGCAAGGAGAAATTGGATGGTCAAGTTTTTATATGAGAGATGCAAAAAGGAAAATGAAAATGTTTGGTAGATTGCAATTTATAGATAATAAGAAAATAATCAAAATAGTATTTAATTGGGTTATGAGTAAAGAGCAGATAACCAGATAGGTGAGAAAGGTTGTACAGTATTCATGTCAGTATAGTTATACAAAAAATGGGATGACTGTGTTAGAAGAATTGTTGAGTGTTATAGTTCAAGGAATGGGATAGAAGATACATTAATAGAGATGGAGAACTAGTATGGAGAGTAAAAAGAGTTTAAATATATATAGAAGTAAACAGAATACTGGGTGCAAGTTAATTTAGGATAATAACAAGGAAAGTAGTTTACTGTTTAAGACCCAAACAGGATATTTAGCAGCAAGGGAATATACACATAAATGGAAAAATGGGGGTGTAAGAAAGGCATAGAAAATATTAGACATCTGTTAATTGAATGTAAATGCCTGCAAGCAAAAAGGGTACAAATAATGAAGTTGTGGAAGAATAAATATAACAAAGTGATTATAAGTGGGTTCTTGTTTTTTATGCTGGGTTTTAGAAAAGGTAAGGGGGGGGGGTAGATATAAAGGGCATATGGTTGACAAAAATTGTGTTGTGGAAATGGGATGGAGTAGGATAAAGAAGAATATGGGAAAAATTTAGGGTGGGGAATGGAAAGGAAAGATAAAATGACTAACAGGTTTCTCTGTTCATAGTGGTTGAGAGATTCCTGATTCTGAATAAGAAGACACAGTGCATCACGTCGCAATATTTTCTCAGGAGACATTATTTTAAAGTTTTACTGTTGTGGACTGTAAACCATATATCCTTACAAATAATGCCTCTAGATTGCTGAGACCACACATTGTTTAGAAGCATCAATTAGTGAGAGAAGATGATGATAAACAAATTCCAAAGAATGATCTAAAGCAACAAAATAAATTTATGAACAATTCAGTTATAATATTGTTATTTACATAAACTTAATTTACCCTTTTATGTCTCATTTGACATCAGATTACCCTTTGAATATTAACAACAACAAAACTTTATATTATTAATTAATTGAATATTAAATCTGAAAATCATTATATGATAATAACAGTGTTCATCTGATTCTTTGATTGTTAGATATGCGTTAGCCAAGTCAAGACGTGCTCATTTATTTTGCTATTAACTTAAAGGAGACTAAATTAAATTTAAATATTTACAATGTGGCGACAGTCACAAAATCAGCTTTCTACAATATACATTCAATCCTACACCATGTTAAAAATACAAGAATATAATAAAACCACTAAAAATATGGAGTACCAATCTGAACATCACACAAATGATTATATATACAATCAAAAACTCAGGCACTGGAAGAATATGTTCATGGGAAAATATGTTTCTAAATACCTTGGATATAAATCAGAATCATCTGTTAGTGATTACACATAAAATTAAGAACTCAAGGTAAACAAACATGTAAAGAATTCCAGTGCAATGAATAAAATGTTCCCAGGGTCTCAATATAAATGCACGCATATGTACTCTAATCTTTAATTTTACATGCATATATGATAAAAATAAATAGCAATCTACTTAAAAGTTCTGAGTAAAATAAAATCAGCCTACTAAACTACTTGTATGTGTATGTGCACATTAACATCAGCCCACATATAACTTTATTCCCATTAATTTATTAATATATTATTTAAATAATTTCAGATAGCTTCTGAGATATAAATTTTATACACCTAAATCTTGTCTATTTTAAAACGAAATCTTTGTTATTTATTGGAAAAATAAATTATTTCTTTAGTAGAAAGATTAATTTAACATTTGCTGTTATCTGCAATTAACTTCTAAAAGAAAACTTAAGTAGCTATATACATTTGTCGCTTTTAAATATTCAGAGGAATACCTCATATACATGTATATGTGTCAAATTTTATGCTAAAATCAAAGTATTATAAAGTATAAGTAAAATGCAAAGAGTTAACATTTAAAAAAAAATATGATAAAATAAATCTACAAATTGAATAAAATAAAACACAAGTTACAAATTTATGAGCATATGTAACATTACAATCGATGAGTATATATAATTATAAATGGCTTATGATAACAAAAGTCTCTAATTATATTAAGTTATTATTCATTCATAAATTAAGCAAAATTGTTATCTGAAATTCATATACAACAGGGAAAAGACACAGTATGAAGCTAGGATAAAATTTAAGTTCATATAACTTTTGAGAGATGGAGAAGAGTTATTTTATCATTTACTAGTCAAATATATCTTTGATGGTTTTCCAAATATTTAGTCACAATCGTGTTTTCATGTTTCAGTGTAGAATTTACAGTAAACTTGATTAATTTTCAGTAATAATAAATATATCTGTTGTAGTGTGATGTTATATACATGTGCTGGTTGGCATGCTGTTGGAGTTAGTTCAACCAGTAGGTCTAGACATCCTGGTTGCAGGATCCATACTGGGAAAGAATTTCCTTAATGACATTAGCAACAGATGATCCTGGTAAATAGCAAGCAGAAACAGAAAAGAAAAAATGATTTCTAAGGCTGACTATTTATACAGTTCCCCATTTCAAAAACAATTTTTTTTATCAAGACAAACTAATAATTATTTTTAATTAAACTTATATTTATACAAAATTCCTTAGATAAAAACAACCATATTGAATGCTATTTCAATTAATTTATCTTAATCTCTAAAAATATTTTTGAATAAAATTTTAAAATATTTAAAAATCACCAACAAAACTTAATCTTGATAAAAAGATCCGTTTTTTTATGGAATTTATCTTAATATTGTGGTTAACTATTTTATATTGTAATGTTCTTAATCTGATTTTTTAACTTATAATTAAATAAACTAAAATTATTTGATTCCCTGTCTATAGCATAACTTTTAAACAAATTTATTTAAGTGAATGTTTTTTAAAATTAAGTCAAAAATAAATTCTTTTATGCTCAAAATATATATAAACCCTAAATTTAATAATATAATCTAAATTTAATTTATAAAATTTGATTCCAATTCATGATTGCCAACAACTTCTATTTTCTTAATTATAAATTGAGTGTGTGCGTGTATACTGAGAGAACATTGTGTATGCATAAATATATAATTTAATATCCTGGTAATTAAAAAAGAAATGGAATTTTATGTATACTGATTAGATCAATTATTTTTTTTTATATAGCGCGATATTTTATAAACTGTAATAGCTAAACAGCATAGTTAAAATCTGCAAAGCGCATGTGCAACAGTTTAATGCTGTTTAGCTATTATAGTATACTGATTAGATAAAATTCATTTTTTAAATAGATAAAAAAAATCGTATCTAATGTTTAATTTATCATTAAAAAAATTAAATTGGCATTTGTTTATTTCAATTGATTTCTAAATCGTGTAAAAGTTATTTGTAAGTCTATTAAAAGAACGTCAAAAACTTGAATACACAATTAAAATAAAAATAAACTTTTTTTAAAGAATGTATAACAAAACAAAAATAGATGGGGACGAAAGTTAATCATTATTAAAAAAAATTCTGATAATAAAAAAAACCAAAACAAAAATTATTTCTGAATTAAAAGAATTAAGAGAAAGAAAATGTATCTTATTATATTTTTAAAATAAAATAAAAAATTAGTTTGAACAATAAAAAAAGCTAATCATGTGGGAAAATATTGCATCAAGACTATGATTGTCAACAATAGATGTGAAAAAAATGTCCATTAATTATAGATTCTTAAAAATATACATACTTTTAGGTGATGATTCTAAAGAAAACAACTGATGGGTACATGCATAAATGGATCATTTTAAAATACCTTTCTTTTCTATATAAATAGTCTTGTATCAGTTGTAAATTTACTGTGAATAGCTTTTTATACTGGCATAGTACAATATTATTTAAGTTTCAAATATCTTCTTCCAAGTATGCTATTATTTTAAAATGATTTGTATGTTTAGAATCAATTTATTGGAGTTTTTCTTGTGGTTAAAACTATTAACTTTTAATACTGTTTTTCATTGCAGCTTTTGTTTCTCTAGATTTGTATTATCCAGTATTTTACAGCACCCTAACCAATTATCACCTTCTGCATTAAACTATTAAGAACTTAATAATCTTAAAGGACATATTTCCCTTTAGTCAAAATATAATCCAATGCTATTATTTCTTTATTTGGGTGCTTTCATATTCATTTGTACTTCATAATTTTCTCAAGTAAAAAGTTCATTATTCTATAGTTTTTCAATATCCGTGTGTCTGTGTCCTCTCTCATTTCTGTTTCCTTAACCAAATTTACTGAAATCATTTTGATCTTTCAATCATTTTATAATTCTAGCATTAAATTCTCCCATGACAATTTTAAAATATTCTTCACCTGACCAAAAATATTTTGTAATTGATATAAATGTCCTATATTTTTTTTCACCAGAATTAGACCTTGTTTGGACATAACTAGAATTATCTAGATTTGAATATTTACAAATCTTGCCATTCTGTCAGATATCCCATTAATTTCCATCATGCTATTCTTCCATATTTCATTAATAATGAAATCTACCCATTTATGCTTCTAATATATACTTTACAGTAAAGTATATATCCATTTTTCAAATAATCTCTTCACTTTTTAAACTAACTTCACAAAATCCACATTGGCTCATTTAATGTCAGACATCTCTTCATTTGGTTTTCCTTTATTCAAAAGTCATCTACAACTATGAATAACTAGGAAAAAGTTCTCATTGAATGGCAGCCTGGATCTGAAATCAGGGAATTCTTACCAGCATATGATGACTTGACTGCCTCATGGCACTAAGAGCCATAAGTTAGTTTGATTTGCTGTGATAATAAATGCATGCTTACACACATGCACTTATATAACCAATTTTTTTTTTGTCTTAAAGTCATAGGAAAGCACAAACTCACCACACTGTTTGGTATTTGTGCATGTTTATTTATCATGTGAAAGGTTCCTTAGAACATATTGAATGGACGAAGAATTTGATCTTAATTTATTTAAGACTGCAAAGAGAAATCAAAATATCTCTTTCTAGTTAATAGTCAATTAATTAAATTTAATAAACAATCTAGTTTTTTAAATTTGAAAGACATTAATTAGTTGTTTGCTGTTCTTAGCAATTATATCGAATCGATTTAAAAAGAAGAATTTTAACAGAATGAGATTTTGGTATGGTTACAGCTTAACAACATTGATATGTTTCTTCGGATTCTAAAGTTAGAATCAAGAACATATGGATTTCATTTTAGTCACTCAAGCTTTTGTAATTTTGATCATGATTTCCTGGTAATAGAAAATTCTTGTAAGGACAATTGCAATTTCATTAATCCTGCATTTTTAGTTCTCCAGACCTGATTATAAATCTCACGCTTTTTAAATATCCATTTGTTTGGAAAATTATTTTTTTTTTACATCTGTTTGTGCAATATATATATTTACCATACACTTTATATGATCAAATTCATTTTTATATCACTAAGACATAGTAATAAAAATAATATATTACTTTTTTATAAATTTTCTTATATACACTTTAATATAATTTTTATATAATTCCTCCTTTATTTTTCTAACAGTTTTGACTGTCCTGCAGTCTTCATCAGAACTTTTTATGATGTTCTTCTTTTTTACATATATAAAAGTAATGCAAACATTTATTTAATAAGTTTTTATTTTACATCTGTTTGTTTGTTAGTTGTAATTACTAAAATAATAATAATAATATATCCACGAATCTTAATGTTTATTAAATATATATTTACAGTTTAGTCTATAAATTAAGCATTTATTTTTATTTTGGTACAACATCTTTACAGCAATCAAAAAAATACAAAATAAACAGTTATCAATTATTTCTTTTTCAGAAATGCACTATAAGATTTAGCAATCAAAGTTTCTTTTTTTTTAAATCTATAATAATGTAAACCAAGGGAAAAAAGAAGAAAAAAAATTATTAAATAATCAAATCACTTGTGAAAGATAAAATAGAAGCATAGAACTCATAACAAACAGATATTATACTGAACTGTTCTTTTGTTAAATTTTATTTTAAAATGTGTGCATAAAAATTTATTTAGAATACCATGTTTATGATTGTTTCTTAAATGTATATATGAAAATAATAAATAGTATTTAAATTACCCACTGTAGAACCTTCCAAAGGAGAACAGCAAAGGAGAAAGCATTACCCATCATTCTTGGTAACTCCAATTGGTGAGGATGTTAACATTTTTCCTTTTTGTTTTACTCCTTGGCTAAGAATACTTAGAAATCAATTTACTAACTAATTTTGAATGGTTAGTAAGTTTGTTATGATCTATCTATCTGAAAGAAAAATCCTGTCTTTTTGAGAAGTGAAAAAAATTTCCAAGCCTAAGATTCAAACCTCAGGTCATAGGCACTATGGTACAATATTTTTCAATGAATATATATTTAGTGTTAAATAAAATGTGTTATTTAAGTGAATCCTAATTCTTGCTAAAATGATAAAATCTGATTGTAATAAAATTTTGAAGAGCTCTCTCATAATTTTGACCACATTAAAAAAGATACCAGAATATCCGTTATGAGTTCTGTGTATATCAAAGCTGGATCTTTAATTTATAAATTCTGTACATTCATAGGTACTAATTAAATAATAATTACTTCTTACACCAGCAGAATTGTACTTATAATTTGTAACTGTTGACCAACTATATAATTTACACATGATAAGACTATTCTGTCTTATAGTTTGAGAATTTTCTAGTCATATATATATATTAATTCATTTAAATCAAAGACAGTAGAATTAATAAACTTTTTCATTGATCCAGAAAAACAAATGATGATTATATCTCATTGTAGCAAATGTATCTATAGATATAATAATCCAGGTATCTGAGAAAAGACATTAAAATAATCTTCAGTTACTTACAGAGTAGTTATCTTTCTATAGATAACAATGAAATGACTCTTTTTATAACAATATCTAAATGTAGCAATTGATAATCAATAATTTTTCAATCTATACTCAATAAAATGAAAAGAAAAAAAAGATAATGTATTTTGTAATATAAATTTTAAAATGAAAGAAAAATTACAAGAAAGAATAAAAACTTTGATAAATATAGCTTTACTTCTCACTATATGTAAAATATATAATTGTTAATTAGAGAAGATATTAATTAGTATTAAAGTTTATCGGCTTAATGTTTTCGAGGATCCATGCCTCATATTCATAGCCTTCATAAAATGTATAATAAAATATGCAAATACAAATATTCAAATAAGCTAGTATTACGTAGCCCATTTCTTCGAGATCTCGAAGCAAGTATCCTTTCTATTAATGGCATGGATGTTTCCATTGATGTAAAATGCCTCCTTTATTTTTCTTTTGTAATCATTTAATAAGTATTTATAAAAAATAATTGGGAAAATCTACACAATGGATTTCATGATTAATAATTAATCACGCACTATGTATTTAGATATGCATGTACACATTTATTGCAAGAAAATCAAGTCATATATCACATGATTTAATAAGCTTGTATTACAAATGTTATATAATGAGCATGCCTATAGCTCTTAAGGTTTTCAGAACATCCCTATCCTCAGACCAGTTTCTAGCTCTGGCTTTTGTCAGTGAGGCACTAGAATATTCAAGACATATGGATGTCTAAAAATTTCAGATTTTCTACTTAATAGTTAAACATTAGATAAAGTGCTGTTTTTGACCTGGTATTTTAAATTTAATGCTTGCATATCCTAGGGACCTCACTGACAAAAGTCAGAGCTAGAAACTGGTCTAAGGATATGGTTGTTTTGAAAAGCTTGTTAAGAGCTATTGGCATGCTCATTATATAACATGTACACATTTATTATTACTTATTTATGTATTATATGGTTTGGAACAGTAGTAAAGTGACAGACTCTGGTCCAAGGTCCATGAGCCATGACCCAGCTCTGTCATTTTCAGTACCCAAACTTTGTGTGAACTTTTGAATAGTTATCCATTTGATCATTATACATACACATATTCATTCTTTTTTATCAAAAATATCAGGAAATGAAAAGAAAGTTTTGCAGGCTGCAGCTAGAGCACAATTCCAGTTAAATTGTCCACTGATGGTGCATCCTGGGAGAAACCCAAAGTCTCCATTTGAAGTTCTTCAAATTTTATTGGAAGCGGGAGCTGACGTAAAGAAAATAGTAATGGCTCATTTAGACCGTAAGTTCATTTGATTGATGTCAATGTGTTTTGATTCAATAATAAATTTTAATTAATATCAGAAATAAAAATATTTTATATATTTTAGAATTTTTATTTACTCATTTAAAATATAATTTATAATCATCATTATGAAAATACTTTCAGTGTAGAAAAATGCAATAGAATTATTAATATGGTACAGTGAATAGATATGGTGTGGGGGGACGGACGACGACTTATCTCACAGAACTGATACGTAAGTAGCTTTAAAATTGATTAAAAAGAAATAGAACGATGGCTAGCACTTGTTTTTTAAGACTATTAATCAATAATAAAGAGCCAGTGATTTACAAATACACTGCAAACTATCACAATATATTTGCAATGAAAAACCTAATCCCATTTAAACCTAACTATAAAAATAAGAATTATTCAAACATTCATAAGTATGTTCAAACACACAAAAGAGATTACTTTAATTCTTAAAATTATCATTGATATAGTATAGTGGAAAGGGTCTAAAACTCTAAATTTAAGAACAAATATATATATATTTAATTTTAACAACCTATTATTTATAGGAAAACAAAGTTTATCATTTTTTTTCTCACGCGTTGGTGGCCGGGTTTGCGGGTTCGCTTCTCGACCGATGCTTTGACACATGAGAAAAAAAATGTCTTTTTTTTTTGACTGAGATAAAGCTCAACAAACAAAAACATTCTGTTGAAGTCTGAATTTATTTTAATTATAAATGAAATTGTTTTTAATAATCAAAACTTTTAAAAGTATTTGATTTTATTAAATATTAAGAATGTGTGTACTGGAATATTAAAATGTGCTATAGGTGGATGTATAAGATATAATATAATTGTTTAAATAGTAAATATTGTTATAATAAATGATACATAGTCCCACTTAGTATTTACAATACAAATGACCTAAGTGGGAATGTGTATCATTTACTACAGTAGCACTTATTATTTAAACTATTGTATCAAACATAATATATATTCACGTGATTTTTTATAATACATGATATGGGTGCATGTTTTTATTTATGGAAACAATACATATTGTAAAACCACTAAACATCACATGATCACCATCTCTTATGCTAGCACATAACTGTTATTAAACAGGCAAAACTCTCCATACAGTAGTGCCGCCCTGTGCCAACCAGAGTAATCATTGGATTCCAGCAGGCTTGTGCATAAAATCCCCATCTAGTGCCTACTCATCCAATATCCCCAGACTAGTTTCTGGCTTGTGGCATTCGTCAGTGAGGAGCCTTGGATCTGAGAGCACTGCATCTAGATCTTAGGATCTAATGCAACCCTCCAGCAGCCATCTTTTATCTCTACTTAACTACTGGTTGGTACAGGGTGGGACTACTGTGTGGAGAGTTTTGCCTATTTAATAATAGTTATGTGCTAGCATAAGAGATGGTGATCGTGTGATGTTTAGTGGTTTAACACCAATCCTGCCTAATAGGATAATGGTGGCTATGGTTGTTAAAGAGCCAAAGTCACCAAAATGTATAGGTGCTGAATTGTGTTCAGACCCATATGACTATATAAGCTATTGAGCTTAGATTGAAAATATTATTGTGTTTTCAATTTCATTCTCAGTTTTGTAGTGAAGTAGGGATAAAAGGTGGCTGCTGGAGGGTTGCATTAGATCCTAAGATCCAGGTGCAGTGCTCTCAGATCCAAGGCTCCTCACTGATGAAGGCCACAAGCCAGAAACCAGTCTGGGATATTGGATGAGTAGGCACTAGATAGGGATTTTATGCACAAGCCTTCTGGCATCCATTGATTACTCTGGTTAGCACAAGGTGGCACTACTGTATGGAGAGTTTTTGCCTGTTTACTAACAGTTATATGCTAGCATGAGATGGTGATCATGTGATAAATAAATCATGAGATATTATCTGTTAATTCACACTATCCATTAGGAGATTTTGAAACAATATAGCTGTGGTTCCACTGTTAGAAAAGTTTGGTGAGAAAAGAAGAGAAAGACCAGTAATGAGATAGATTAATTTTATTATAGCAATAATAAATATGCATTTGGGCAGCCTAAAAAACCAAGCATGTGATTGCCAGCAATTAATATTGATGTGATGATATCTAATATTAATATTAAACATAAGTAAGGAAATCTATAAAATGCAAAATAGTAGAACCATTTACTTAACCTCATAAGTAAAGAAGTTGAACAATATATAGTATAATATGATAATACAATGGAATTTTTTAACACTTTTCCGAGAAAAGAATCTATTTATGCAAAATGTTGCGTAAAACTATATGCCTTTATATATAAATGTATATATATTTTTCAAAAATTTGATTGTAAAATAATTAAATTTTATTATTTTAAGTGTGCATTTAAGCTTTATTCATAGGAAGTCCTATATATTCTCTTTGAAATATTAAAATTGAAACTTACAGCAACACAGATGATATTGAACTCATATCCAGAAAAAAATAGAAAATATGCTACTATATATTTACGTCCATTGGTCTGGAAATTATATTGAATGAAATAATTAATATATATTTTTTTGTTTTAGTTCACTTTATTTATGATTTCTCATACTGACTTGACTTTTATAATGTTATTTTTTAATTATCAGCTGTCTTAAAAATATATATTTGATTTAGATGTAATGTCTCCTGTCTAACATTATAATTAGTAGTAGTAATAGTATCGATATATTACAAACATAGACATTAATATGATTCTGTTTTTATGAAATCCATACTAAGAGAGTTTGTACAATTTTGAGATTTTATGAAGATAGGTTTTTTTTAACTTATGTAAAATTAATTACGTTGAAATTTATAACATGTTAATAATTAACCATTATTTTCAGTGATATTATAAGAAATGTATGACAATTAATAAATACATAATGTTAATTTTGATTTTCTTCATGATATCCCTAGTTTATGAAGCATTTCTAAGAAGATGAGATAGGAATGTTCAGATTTACAAATATGTTGAAAGATGATACCAGAAAAAGAATAAACTTACTTAAATGTCTCAAATCTGTGTAATGAATTAGATATTATTCAATGTTATTTAAAATCGTATTTGAAATGCTTAGAGAGATTGCAATTTTCTTTTGAAAACAATTGAACTGAGATATTTTTAAATTTATATATTTTCTTAACTTTACCATTAACAATTCATTTTTGGAGAAAGGTTCTAAATTAATTTAAAAAACTATTTATGATTAATTATGTCACAAGAACAACTGAGAAATTGGTCTATTTAAGTATTGATAATGAAATATATAATAATTTCGATTTAGAGGATATTATTTTTCTATGTTGAAAGCAAGAAGAACATAAAGTCAAAATAAGTCATAGATCACATGGCCCTATACTAGAAGCTTGTTTTTATAAACAATGGGGACTCCCCCTCCCCCCACAAAGTTTTAAATAAAACTTAAGTATAGAATTTATTTAAAATTTTTTGCCCGCCCCCCCCCCCAAACCGCTTGTTCTTGGGTTGGGGGCCTGGGCAGGGGTGGGGGGGGGGTGGGTAGGGGACAAAAAAAAATAAAAAAAAACAAAAAAAGGGGGGGGGGGGGGGGGGGGGGATGTTAAAAAGTTTCTAAAACAAAAAAAGAATAGGGGGGGGTGGGGGGATTTTTCTAAAATATAAATAAAATATTCCATGTAATAGCAATAGACTAAAAGTATCATTATTCATTATTATACTTTTGAATCTAAAAAAGTTTTGTGAAAGGTTAGCACAAAAAGATTTGCATCCAAGTAGTCAAAATTCGCCGAACATTTCTGCTTACATCTTTCATACAACTATAAATTTTTAAAAATAATATTCATTTTTTGGAAGTTTTCATATTTTATTGATCATCTTAATCATATTTGGTTCAAAAAGAATGGTGGTGGGGGGATTTAAAACTTTATTATCTAGGGTATTTCAAATTGTCATACAATAAGCTTGGGTAGCCGAGAGGTCAGCGCAGCTGCCGTGCAAGCAGTGTCTTGCAGACAATTGTCGTGGGTTCACTTCCGGCCGATGCTTTGACATATGGAATATATATATATCAGAAGCAAAATAGAAAAAAAAATCATTAAAAAAAAATTAACGTTATCTTTAAATTTTAAATTTCTTGTGAATTTTAAGCAACAAAATCTATTTCACTTTTTTAATGATTCAAACTTATTATACCAACCCTACTCATCTACCATAATGTGTTATGATATAATTGTTAGTGCATCTTCTACTATACTCAGGCTTGGCTTTAAATTCAGACTAGATAAATTCAATCATTCAGTATTTATTAGTAAATGGATTATTTAGACTTGCTATCAGCTAGAGAGTTATGGTACCAAGCTAATCAGGTTTAGTTAGATAGATGTATTCTCTCTTAAAAAAAAACCAGAATCAAAATTGGTAACAGAGGTGTCAAAGTTTACTGTTACTCTCCCTTCCACATCTTATATTTTTTAAATAAATTAATAGGTGATACTAAATGAACTTTTTTTTTTTTAAAAAAAAAAAAGAATTTTAACCAATTTTTAATCATAAAAGCTGGAGGTCGTCAAGAATTTTACCATCTAATTAAAAAAAAAATATTAACAATATAAAATTGATAATAATTTTAAAAAACTTGAAAATTTAAAATGAAGTCAAATATGATTACTTTTTAAGTTTTAAATTATGTATTAAATATTTTAAGAAATTGCATAAATTTATATTGAATCTAGAATTACTATATATAAATTTTGCAAATATAAAGTTAAAATATATAAAAATAAGTGCTTACATTAGAAATAAAAGTAATATAATAAAATAGTTTCTTTATTCAATAGTACAGTATCTTTATTAAGTTTATGAATGTTATTCTAACAGAATATAAAATCACTTGAATCTAAGAAGTTATATATGCAGTCGATCATCTAGTACAGGGATTCCTAACCCTATGCCCACACACTGATTTATCTGCACCTGCCAATATTTGATAACCACAGAAAAAGATTTTTTTTAAGTTTCATTTTAATCAGTCACCAACAACAATAATGCAAACAATGATAAAAGGGGGTCATCACTGGTGCCACTAATGCAGATATAATGTTTTTAAAGCTAACAGCAATGCAATACAAATCAACAGTTGGTCATTAATAACGTAATATCAAAAACAAAATCAACTCTAACATGTGTAATAGATGCGGCACCATATCCATGCCAACAAGAGTTTACGCTACAGGTACAAGTTGCCCCAACTATGCAATTTCTAGTTCTGTAGAATTGCTGCATGCTTTATTTTGACTGTATTCTCAGTGGTCATGGGTAAGGTTAATTCTGCTATATTTGCATTAGTCTTCTAACTAATTTTGTATTATGTTACACGTGCGCAGTGTAAAATAGAATTTTTATTATACTTAAGTGTATATTTTTGACATAAAATAAGTGAATCAGGTAAAAAAAAAAATGAATCTATTATTTTAACATTGACTGTGAGAAATCACATTGTTTCATTAATTTTAAAGATAAATACGTTTGCTTATTGTGCGATAGCAGTGTTGCAGTATCAAAAATATATAATGTTGAAAATCACTTCCAGGCAGTTTGTGCCACATTTAATACACATAATCTTCTGAAATCTGAAGTCAGGAAGAAAAAAAATAATTCAAACAAGGCAAAACTCTCTATACAGTACTGCTTTATTTATAAACAATTATACGCTAGTATAGAGATGATGATCATATGATGCTTCATGGTTTAAAAAATAATTCAGTTAAAGTCAAACTTGGCAAATGACTAAAATTTATAAAATTCTACCATTGTTTTTTTTGAAAATTTTTCACATGCTAGCAAGGAAGAAAAAACATTCCAGGATAGTGGGTTGTTAAAAGAAGCATTTCTGACTAACACTGATTGTTAATTTGAGAGATTGTCTAACAGAAGTGAGATTATATCAGCAATACAAGACTTAAAGTTGTCAGATAACATTATTACAAGAAGAATACATGCAATTTCAATGGTCATTCAAATTCAGATTAATAGTAATTTGGAAATATGTGAATGATTTTCACTACAATTTGATGGGTAACAGACATATCAGACAACACGATTATAGTTTTGATAGGAATGGTATTTAGTAATTTTATTATGAAATAAGATCTACTAAAAATATTACCATTGAAAGGAAAAATAATGTGTGAGATTATACCAAATCAATAAATATGCATTTGCACAAGTTATCTACCATAACTACTGGTTTGCTCCAGCAATGGTTGGTAATGTCAGTGGATTTATTGCCCTTTACAAGAAAGATTAATTATTTTCAAACTTTATGTCCTACCACTGTATTATTCATCAAAAACATTGTGTGATAAAGTATTGGACTGATGAAAGTAGTTACAAAAATAATTATCTCTATATGAGTAACTCCTTTGTAGAACCAACTTTCAAAATCCTAAAAGCAAATGGTAGAGATAAAGAATGTGATTTCATCCTGCATACTGAAGAATGTTGGCTCAATAAAGGTAAAGTTCTTACAGGATTTATAAGTTTGATAGATGAAATTAAAAAAAAAAAATTGTTTGCAAAAAAAATGAAAAATTAGATGAACGTCTTTCTCTGGATGGTTGATTTTGACTTTCTTACATATAATAATTAAATTTACAAAATTGGATCCAAACTAATTGAATTGATAACATACTTATGGTCTGGAATTATCTCATTGACTCAAATATTTCAGAAAGAACAAAAGAATGGAAAGGTATATAAACCATAATAGAATAGGAAATACTCTCTTTCATCTTCAATGACAGTTTTGAAAGCAGATGACATGAAGCAACAGAAGAAAATCAGCAAGGGACATCTTTTTCCATGTAGTTTCCTGAAAGTTATTAAACTGACTGGGGAATTAAACAGATTGCCACACCTTATTATGATTTTATAAGCCTGAGGGCTGCACAGACAGAAGAAAAGACTTGAAGGTAGCAGAAATATAAGTATCTTAATTAATAATCTGTTAATTGTATGTGAAATAATACCAGTCAGTAATTAACTGCTGTGTCCGATAGTAACATTAGAATATGTATATCTTTATATATAATTTTGTAAATAGTTTATATATTAAATTGTTAGAATTATAGAGCATATTGGATCCATTGTTTTATTATATCCTTCATTTATATTCCAAAATTTTATTTGTTATTCTTAATTCTAGAAATTTGGGATTTTTTTTATTTTGGAATTAGGAGCCAAGATTTAGCATAATTAGAAAAGAAAATATTTTGTAGTTAAAGATTTTAATTATATACATATTGCTGATAATGATAAAATGCAAATGATACAATATCTAAATGATATTAACTTGATTAATTTTAATGAATCAATCATGCCATCAAGTGAGTTAAATGTGAACCTAATATTAAAAGTTTTTATTTACAAATTTTAATTTCATCATCCCTTTTTTTTTATAGTGGACAATTGAAGTAGTTGATGTTGGAGGAATTAAAAGAAATCTCTGAAGAAGAAAAGTTAATTTTTCTTTGTCTATTTAAAAAAGATTATTTCCAACTGCCAAGCAGAAAGGAGAAAAAGACTTCCAAATTTTCATAAAATTATTGCATTTAATGGCTAAAAGAAAAAGATTACTGAACAAATTGTATTGCATTTTAAGTAAAGAAGTAAAAAGGGGGAGTGAGTTAATAAATAGTAAATTATTTTTTTAATTTTATTTGATTATTGCTATATAAAAAAGTTATACTGATATAAAAATAAGCATATCTAGTATTTTAAATAAATGTATGCAATATACAGAAAGTATTTATGTATATACAAATCTATAGATATAATTAAAGGGTATTTGAACACAGACTTTCAAGCTTCTTTCAGTCATCCACTCTATCTTATATAACTGATACCCATGGCCACACACATGTGAAAAAGATAAATGATATCCAATATAGGTTTGGTGCTGAACCATCACTCATCAGTTGATCCAGATATCTACCACATACATATATAATCAGTGCTTGGTTTAAATTAAAATAGCAAATCTATAAACTGTAATGGACAGGCTTCAATCCATTCTCCAGCTCTTCATCCATCTATATCAGGGAAAATCTGATGATGGAATGCTCAAAGACCTTATTGGTGCCAATATTATTGTCATACTCATTATCTTTTTTACATGTGTATAGATAGAGTGGATGACTGAACGGAACTTGAAAATCTATGTTCTAAATCCCTTTAATTACATCTAATTTAAGTATATACATTATATTCATGTTCAAATATTACAAATCTATAGATAGCAAAATTGATGTTTATTTAAATTTAAAAGAGAGTTTAGGTATTTTCAAAAGCAGGAAGTTTATAATGAGGGATAGAAGGTCTATTGTTAATATCTTGAGAATTCAGAAATTCAAAAAAGTTCTGAAAACAGAAGTCTCAATATAATTATATTCTACCTAGTACTGTAAACCAGCGGAACATACCCTGTACACACCCTGTGAGTCGTGACTTTTCAAAGAGTTGCAGAAAAGTTGCTGGGGGTCGTGAAAATTTTGAAAAGTTATGTTGGATAATAAATTTTTAATTGAAAAAACAAAAACCTAAACACTATTAAAAAATACATGAAAAGTGCTTAACTCATTATTGTGTAAATGACCATTTTTGTGTTTAAACACTTCCTTCTTTATATTCCAATGTGCTTAGTATAAACAGCAGATCATAATGACATTTCACTTACATTGCTCTCATTTCTTTTGTTTACTCTCGAATGTTCTTCATGCTAGTATCCACCTAACATTGGTATGTGATACGATGTTGAATGTATACATTTTTTAACACAGGCAAAAAAGTTGTAATTGCTACAAATCAATAGATCTACTATAAATAGTCAAAATAAGAGTCATAGATAACATGACCCTATCTCTTAAGCTTGTAAGTTATAAACAATGAGGATTGCCAATTCCTCTACAAGCTTTATGATAAATGCTTAGCCAGAGCCAGCACTTAAAATATCTTTGTCAGGAACCCCTTCCCAAATCTCTGACCATGTTTTCGTGGTTTGGCACTTTTCAGAGAGGTGTCAGGGTAGGCCAGACACTAGATCTAAAAATACCAACCCAAAGCCAAGTACTTATCTAAAAGTTATCTATTGCGTGGAATATAACATATTTATTTTTTGTCACAAGGATTTACAATTAAATATTGTTTGAACACTGTTTCTAATTTTTATGTACATAATAGAAATTACAATTTTTAAAGGATCAATGAGTAATAAAAACTAAACATTCAGAAAATAATAAAGATAATAGCAAGGAAGAAGATATATATTTGTATGTGATAAAATGACTTTTATTATTACTATTATTATATGTTTATAATAGGATGGTAATAACATATAATGAGTTTGTAAAATTTCAGTCTTAGTATGGGATGCAAGTATAAAAAGGTTGCGGACCACTGAAAATGATTACACCAACTTTTTTTTTCTTTCTACATTTTATGATCACAGCATGCAACTGTCTCACTGTGGACTAATAAATAATTTTTTAAAATATATTAAATAAAAAAATGTTAATCATCATCATCAACCATTATCAATCCACTGCAGGATGAAGGTCTCTCCAAGTTCAATCCATTTTTTCCTATCTTTAGCTTCTCTTCTCCACATCACCCCTGCACACTTTCTTATTTCATCTACTCATCTCACATGTGGTCTCTTTCTGGGTCTTTTACAATTTCTTGGAATCCAGTTTAAAATCTCAATTGTCCATCTGTTATCATCTCTTCTAACAATATGTCCAGCCCAACTCCACTTCAGTCTTTTAATTTTTTTCAATAAGGTCAGTAACACCTGTTTGTTCTCTTACCCATACATTGCGTTTTCGATCTCTTCTTGTTATTTCCAACATGCATCTCTCCATACTTCTTTGAGTGGTCTGAAGTCTCTGTATTGCTCTTCTATTAAGTGTCCAAGTTTCAGATCCAACATGCAACTGTCTCACTGTGGACTAATAAATAATTTTTAAAAATATATTAAATAAAAAAATGTTAACAATATGGAATATATTTTTAATATGGTTAAATGAAATTGCAGCTATTGAAAATATAGATATGGAGGATGATTATATTCTTAATAAAAAAAAGTGAAAACCCAAAATGAACCATTAATGTAGATAAAAATTATTAATAAACAAGTAATAATTTCAAAAATATATCATAATCTCACATATATGTGTGTGCAAAATGTCCCATATTCTTAGATATATATATATGTGTGTGTGTTAAAGTATGTATAAGATTTCATTTTGCAAATAATATATAGATACCTTATTATTACCAAAAAGTTAATATACTTAAACTAATTAAATTACAATGCTAAAATTACAGTATTTTAGATTATAAAATTAATATTTATTATATAAAATTCTTAATATTAAAGACTTGTAAATTTAACAACAATAATTTTTATAATAATTACAAAAAGTTCTAATAGAGGGAGATAAGAAACAGAATTTTAGTTGTTATTTCAAGGGAATATTAAAATAAAATTAAAAAGTGATATTTAGAATTTTTTCTTTCTGAACTTTTTATAATTAAGAAACTTTTTCTGATATGAACAAATTTGTTTATATAATAATAAAAAACGAAAATGCTTTAAAAGTATTCCTATATTTGTTGCTTTTAAAAAATATTAATTTAAAAAAAATTGAATCATATTAAAGAATATAATTAGATGTAATTTATTATCCTAATAGATGTAATTTATTATCGTAAAAATTAATATTTTAAAGATGCTTATGTAAAAATGCCAGATATTCTATAATCCAGCACTTTGTTTTTATGTTGGTATTTCAGAAATACATATTTTTGTATTTATGTTCTGTATGCTTCCGAATCATTAAAGAATGGATACATTTATTAATTTTTTAACAATTTAACGTTTTATAAATGAGTTTCTCTCTCAAAACTATAATTTATCCATATGTTAACCACATCTCGATGTCGAATGTTAAAGTAACCAGAGTTCTTTCTGGTGACATTTTTTTTTTTGAGTGTAAATATTTAAAATAAAATTGCAAACTTTTTCCTTTATATTTTTAACCTAGTTGAAAATCAATACGCATTTTTTTATATAAGCTTACAAATTGATTAAATTTTCTTCTGGCTTTTCAATAAGCTAACAATTTCATTAATGAGTATGATGTGGAAAATAAATGTTCAAGAAATAGAGTCTAAAACTCAAGGTTCATAATAAAACAAGTGTTTTGAAATTGTAACCATAAATTATGATTTAAAATTATTATCATTATGACTTTCAAATAAGATTTTTCAAAATTTATTCCAGTTTCTCCTATCTCCAATCTCTTTTATTTTAATTTCCTTATTTTATTCATTATCTCACATGTGCTCTCTTTCTGTCTTTTTTACAATCTCTTCGCACACAACTGTTCATCTATTAATATATTATCTTTTCTAGCAATGTAATCAGCTTAACTTCATTTTAGTTTCTTAATTCTTTCAATTATGTTAGTGACTCCCATTTGTTCTTTCACCTATATATTTCATATTCAGTATGTTCTTGTTATTTCTAACATACATCTCTTCATATTTTGTGTATTGTCTGAGGTTTCTGCAGTGTTTTTCTGTTAAGTGTCCATGTTTCTGATTCTAAAATAAAAACTGGTAAAATGCATTTATTGAAAACCTTTCTTTTTAAGCATATAGGTTTCCTTTTAATATTAAGTTCTTTTTATAAAAAGCACTTCACCCAAGTTTAATTCTATAACACAACTCATCCATTATGTTTCCATTTGTATTTATAATCTGATCAAGATATTTGCAGTTGGTAATTAAAAAAATCCATTGAATATTATTTTAGTCCTATTTTCTTAACTTTATCTGATAATTCTTGCATTTCCTGAAGTTCTGAAACATTACTTGCAAAATCTAAATGATGTAAATAATCTCACTTGCTTAGTTTATTATTTTAATTCACAAAATACTTCTAGTAAAATTGCTATAAAAAGTTTTCACATTTTGATAAACATTTTTCAGAATACAACAATATCCTGTAATTCCTTTGTTAAAATAGGTAAAACTCTTTCCATACAGTAGTGCCACTCTAAGCAAGACAGAGTAATCAATGGATGCCAGAAGGCTTGTGCATAAAATCCATATCTAGTGACTACTCATCCAATATCCCCAAATTAGCTTTTGGCTTATGGCCTTCATCAGTGAGCAGCCTTGGATCTGAGAGCACTGCACCTAGATCTTTGGATTTAATGCAACTTTAACAGTAGGCACTAGATAGGGATTTTATGCACAAGCCTTCTGGCATCCATTGATTACTCTGTCTTGCTTAGAGTGGCACTACTGTATGGAAAGAGTTTTGCCTATTTTAACAACAGTTATGAGCAAGCTCGGAAGATAGTGATCATGTGATGTTTTAAGGTTTAATTCTGTAATTCTCATGCTTTAATTACTGTAGAAATACTTATAGAACAAATTACTTACAAATTAAAAGCATTTTGGTGATTCATATTCATTGTGCCTTTCTATAATTTCTCTCAATCCTTGTATATGATCTACTATGCTAAAACCACTATTAAATCCAATTTTTTTTTCTTTTTATTGGTTGAATTTCAAAGTTTTCTGGAAATAAGTTGTAATTATCTTGGTAAATATTTAGTATAGAACAAATAAAAGATTGGTAGATCTGTAATTTCCAATATCTTCTTTATCACCTTTTTTAAATATCAATATTACAATTGCGTTCTTTCAATCATCTGTTTCTATGATTTAAGCATAAACTTTACTCACATTTTTTTTTATTTCTTCATCTGCTCCTGACAAGATATTGATTATAATTCCATCACTTTCTGGAGTCACTTTTTCATGGATTTAATCGTATGCCTCACTTCCTCACTTAAAATTTTTGGGTAATTCGGAAAACGTAAAAATTGTAAATGGTACTTTTTGTTATTGTTGTTGTTCTTTATTACTTATACATTTATTGATGTCATCTCTTTTTAGTAATAATCACATCTTTTCTTCTTTTTGTAGAAATAATTTTCCTACCAATATCCACACTTTTGAGAGTGATTCTTTTGTACAGCTTTTTTTTTTTTTACTAATCCTCAAATATATTTTTTGACATTGTTATTAATTTATTTTTATATCATTTTATATAACTCTATACATTCAATTCTTTTTAATATGCCGATTTAAAATATTTTTGTATTCCTTTTTTTTTCCGTACATTGTCTTGTCTCAATAGAAATTATATTGATAAATTGATGCTTTTTTTCTACTCGCTATTTTTGTGCAATTCATTCATGTCGGAAACATTCTAAAATCTATTAATCTTTTAATATTTATTTAACAAATTCCAATCTATATTTTTTGGAGTGTTTTTGAAGGTTAGGAATATCAAGTTCTATTTTTCTTAATAATTTTTGTCTCTCCAGTTTTGATTAAAATTTGTCTTACATTTCAATAATAGATGATCACTTCCTGTGTCAAATCTATTAAGAACAAGTAATCTTGAAATACATATTTCTATTAATCAAAGTATAATCCAATTCTGTTGTACCTTTTTTAGATATTTCCATGTCCATTTTTTCAAAAAACACAATTCATAATATACAATTTTTGTTCTTCTGTGAACTCCACAAATCTCTGACCTCTCTCATTTCTATCGCTATATTTAAATTTACCTGCAACACTTTCATGTTCGAATTGTTTATCGATTATAGCATTGAAGTCTCTCGTGACAATTGTAAAGTATTGTTTGGTCTAATCAAAAATATTTTGTACATTCATATAAAAGTCCTCTATTTCTTTATCACAATAACTTGTTGACGTATAAACCTGAATTACCAGCATTTGGTATCTTCTATAAATTGAACAATTAATGCTGCCATTCTTATATACCATCAGTTTCTATAATATTATTATTCTACTTTTTATTTATAATGATGCTTCCGATATTTGTATCTTTGTAGTAACGTACATGTTTATCTCTTCACCGTTTATTCTAACTTCACAAAATCCAACATTGTCCCATTTAATCTTTATATACTTAGAGGTGATATGCAGCCATAAATACCAAAATAAAAGATCAAAGGGGATTCTTAACATCTTCTGTCTTAGGACACCAATCCTTGTTTTGGCTGGCAATTTTACAGCCTCCTGGGAATAAGAGTCATAATTTAGTTTTATCTGTCAGAATTGTACATATCTATTTTTAAAAATGTTCTTTCATGCACATTCATTCTGCCTTCAAGAAAACTCAACTGTTAACAATTATCAGGAAACTGAGAGGTAAATAGTCAATACATTCACCACTCTGGGGCTGATGTTTGGTGAGCAGCCCACCCATGTTTGTTTATGAAATGAATATTCATATTAATAACAGTTAAAATGATAGTAAGATATGGAGTTGACGTTAGGAATTTATTCTGCTCAGTTTCTTCAAGGCCAGAAAGGGAATATTTGTATTATACATGTATAAATATTTATTTTAAAGTTGAGATATTATACTTAGTTGTGCATCTCGATTTATCAAAATTATCTTCATTGTTGTACGATTCCAATAACTATATTTCATTATTTTATTATTTTCAAATTTAACATGTTTTTACGTAATTTTAAGTCAATTTCATAGTGATATATATTTAAAAAGACCTATGAAACTTTTTCAAGTGATTTTGTTTTTTCAAGAAAATATTCCGTAGCCAATTTATCTAACCATCCAACAGTGGTCAGAAAATTGGTATTTGCCTTTCTTATCCAGAAAATAAAAGTCAGATTAATCTGGGTAAGTCACATGAATGTTAATATGCAGCTATAAACATAGAAGAATAAACTAATAATATAACACTATTCCTCTGTCAATGGGAAAGATACTATATTTATTCCTCATAATGTTGCATTCATCATTAGTAGTGAAGATAAGATTCATTGCTAATGAATAAAGTGTCATTTCCCTAATAATGCAGATTCTGCTGTTGCTAGTAGAAGTGTTATATTTTTTATGAATCCGAAGGTTCACAGCTGGTTGGGAAGATGCTATATTCCTAATAATGCAACCCTAATGCCAGTGGGCCAATGATCATGATCTTAGGATTTGCTGCCAATTGGGGATGTTTCATACTCCTAGTAATGCAGCCGCTACTAGTTATGGGGGGGGGTCATATTCATAATAATGCAATCACTATTGCTGATGATATGTCACATCCTAATAATACAGCTCCCCCCCCCCGCTAGTGGAATCATATTTCTTATAATGTAGCATTTCCAGTACCCGGAGGGGGGTGTCACTATTACTGGACTGTTATTGGAGGATAATTTATTTACAATAATGCAGAACTCATTGTTGTTAATAGATATCATTTTCGGAATAATGCAGCCTCCAATGATGATAGGGAAATGGGAGAATATATTTCTAGACCCTCAATACATTATTTTTATCTTTCACCTACTTGTTTTCAGTATCGTATTGATATTAACTATTTTATTCCTAAATAAAAGTAATTTGTTGGTATAATTTTCTGCATATTTCCTTAACATAAAGAACTAAATATGTATAATGATTAAATTTCTAATTTGTCTCCAGGTCCCTTGAGCATCGCATTATTTTTATTTGAAGAATTCACACATTTCTGCATTCTGGCACTTATTTTTATTGTTAATGAGTGAAGAATTTCTTTATCTTGACGTCTGCAGGCACTTCTGAAATGATAACTACCAATAAAAGTTAAAAATATAATTAGCATCTTAGTAATTACTTTAAACAATCTCTTTATAATTAATAAATTAAGGAAATGTCAAGATTTCAGCAGTTATCTAAGAGGATTTTTTTTTTTTATCTTTGACGTAGTTTTTTTTTAATAATAATAAATTTGCCCACACAATTTTTATCCAGAAAAAAAAAAGGGATAATAATATAAGGGCGTCTTAATTTTGTGTACTATTTTAAATTTAAAATGTTAGGAATAAATTACAAAACTACCATAATGGTGTTTATGTGTTATCATTTAGTGTTGATATTCTGTTACTTAAATAATTAATCTACTTTGGATATGTATGTTGTTGCCTATATATTTTTTTATTTACATGTTGGTGTTTTTACATTTACATATGTATACGCGTGTGCATTAAGTTCACTCCATATTTGCACGTAACATGTGTTATGACTATATTTTTTTATTTCCATATACAGTAAAGTATATGCGTTAGTGTTATTACATCTATATATGTATACGCGTGTGCTTTAAGTTCATTATATATATGGTAAATCTGGAGCACAGCTAAGATGAACATTCGTTAAAGGTAATAATGTATGTAGAAGCAATGTTTTGTTCTACTTAGTTCTATCAATAATGCTGTATCAGTTTGAGAATATATATATAAACTGGAATTTAAATTCTATTTCTTTAAGAAAATTAGATGGGACAAAACATTACAATGGCAAGCTGTACTAATAATACTCCATGTCTATACAGTTATATAACATACAATCTAATTATATTGCTGGCTATTTCAAACCCATTATTATTCTATTACTCACAATTTGAAAAAAAAATTTCATCAAAAGTTATTGTAATAATATGAAAGCTAAAGCCTTCAACAGATACGCCTTAAACATGCTAACGTGACAGACAATAAGATGGAATAATGGCATCACATGGACCTCTCAATTCTCAAACACAAATCAGAACTAATTGAGAGGTCCATGTGATGTCATTATTCCATCTTATTGGCTGTCACATTAGCATGTTTAAGGTGTATTGTTGAAGGCTTTAGCTTTCACGTTATTACAATATTATTTGTTTACGCTTAATAAATTTGATATATTTACAAAAGTTATTAAAAAATGAGAAAATCGTATTGTTTGTTACTTGCTCATATAGTGGTGGCCATTTTTTGCCAGCAGACCATAGCATCTTAAAAGTACTAAGTCCATTCAAAGATTTTCGCTGAGCATGAACTAATTCATGAATGCAAAAATGCAAGTTTGATTCCCATGCTAGTATTATCATTGATCAGGCCAGAACTCATGAAGAAAAAAGGAGAATGATACCACACTATGATACTTATTAACCTGTATGCTATTCCTAAGGGTTGAATGTATTTGGAAAGTAAAGAAGGTTAAGAATGTTCTGATGAAGACTGCAGGACAGTCGAAACTGTCAGGAAAATAAAGAAATATTAATTTTTTTTTGCATTAAAATGTGTATGAGGGGATTTATTGTAAACAATATATATGAAATTTAAATGAAATTAAAATTTTTCTAAAGATATTTAATATTTAATGTTAGATGATGAAAATAGTCTGGTTTATAATTAATAGTAAAATGCCACCCTCTTAAACCTTCCAACAAATAATAAAAAAGTCATTTACTTCATTTAAGGAATAACTGCGTAGATTCAAAATTCCCAGTTTTTGTAGGCTCATCAAAATCATTATTTTCATTAACTTTGCACTTTTGATGTATTTGAATTGAACTTTTAATTTTTTAATTTGTAACCTAAATGCTTTAATTGAAATAACATAAATATCACAAAAAAAATGGCCATTTTTCTGTAGAAAAAAGTATGCATGGAATTTACATACTTCATAGTCATTATATTTTTTGCTTTTTTTACCATTATCATAGTAAAAGAAAGAGTAATTACATACTTAAATTTAAGTAAAGTTCATGCTACAATAATGATCATAGTTATAGATGGCATCGTATGTGAGTTGTCAAATGTGTATATGTTTATTAATCTTCATGTGTATTTCTTATTCATTTACCTATCATGCCTTAAAATCGATGGTGATTCAACCTTACTAAAGATATGAAAATTTATCCACACTCCTAACCCATTCATACATGTTATTCCTTTCAGCCTGGGCTCACCTGAGTAAGATCCATTTGGAAAAACCATGTTTCTAGAACTGTGCAATCATGGATGATGATGATTTTACTTCATAAGTTTATATATTATATAATATCAGGTTGATTATTTATCTGTCTACCTTTATTCAATGTGCTTGTAAAAAAGTTTGTTGTCATGACATGATGAAGAAAAAGTCTGTAAATAATATTTTTTCTTTAAAATAAATAAATAATTTATCAAAAACAACAAATATAATTTAATTAATAAATAATAAATGCATTGTAATATTACGTAAATTAAACATAACCTTCTCTTAATCATTTTGAATAATTATATATTTGTGTTAATCTGTGAGATCATATATGTTATTATTACACTAAAAACAGAAAATTCAAGAAAACTATCTGACCATTTAATCATCTGAATAAAATCTGGGTTGATAATAATGCAAGTGGTAATGTGTTAATCATTGCAGTGCTTTCTTAGCATAGTTTTATAAACCGTTGATAATCAAAGATATCCAGATTGTACATAAAAATATATTTATTAAAATATTGGGTACTGATTTAGTATGCATTCATGGCCCTTTTGAATTCTAAAAACCACCCAAAACCCCTGCTGACACATCCAAGTGATAAATGACATCGATTGATCTACACATGGCTGTGATGTGACCATTTGTTACAAAATCACAATTTATATAAACAAAAATATAAATATATACATAATATCTACATAATACTGTCAATTATGAATCTTCTATGGTTCTGCATTAAGAACATTGTGGAGCTTAGAATCAGGTATCTTCTGTAACCATGTCCTATTGATTAGCTACTTTATATTAAGTAGATTTGACCATATGTGGATATTCTGGAAGATTCAGTCTTACCCTTATCTCTTTTTATGAACTGAACCACCTTATATAAAGAAACAAGATATAATTATATGCAAAAACTTTATAATGCGCAATTAAATATTTTTGTAAATAAGTAATGATGTCCTATACCCATAAGTACAGATATGTGGATCTATAATATATTTAAGACTGCTTCCTAGAAACCTAACAGTTTATATTGTTTGAGGAAAAATCTCTCAGATACATTTAAGTTGTTAACTATTGGTTAGCTAATAAATATGACTAAGTAATCATTAAATTATTTTTTTCAAATTCCAGATATTTCTGCATTATAAATTATGAATTGTTATGTTTATGTTGCAAAAAATATCTAGGTATTTATTAGGTGAAAATTCCAATAATTTTAATAGCCAGTAAATATATTCCATAACCTTTCAATATGTAATGATGAGAATACAAAGCTTATTCATAGAGGAAGTAGACCTTGAATATATTGCTATAATAATTCACAAATCAGATTCTCAAAGAATCATTTTTTAAACATACTTGCAAACAATACCCAGTTTTTCATATCAATGCTAATTTATAGATATAACAAAAGATGGTGACTTTTATCTGATTCCCACATTGGTCAATTTGTTAAAAAGTTATTCTTTGGGATCTGACTAATAAATTATTCAAACTTAAGTGCTCCATGAGTAAGTTTATATATCTATTAGATACAAATTTTGATTTTACTAACAAAATGTCATGAACATAATAATGTTTGTGAACATGAATCACCATATATGATCAATACTTTATTATATGCAAACAAGATAAAAAGTGACATATATATATTTGATTCTAATTAAATTAACTAATCAAAATAATTTTCAACAATGAACAATTCACATATCACAATTATATACACCTTTTTCTCACACATATCACATGCACTCATATATATATATGAAGAGAGTTATAGCTCAAAACCAGTCTGGGAATGGGGACAATGATAGATAAAGGTTTGAATGCTTTCTCTTATAGCATTTATGATAATAAATAATAAAATAAGTTTGTTTAGAAATATTTGCTCTTTATTGCATATATATATACACACACATTCAAATCGCTCTTCCCAAATGTTAAGATATTTCAGCAACATCCTCTGTGAATAAATATAAAGTTTAGCTATTTGAGATTTAAACTTTATTTACTGAAAGCATTGTTGAAATATGAACATTTGGAAAGGTAATTTGAATATTTTGTATTTAATTTTAAGCTAGCATTATGTATTATGTATAAATATGTTTTTTTAAAAATATAATGAAAGATAATTATAAAATAGTAAAATGTCATTATGGGTTAGTAGATATTACACTGGAATAACAGTAAAAATCAAATAATTTTGAATTAAATTTTGTTATTATTATAAATTAAACATTTAAAAAGGTCTAAGTAATATTTTATAAATTCTGATTTTAAAATTAAAGCAAGCATGTTTTTATGTTATAATAGATATCCTGGTAATTATAAAAATCACACTATTTTACAAATCTTTTTTAAGTAAAGCTTGTATAACATTTTGATAAAATTACACTATTTTAAAGATCTTTGTTTTTAAGTAATGCTTGTATAATATATTTTGATACAATTCCATATTAAAGTGATTTTTCAAAGGATTAAAGTAAATTGAAAAAAAGCATTACCTTTTTTCAATCAATAGGAAAAACATTTTATTTTAATTTCCCCCCCACACAACACCCTCACTATAAAAGGGTTGAAAAAAGACTAGAGAACTACCATGAAGAAATAACTGAAGGTAAGACAGTGGATCCAGTGGCTGCTACTAGTTCATGATGTTGGAGTTTGGATTCCCCTAGAAGTAAGATCTAGCTCTTCTGCATTCTCCATAGCTAACATTGTACTAGACAGCTTGCCTGATGTCTATCCATTCCTAGACTAAGTGTAGCTGATTGAATGTCAACAGTTACCTGAATTACATCTCCTGATGACTATAAGACAGTCTACTATGTTAAAAGAGACCAGCTCACTAAGAGAATCCATCAGCTTGCTGAAGAATTAGTTTACACATATGCTGATTTATCTATACGCAGAAAATCACAAATGTATATATATGAAACAGCTGGTGAATAATGTTATATATATTGAGAACAATATTTTAAATATTTTTTTTAGTGAAAATAACATTTAAAAGCTAGAATTTAAAAGTAAAATGAGTACATAATTTTTGCTTGAGTTAAATGTCTAGAATAAAGAATTAATTCATAGATGATTTCATATTTTATAGAAGAAAAGTAAACTTCAAAAGCAACAAAGAAATGTGCTGGAATATTTTTAAAACCATTTACAATTAATCAAAAGTAACCTATCAAAGGTGCAACACTCTTTTTAAAAGAACAAGAAGAAAAAAAACTGTTGCTATTAAAATAATGAATGAATTTTAATATATTTTCAACAAGGAATTAAATGTGAAAATATATTTTTAATTTTATCATTTTGACAAATTAAAATATATACATGTCAGTGTGCATACACATTTCTATATACACCCACATATATGTTAAATTAGTCATTATGTGTTATAAAAGTGAATTTCACTTATAGGTTCATGACAATTCAAATATGTTAATAAATTATTATACTGCATGTATGTGTGCTGATACAGATGTATGTGTTTTATGTAAAACCATTATGAGGTATTTGTAAATCATAATGGGATAGCTTGTTTTTTATTATAAGACAATTCAAATATGTTCCTAAAGTATATTGCATGTCTGTGTGCATATATCAATGAGTGACAAGAAGACACATGTATGTAAAATTAATCATTTATTATTATTTTATAACAATTCAAATGTTCATTTTATATTATACCACATGTCTGGGTGCTGATATATAGATGTTTAATGTAAACCTATTGAAACATATATGTAAATCATAATGTGATAGCATATTTTTTCTTTATATTAATCCAAATCAATGTGATAGCATATTTTTTGTGTATTAATCAAAATCAGATTTAATTTATTATGTATGGCCTTGTTCTGTAGACCTTAATTTCATTTTTATTATTATTAATAAACTGATATTTCATTGTTAAAATTATTCCAATAAATGTAATCCTAAATAGTTTTTAGAATATTATGTTACATCATCTCTTGCTCACAGTAACAGTTATAGTTTGTGTTCTCTGAGCTAGATTTGTGAATAATAGTTGGTTATATAAAAGGACATTATATTAGGGTTTATGGATTGTCTTTAAAGTCCATGCACTTCATTTTATTTAATTTAGTATTTATTTAGAAATTAAATGGCCAGTACATTAATGGTACTAAGTGGACAGAGCATTGATGATGATAAGCACATTTTAATATCCCAGCATTATTGTTTTTGTTATATATTCTGATGGATTAGCACGTAAGTTTGTGAATCCAAATTAATTTTTAAATAAGCTGATCCATGCTGGCAAGGGCTAAATAATTAGCCTGGTCTATAGTAGACCCATTTTAAATTCTGTCACAAGATTGGCTGTTGATTTTATTATTGATTTATTTTATTGTTGATCATTCATGAGGATGGATGGTTATTACTTTTGGGGAATGCTGGTGAACTTATAGTTAACATATTTAATATAGTTAGATGTGCTGGTCTCTCAGAGTGATCACATGCTCATTATTTACATGCTCATTATTTTTACATCCTTTGATATCAAATTTATATTTAATGTTTTAAATTTTGTTTACTTGGTATTTATGAGGATGAGTACCATCACCCCAGGTAACCTCATATAATTTTTTGTACCATTACAATATAAATTTAATATTTCTTTTCTTAAGAAAAAAAATTTTTTTAAAGAGTTAATGTTGCATGTATTGTTCAGTTTTAATGGTGATTTGGAATATCATTGACATATGTAGGATGAAATATGAATTTTAAATGAGATCAACAAAATGTAAAAACAAACTGAGTAAAATAGTAATATGAGTGAATAAAGTTGTAGAAAAAGAAAGAAGATTAATAGCCTATTTTAATTAAATATTAAAAGGAAAAGTTGTATTAATTATTATTATGGATACTCTGATAATGTACAGTATTTTATATCCTATTGACCATTTATTCTTATTCTTGTTTTTATTATTAAGTATAATAAAAGAATACTTAATTTTGAAATCATTTTGCATAATTAAAATCGATTGATTGAAAGATGAATGAAATTATTATCTTTTAATTTAATTCTCTAATAATTATTTCTAACATTTTTACTAAATTAATCATTATTATTATATCATTGAATTTGTCTTAATCTTGAATTATATTATTTAATTAGACTATAATAGTGTTTAATTAATTATTGTAAATGTTTGACTGAAATGCAAATAGATTAAAAACAATACCAATGTTATATATTTAGATAAAATATTGAAAATATTAAATACAACAACATATTCGTGGAGCTAGCACCATGTCAAAGGCAACAATTATTTTCAAAATAATAATAAATGGAAATCTGAAGTATACATGTTCCAAATACACTCAACTGATTCATAGACTGATAAGTGAGTGTGTTTTAGAATAAGCATGCTTAAGGTATACAATTTCATATTTTCATTTTGTGTCGTTTTGAATATAACCATTGCGTTTGGCAAGGAGAGCATTAAAGTTGTATTTAATATCTTCAATGTTTTTTCTAAATATTTGGTATTAATATAGTATTATGCACAAAATTTGTGAACTATATTTATAATTCCAAAATAGCAAATACTATTAATAACCCTAACAGTATTTGCTGCCCTATATTAACTATCATGTTTTGATTATTTTATTAATAATATTATCTATCCAAAATTAAGCTTTGCGTTCAGTCATTTTATTGTTTTTTTAGAATCATTCAAATCTGGTCACTGTCTTTATATAAATAGAAAAGTATTTGAATTAACTTTTCATCCAGTTTAAATAAACTTATTTTAAATGAAGATTTTTTTTTTTCATTTTTTCTTCTTATTATTGCCATAATTATATTTTTTATTTTATAAATGTATTTTTTTTTTTTGTTGCTAGGAACTCTTTTTAATCATGATCAATTAGTGGAATTTGCAAAGCTTGGCAGTTACTGTGAATTTGATTTGTTCGGAATTGAGTGTTCTTACTATCAGCAACAAACAAGTGCAGATATGCCTAATGATGCTCAGCGGATGGATATGATAAAGAGGCTGATTAATGAAGGTTTTGAAAACAATATTGTTATAGCACATGATATTCACACCAAGCACAGATTGGTAAATAAATTCAGTTTATATTTGTGTGTGTGTGTGTGTTACAAATTATAAGTACCAAAATAATATTAGTAATTGAGGCATTTTGATGAGTTTTGAATAATTGTATGCTATTAAAATATTTTCTGCCTTGAAGTAAATAGGAACAAATTTTTATTATATATATAATAATTGAATAGTTCATTGCTCAAGAATGACAGAATTGGAGCTGCAGTTCATGAACTTTGACCTTTAGAGTCTGCCATTCTGTCATTGCATTAGACCACACAGTACATTATATGTATATATATGAAGTTACTATATCGTAGGTCTAAAAATGGTCATTTGGCTTATCACTGATTTAAAGTGAAATTGTGGTCTGTGTGCTTGATTCTTATTTTGGGCTTTTTAATAATCTTAACCAGTTTGAATCATCTAATGTGTCATGTTATTTATGTATTTACAAATTGCTTCACAATATTGCCTTGATAGCTGTAAAAATGAGAAGCTATAGTAAATTATGTTCATGGGAAGGCAATCTAAACAATCCCATCTGATGATGAGAAATATTATTATCTGATTATTGTACCCTATTGCCGAGACATTATATCTGGTCTTAGCATCAAGTTATGTAAGATGAATTATTCTTATCCATTTTTCAAAAGGTCAATTTTAAATTTCCAATGACACCTCTATCAGAAAATGATTGATGAACTATAAAACTGTTTTATCAATCTGATTATTCAGTACTCATTGATTTTATATGTATTTCCTACATTATGATTCAATGTATCATATTGAAAAAGAAAATTAATGCATAATTATTTTCTAGTGGATGTTGCAAGAACCGATGTTTATTGTTGTTTTAACTTTCTAATAAAGCCTTTAATGCAAACAAATAAAGTATTTATGAAATATTAAAATTGTATTAAAGTAAAAAGGAAAATGTAACTTCAATGGTTTGGTAATATTTTTCAATAATTAGGTTTTGTAAGTATAAATATAAAAGTTTTACATAGTAAAGAAATCAGCTTGTATAAAAACAATACTGTATCCAAAATTCGGCACAGCAATTCCTGGATACATTTATTTATTTGTAAGCAGGATTGTCACAAGGACTGGCAACATCATTTATAATATTATGTACTGTAGACCACCACTAATGGTCATTCCAACTCCAAAAAGAGCAAAACAAAAGACAGAAACACACAAAAAAAGACACTAATAATGAGTTTGCAATGCCTATATAAGCTAGTCCAAGAACCACAAACATATCCATATGCCGAACATGATAATTGATTATTCTTTTTATTGGATATTTTGTGATGTTGGCTTTTAACTTCATCTGCAGTAAGCTTTTCTTTATTATGAAAGATTGTAACTCTTCATTGTGTTCTATGCTCAGATATATCTTCCCAGTGAAAGCAGTCAATAATCCCTGTAACATAAATGGGATCTGCCTCTTCTATGAAAACTATAATTTTTTAAAAGTTCATTATTATTCATTCACTTCATAATGTTACATTCATTGAAAAATGTAATTTATAATAGATTTTATGGGTTCATATCTAGTAAGATGAAGAATGTGTTGATTGGTTTTATAGTTTTGCTATTATATTTTTAGGATTTTATAGAGCAGCCTTAAATGAAATTTTTGTAATGCCTTTATGTTACTTAAGTAACATTTTTATACAATAAATTTTAAAAAAACACACACAATAGTTCTATGTACAACTAATTCAGTTGCAATAATTGTATTACTACAGTGAAATATTTTTATCTTTTAATCTGTTAAAAGCAGCAACAACACTGAAGTTATTTTTTTTCTTTCATTGGCTAATAAAAAAACAAGTATTTTGAATATTAGTAACTAAAACAAACTTTTTACATATCAAAACATTCACTAAGTATAATAATTACTATTTCCTATTGCATTGCCAAATGTATATCATATAATATTCAATTGACCAAACACTTTACTACTTTTACAATGGTTTATTTTCCACCCATTTCAACCATTTACAGTTTCGATTGCCCCAGCAATCTTCTTCAGAACATTATATCTTCTAATCTCAACTGTTACATTTGGCAGTGCAATAGAAAATAGTTATTATACTTTTGGAAGAAGATATAGGAATACTGGAGGATTGTAACAGTTGAGATTAGGAAATATAACATTCTGAAGAAGATTGCTGTAAACTGCAGGAAAGGGTGGATAATAAAGCATTTTAAAAGTAGTAAAGTGTTTGGTCAATTGAATATTATATGAAAACATTCACTAAATTTTTATGGATCATCTTTTGAATTGGTAAGAATAGTACAATCATCAGTAAATATATAAATCAAGAAGCCAAGAAACAGTCTTTGTAGCTTTTAGTCAATATATATTAAATCATTAAATCTGTATAATATCTTGATTCATGAAATCACCCATAAAAGTTCTAATGGCTACTGTCATAAAAATCAAAAACAGGAGTCTGTATAATGTGAATAAACTTTCTTAGACAATCAAATTAATTTCAAATGATTTCACAAATCTGTTTATTGTTTTAATTGCTTTGACCAAATCAATAAAAGCCATTGTGTCCAATATTTTTTGCATTTTACCTGGTAACAAAAACCAGTTTCTAGTAGTTTTTGTCTCTGTCAGGAAGCAAGTTATTAATAAAATCATTATAAGAATCTTTGTTGTGGTAAAATAACATTGATCTTCTATTATAATTACTGCAATCATATCTGTTCCTATTGTTTTTTAAAAAATTTAACAATAGAAGCATTTTTAAATTCAGACCATATAATACATGAGTATCATTTCATTTAAGATCACAAAACATTGTTTTGATTTCATTAAGTGAATTTTAGTCAATGGAATGGATTTATTATTAAAAATCGTTGTCTCAGTTTTGTGTCATTATTCAAAAGATGATCAAAATATGTTCTATGTCTGTTAAAAATATCATTGTAATTGTAAAAGAAAATACCATCAGTGGATTTAATAGGGCTGTTAGCTGTTTTTCATTTCTGTATGCTACTTTCAAAGCATCAAGAAAAGATGAAAAATGACGGTGATCAGACAATGTTTGTATTCTTATCAGTTCATTAAGAAAAGAAAATCTCACAATAAATTATAACACAATATTTTTTATATATAAATATAGTTTGGGAGATCATTTTAAAAAATAGCAAACAAATTTTAAGGGGTTTATTTACCCTTCTACACTTTGGATTTAAACTTTATCTGGGTTCTGATAACTCTTAGTAACTTCTTTCAAATATGTGAATCCATTTTGGATTCTCCAAAGAGTGCCTTTTTTTATTTATTCTGCAGAACTTTTGTTTTATATTCACATTTATTGCAATCGTACTAGTCTGGGGATATTGGATGAGTAGGCACTAGATAGGGATTTTATGCGCAAGCCTTCTGACATCCATTGATTACTCTGGTTAGCACAAGGTGGCACTACTATATGGAGAGTTTTTGCCTGTTTGCTCTTATCAAGGATGTGTTCAATAGTTTGATCAATGCTTTTCAAACCTGATAGGTAAATTATAGCTTTTTATTTGAATAATTTAGCCTTCGGTTAAGAGAATGGCTGTTAAAACTCTCAATGTCACTATCTGTCTCTGAAAAAGGTTATGTTTGCCTCACTGAATTTGTACCTTTCTTGAGAAATATGATATATTATACTTAGTATTTCTGTGTCTAATAACTACCTAATAGTTTCTTTATATTTTAGAAAACTATCAGATAAGTATACAAAATTTTTACTGACTGTTACCTTTGGTAGGATGGCTCAATTGGTTAGAGCATTACCTTAAAATTCAATATTTCAAGAATTTAAGAGTCCAGATTTGATTCCTATGTTAGTACTGTCATTAGTCAGACCATCAACACCTGTGATGATTCAGTTGGTTAAAGCATTACCTTAAAATTCAATATTCAATAATCTAAGGGTCCAGGTTAAATTCCTTAGCTAGTACTGTCGCTGGTCAGGCCAGCAATTCCTGAAGAAGAGGATAGAATAATACCTCTCAAAATGTTGTCTATATATTAACCTGTGTGCTATTAGTAATAATTGAATGTTTCTGGAATATTTAAATAAAGTTAATTTTTTCTAAAGACATTCAATACTTATATTAGATGATTGAAATGATCCAATATATAAATACATCTAAAATACCATCACCACAAACCTTCAGGAAAACATCTTAGAATATTATTTATAAATTTAATAAGAACTTAGTTTTAGCATGTGATAAATTTAGTGACCATAGCAGAGTTTTAGAAGTAATAGACTCCCTGTTCTTAAGTTAAATTAGAATATTGAAGTGTATATAATATTTATGTTTTTTTAAATTTATCTATAATTGATGTATATCAATTTTTTTATTTTTACTTTACTTTATTAATAAAGTAATTTTTTTTATGTATAATGATAAAGAAACAATGACATGGAATACATATATATTTGCCCATGTAGCTAATACACAAATACATGCAAAAAAAAAGGCAATACAAAAAATTATTTAATTTTCTAAATAAAAAATATATAAAAGTATGTTTTGTTATTCAAACATCAAAGTAATTGATTGATTATAATAGTACTTTTCACAATCAAACCAAGACTGTTTGTTTTTGTTATTTTAATTTCCACAGCTGGAAATCAATCTATTGGTGAATCTTGAAAGCTCTAAATTTAATATGCTAAAATAAATTGTGTTTAGGAGGTAGCTGGTTGTCACTGGCGATGGTCAAGAAAAATCATTCAATCATAATACCCTGTTGCCTAGTTATTTCTATCTGTGTTTGAACAGAGAACACAAATTGTAATAGTATTTTAATCAGATTATAGTTTTAACTTCAGGAGAGATAGTTTTAACTACCTAATATTAAAAATTAATAACAATAATATTTATTGTTAATAAATTTGGTACTTTGGTATTACACCTGCAATTTAGAGGAAATAGGACACTTTTTCACATCTGCAATAAATGTGTAATCTTGCGCTAACATCAAATTGAAAGGAAATAATCCCTATGATGTTATTCAATCTTGTGTGGAAATGTATTTATCTTTATCAAAGAGTCTTTTTTTTTTTTGTAATATTTTGACATTTTCAGTTATTGTCCAGATTTCTTTCTGACAACAGGATAAATATTTAATAAAAGTCTTATAATAATTTATATATTTTTATTTTTGTGTATTTTTCCTCCCCAGTTTTTTTTTCCTTCTTTTTGTGGGGAATCCTGACATACTCTGTTCAATCACATGTTCAATAAAACTCCATTTCAGAGGGAAAATTTTCAGTTCAATTCTCTATTTTATATGTGGTAGTAATAAATGTCAAATTTGTGTCTTCAAAGTGACAATTCCTGTTATATATTACACGGTAAATAGCATATATGTGTATATTTTATTTGTTTTTGTAAATAATATTTTAAAAAATTATAATTTAGTGATTGTTTTGGGCATATTTAAAGTAATATATTTTGTGTGTAATGGTGTAATTTTTTTAAGATCGCAAATCAGTTTTTTTTTTTTTTTGGTTTAAAATGTTTTTAATATCAATTTATATATTGTTATACATTTTAAAGTTGTTAATGTGAAAGTTGTGTATGGCAAATCATTTTTAAAAAAAAAAAAAACTCTTTTTTTTAATCTTCATTTCTTCCTCAAAATTGTTTTAAAATCATCCTTTTTAATATTATTTTTTATACTTTAAAAATGGTAATTTTCAATATCCATTTGTTCCTTAAAAATTGTTTTTAAAAGCGTCTTTTTAATATCCATTTGTTTCTCAAAATTTGTTTTAATATGCTGTTTTTAATATTATTTTTTATACTTTAAAAATCGGTCTTTTTAATATCCATTTCTTCCTCAAAATTGTCTTTTTAATATCCATTTGTTTCTCAAAGTTTGTTTTAAAATGCTGTTTTTTAATATTATTTTTATACTTTTAGTTATTTGTATTAATCCTGCAATGCAGATCATGTATTAGACTTGCTGCACCTTTTCACATTCCTATCAACTGCCGATAACTTTGTAAATTTTGCGAAAATATCATGTACAGGATCTGGGTACATGTTATTAATTTTTTTTTAAAATTTTGCAAAAAATATCATGTGCAAGATCCTTGTACACATTATTTTGCTGAGATCACAAGATTACAAAGTTATCAGTGGATTGATACAAATGTGAAAAGGTGCAACATGCCTAATACATGCTCTGTGTTACAGGTCTAATACCAAAGTATCGTAAATTTATTGTATTTTTTACAAACAAAGAGGGGGCAGGATGGAGTATGTGGAAGCAGAAATGGAGATATTTTAATCTAAATAAAATTATTATAATGAGTTTGTCTTTCTGACACAATGCTTTTTTAAAAAAAATTGATTTAAACTTTATCTAGTTTCTGCTTATCTTATTATTATTCTGGAATATGTGTATGTTTTTGTGATATTTAGTATCTAATGTTATGTTAATTTCAGAACTATGATAGACTCTGGAGTATATTTATATATAATTAGTAGTTAAATACAACTTCTTTGGTGAAGTAGTAGAATGCCAGATTCTGAAGTTCAAGGTCCAATAATTATAACCTGACTCTGTTTACTTCCAATGCTCAAACTTATGAACTTCCTGGGAGGAAACATGAAACCAATCAAATTAATTTATAGTAATCCTGATAAAATACCAGCCAATAAAAAGTCACCAGACTAACCTATTTTACTATGCATAGGTGTTTTAATGTAAATGGAATTATTTCTATTCATTGAGAAATGTTTATATGTTTATTTGTTTAAAACACTTACTATCGTAAACATACATGGGCTATCTATGATTTTAAAACAATTATTTGACAGGAGAGTTCATGCTGATTTTAACACATATATGAAGAGTATTTGCTTCCACAGTATTATTCCAATATTATTATAAACATTTATATAAAAAAAAAAAATTCAGTGTCGCAGGTAGTTAAAATGAGAAACTTTCTCTTATGATACATAAACTGAATTGTGCAAGTAATAAGCAGATTTAAAAATCAGGCTCATAATAAGTTCAAACCATAATTTAGGCATGGTCAGTAATTGTTGGTTTATTTAAAGAATAAGCTCTAACCATGGGTGGACCACCTATAGTTTTAAATCAATTATTGATAGGTGCATGTCAATTTTAGCATATGTGGAAAGAGTAATTGCATCCAGAATGTTACAGATATACCAATTATATATATATCAATGATATATTATCCAAGTTCATTCACATATAATTAATAGCATTATCACTTTAATGTTTCAGTTGGATTGCATCTACCATCAATTGTGTATGTTTTTTTTTGTTTTTGTTGCAAGTAACAACACTTGCAATATGATTAAAGGTCAAAGTTTTATCCAATAAAAAATAAAAACAGAAAATTATAAAATACTTAAAGTGGGGGTAATAATAGATGAGAAAATTTATATAAAACCACAAGTAATTTAGTTAATAAACTTTAAAAAAAAAAATCCAAATAGAAGGTGATTTACATATATCATCATGTTTGTTGAAACAGTCTGCTTTTGTAAGAATATCAATGGTTTCTTTAGATTCTTCTTTAGTGGATAGGATCCTGGTGTTTGAAAAATCTATATTATGACCAATACCACAAATGTGGAGTAAGATTGCTAATAATGAGTCTTGCTTAACTGTATTAGTATGTTTATCTTTTCTAGCACTGATATATATATATATACACACACACAATTATTCCCACCCACAAAAGAGGCCCAACATTCTTCACATGAGATTTTATAAATTCTCTGATCTTCCATAGGAATTGAGTTTTTAGATGTTCAATGTTTCTAAAATGCTTTAATATAAACACAACAAATATATACCAACAATAAAAAAAGTTAATAACATTTTGTCTGGGCCTAAAGACACTTCTTGTAAGGCCCAAGAAATTTATGAAATCCCCATGTGGATTTTGTGGTATCTTTTATATAGATATGCACAACTGTCATGTCAATGCTAGAAGAAATGAATATGCTAATGCAGTTATCATTTTTGGCACTCTGAACTTTTTTCAAATATTAAAATCTTATCCAAATGTTACACTCATTTTCAAAGAGAAATCAAAGAAGCCATTGAGATTCGTAAGAAACCAGATTGTGTTGGCAAACATGATAATACATGCAAATTAACTTCCATTGGGGGGGGGGGATTCAAGTCCATTAATTTAAACACCTGTTGATTTTATGTCAATTTCAACATTTACTATTACCCTCCTACATATATATATTTTTAACTGGTTGAACCTTTAATCTTGTTATAGATGTTATTGCATGCAGCATCTCTACAATATATTTTTTAAAAAAATAACATTCATTACCCCATTGATGACAGTGGAATCCAGCTGAAATGTTAGTACCATAATACTATTAATTATACTTGGATGAATTCAGATAATGTCATTTATATTTATTGCCCATGACAAATCTTCATTTTATATATTGATATATGTATGATTGCAAATATATTTAAATTTTAATACTAACAAGTTCACAATCACGGTATTTAAATAAAAAGTTGTGTTATTATTTTTGGTAGGAAGATTTAGGTGCTAATTCATCTGATAATCATAAGTTGTTCTGAGAAGTAAGAAAGGTAGTTCTAATATCTTTGTCATTGATTGATAACTTATGAAAACTTAGAGTTCATATCAGTAATAATAGTAAATTAATTTATTCATTGTTTTTTTTTTTTTACTATGAATATTAGCAACTTGAAAAATTCTTCCATACTTTGATTTAGTAAATTTTTAACTAGGACTTAATCTGCATGATTATATAACATTGTGTATGATCAAGTTATAATTTACAACCATAAATTTAGAACTTTTAATCAGTATGAAAATATTCAGAATTTATTCAGAGCAGTAGTAAAGATAGAATATAAATTCTATTATTTAACTGATCTCACACAAAAAATAGTCAAGCATTGGTGGCCAAGTGATCAGCACAGCTGTCTTACAAACATTTGTCCCAGGTTTGCAGGTTCGTTTCCCGGCCGATGCTTTGACTCATGAGAAAAATTTATATATATTTGTAATTATTGAATCAATCCATTCTACCAACTATGCAAAAATATTGTAAATTATTCATTCATGAAATTGTGTATAAATCCATGCTTTGCATCATTTAATGAGTGATGTAATACCAGACTTTGGTACTTAAGGTCTATGGATCACTTCTATTGTTCAAACTTTTTATTAACCCCCAAGCAATAAAGCTAATCCGTTGTTATGCCTTGTGTGGCTTGGCACAGTGGCAGACACTGGAGATTAGAGCTCAAGAATTGTAAGCAGCTCTTTTACTTTCAGCACTCAAACTTTTTTTGAACTTCTGAGCAATAAAGCCAAATTCATGACAATACAGTAATATACATTGCGATTTTTGAAAAGTTAATTTTTGTTTATATGTCTGCCATGACATGATTTAAAATAGTTTCTCCTTAAACAAAGGACGTTTCCATGCATAGACTATATGCCCAAAACCCTCCTAATACAAATTAAAGTCTCTTCTAAAAAATATTATATAACTCAACAAACTCATCTTATTACCCAATTACTTTCCAGTCCTGATTCATTTCTCCCCCCCCCCCATTTTATTTTAACAACAGCTAGTTCTTTAGTGTTTCAAGAAATTTATTAATACAAATAAATTTACAACATAGAAAAGTGGCTAGATATCTACAAAAAAATATTGCAGCATTGTTATGTGTAGATGTTGACAAAATATTATCAGGGAAATTACACAATGACCATGTTTCATGATGTAAATGTTCTTGAGTGAAAAGTCTATCTCTATTTTTTATATTATTAATAATAGAGATGAAAATATTCTGAATTTGACTTCCATTATTATGAAAAATAAATAATTTTACATCTTGTAAGCCAAACTGCAAATAACAAAAATATTGCCATCCTAATGACAGAGAAGTTTCCATTTTTTATAGCTTTATTAATAGAGAGTACAATTTTATTATTATCCGGAATGCACTTAATCATAAATAGTCTCAGTTCTGCCAAGAAAGAGCACTCGAAAAAAATATGTTGCAAAGTCTCATCATCGTTAAAACAAAGGCGACAATGAGGACCAATTTTTCTGAAACCTCTTTTCCAGACTAAAAAATAACTTGTAGGCAGGGAAAAAAGATTAAACTTTAAAATGAAGTCCATATACTTTGATTCAAGATTCCATCGTTTACATTTATTAATCAGTAATTTATTATTCATATTCAAAAATGTTTGAAAAATAGTTTGATTGTTGTTGATTAATTTGTAAATTTCCCAATAAGTCTTTTTATTTTCTAACGTTTGCTAGTTCTTTAGTACCTCGATTCTAGTCATATTCTCCAATATCATTATAAAAATGTAAGCAAAAAAAAACATAAAATCTCTACTTCTTTCACTTCCTTAAAATTTCTCCCTTGCCATTAATTTGATTAATGGCATTTGTGATCTTTTTTTAATTATAGATAATCAAATTAAAATACTTCTTTTTTTGAATGCCTTTTAAAAAGCTTTATTTTCTTTACACAAATGATGATTGGTTTGTATGATTAATATTTTGGTGCACCAATATTTTTATATGCTAAACATACAGCATCTTAATTAGAAGCAAAAATTTATTCTATTTCAAAGCTTACGATTGTAAGCTTGACTAATCAATGGACTAGTTTCTGGCTATTAGTTTTCATTGATGAAATGCATAAGATTTGCATGTATGTATTCATGACTTCTGCCAGATTTATATAATTATACATAAAAGTTAGCTTAATTTAAAAATCTTAGGGTTTGAATGTTGAGTTAATAGTTTTTAATAATAAAAAAAATTAGCTGCTAAATGCTTCTAATTGATAAAGGCCATTCGCCAAAAACTAATCTGACTTTTGGTGTAGTGTTACTGCCTAGTAGTTTGATTACTCAAACTTAGGAGAAAGTGATTGAATTATTATTCTTAATATAGATCTTTATATGTGATTTAAATGTAACTTTTATTTTAAACAATGAGGATTGCCAATTCCTCAACAAGCTTTGTGATAAATGATTAGCTAGAGAAAGCATTTAAAATATCTCTGTCAGGACCCCCCCCCAACCTCTGAACATGGTTTCGTGCTCTGGACCTCCTCAGAGAGGTGCTAGGGTAGGTTCAGACACTAGATCTAGCATTTATCACAAAGCTTGTTGAGGAATAAGCAATCCTCGTTGTTTGTAACTTACAAGCTTAAGAGAATAGGGTCATGGGATTTATGACTCTTATTTTGACAATTTATAACTTTTGTTTTATTTTAGATGCATTATGGTGGTCATGGATATTCGCATATTCTACGAAACATTGTTCCGAGACTTTTGCAACGGGGCGTATCTCAGCCATTAGTGGATAAAATATTGATTCATAATCCCAGAACTTGGTTAACAATTAACTGAATGAATTATTGAAGCTACATTTACACATTAAGAAATATACAGTATATCACTGCCATTCATTTACAGTTTGCATTTGATTTTTTTTTTTTAATTTATTGATTTTGTTATTTAAGATGATGGAGGCTATCTTAATTTTAGATAAAAAATATATTTATTTTCTTAAAATCAATTTTTAAAAAAGTATATTGTTTACCTTTTGAAATATCATCTTGTTTGTAATTAAAAAATAATATTTACATCTTGTTTTTGTTTTTATCAAATTTTACTCATATTAATAATTAAAATTTAATCATATTAATACAGTAATTGTTTTATCTAAACTAGAAATTTATGCTAAAATTTTTTTTATTTTAATATAAAGAGTTGAGTGAAGAATTAAAACTTACGATGTCAAAACTCGTTTTCAATCAACAGTAATAAACCACAGTACTTAAAAACTAATAAGTATATAGGATTTGAACTCAGATTTTCAAGCACCCTTCAACTATCCACACTATCTCATACAACTGATACACATGACCAAACACGTGCAGAAAAGATAAATAATCACCAATATACATATTTCGTGCTAAACCAGCACTCATCAGTTGATCCAGATTATCATCTCCCACACACATATATATAATCAGTGTTCAGTTTATATTAAGATAGCAAATCTTCATACTTTAATGGACAGGCTTCAATCTACTCCAATCTCCAACTTTTCAGCTATCCATTTCATTGAAAATCTGATTATGAAAACCCAAATCCCATGCTGATGCTAATATTATTTCCATGCCCATGTTGACCTCAAGTCACTTTGATCCCTCATGTATAGAACCTTATCCATTTAAACACATAGAAGAGGGATGGGCAGAATACAAGCTTGATGTGAAAATATTTGAAAACCAGGCACTCTTCTCATGTAAGTATAGGGGATTTGAACTCAGATTTTCAAGCACCCCTCAACTATCCACACTATCTCATACAACTGATACACATAACCAACTACATGTAGAAAAGATAAATAATCACCAATATACGTATTTTGTTCTAAACCAGCACTCATCAGTTGGTCCACATTATCATCTCCCACATATATATATAATCAGAATTCATACTTTAATGGACAGGCTTCAATCTACTCTAACCTCCAACTTTTCAGCCATCTATATAATTGAAAATGTGATGATGAAAACCCAAATCCCATTCCGATGCCAATATTATTGTCATGCCCAAAATTCATACTCATCACATCAAGCTTGTATCCTGTCCATCCCTCTTCTGTATTTAAATAGATAAGGTCCTATACAGAGTGACTTGAGGTCAACATGGGCAGGGCAATAATATTGGCATCAGCATGGGATTTGGGTTTTCATCATCAGATTTTCAATGATATGGATGGCTGAAAAGTTGAAGGTTGGAGTAGATTGAAGCCTGTCCATTAAAGTATGAAGATTTGTTAATATAAACTGAACGCTGATTATATATATATGGGAGATGATAATATGGACCAACATGGGTTTGGTCATGGGTATCATTGTATGAGATAGTGTGAATAGTTGAATGGTGCTTGAAAATCTGAGTTCAAATCCCCTATACTTACAATTAAGCTCCAGGTTTGCCGAGAAGAGTGCCTGGTTTTCAAATATTTAAAAATTAATAAGCAAAATCTATTGTCTAATTATTAATATAATTGATAGCTTTAACCTAAAATTTTTAAAACTTTTTCAGAATAATATACTATTAAATGATTAATTGCTTTTGAGGTTATATGACATTGGAGTATCGAAATGACAGGCAGGACAGAGTAATTTCAATTGGGCAAACTAAGATTTTATTTTTTATTTTCCTTCATGTCATCATTATGCTAAATGCATAGAAACAATTATGGTACTATGTTATGTGATAGATTTGTGTATTACATACCAGGTAGAGCCACTAAATCTGTACAGAAGTTGCTTATCAGTAAAATTAAAACGAACCATTTGTTTTTAAAGCAACAACAACTTTCAATATGAATTAAAATTGACAAGTTCTATTCAAAATAAATAATTTTAACTATTATTTGGATGAAGCAAATTAATAGATACTCTATATTCAAAGTCAATCTCACAATAAATTTGTTTCCAAAACAAACAACTGATGAGTGCTGATTTAGCATGAAATGTGCATCTTGGGAATCATTCATCTTATTCTATGATATGTTTCAGTAAAGTGTGATGAACTTTGAAATATATTTAAATATGTAATAATGGCTATAAATATGGAGTAAACATACTCTGAAAGCACTAAGCTAAATGTTATTTGTGAAAAGTTTTATTAACTTCACCTATAGACGTTCAAAGCATATTATAAGCATTAAATACATATTATATAAAATTAAGTTTAAAGTATCTCTAAAAGTAATGTGTAAATGATGTTAAATTGTGTATCTATAGTGTGGTAAGTTGGTCTGACTTCTGGGCTGATGGATGGTTGTGATAGGATTGCGCTAAAGATAATAGATGCACTGATTCAACTTGCAAGTATGTATAACTCATTGGAAGTTTCAGTTACTTCCTGTTCAAGTTACAAATTTTCAATAATATAAATCAAAATTGACAAGTTCTTTTTAAAACAAACTATTGTAAGTATTATTTGCATGAAACAAAATAAACAATATCGTTTTTACAAATTTCAGCCTTTGTGCTATAATATAGAGATCCGCATGTTACTCAGAGAAAAGATCATGTGTATCAAATAACCATGAGTTTCATTCTTTATGTCTGTGTATAATATTGGTGATGTTTGCAAATTTGATACATTTTTTGATACTTGAGTAGCCATTTTTCCTATTCTGAATGCTCTTGTGAACATGTTTAGAAAAATAATTAAAAATTTGTAAATAAACTTTATTATTTGAGTGGGTTAGCTGCACGCTAGCTGACGTGTTGTTTTCTTTATTTATTAATTCTGATATATTTTTTACTTTTTCTTAACTCTAATTTCCAAGTGTTTGTATAATTTTCCATTTAACAAAATACCTAAATATTTATACTTTTAAATAACATTTGATATTAACTTGGACAAAAAGAATTGTTGTTTTACAATGATAAAGAAGAATAACAATATAAAGATTGAAACTTACAATAAAATAGAAAAAGAGGGAAGATATAATAAAATTATAAAGAAGAATAAGAAATTTGGAATGCAAAATAGAAGAAGAATAAGGGGGGGGGGAGAATTATGAAAGAAAAAATAGAATGAATTTTGATGATGAGGATAAATTGAAGAAGGATAAAGAAAAATAAGGATAGATTGGACATTAAAAAATATAGTAGAAATATAATTAATAATAAAAAAATATTTGTAGTAAAAATAGTACCTTTGAATAATGAATATAAAAATGTGGTTACAAATTTGGAGATTTATATATTAAGGTTAAAAAAATATGAATAACACTTATGATGGTTTTAGATGGATTAGAATATTAAATATATAGATGAAGTTAAAATCTAAAAAATCATTGAATATTGTTTTTTAGAAAGAACATTTAAAGTATAATAGGGTGGAATGAATATATCAAGTTTCCCACACAACCCAAGAACTCTCAATTCTCAACAATCCCTCGCAGCCTCAAGCTCAACCAGACATCGCTGGAAGTTTAAACACAAGATAAGCATAGCTAGCAATGCTTAACAACCAGAAAAAACATATTGCATTCATCTTGTAATTCTAATTGATCAATAAATTCTAATTTAAAGAAGAAGAAAAAGTATAATAGTATGCCATTATTTTAACGGTTAAAAAATACTAGAAAAATATTTAATAGGGAGCATATTTTTAAATTGGGGGACAATTTTATAAAGAAATATATTTATATAAAATAATATATTAAAAGTATATATGAAGAATTAAAAATATTACTAACATTAAAGAAAGAAAATACTATGAGAAACTATGAATATTGTTTTTCTTAATAATTTTTGTCTCTTTAGTTTTGCATTAGCAGGTATCTTACATCTTACTAATCAATCACTTCCTGTATTGAATTTATTAAGGGTATTATCTTGAAATATGTATTTTCTGTTAGTCAAAATATAATCCAGTTCTGCTGTACTTTCATTTGGATGTTTCCATGTCCATTTCCTTTTAACATTTTCTTAAAAAACAAATTCACATTATAAAGTTTTTCTTCTTCTGCAAACTCCACAAGTGTATGTTCTCTGTCATTTCTATCACTATAACCAAATTTTCCTACAATATTATCTTTCATTTGTTTACCTATTTTAGTATTAAAGACTTCCATGACAATTTGAAATGTTGTTTGGTATGATGAAAAGTCTTTTGTACATCCATATAAAAATCTTCTACTTCATCACTATGAGAATTTGTTGGAGTATAAACCTGAATTATTTGCATTTGGTGTCTGCTATTAAATTGAATAATTAATCTTGCTGCTCTATTTGATATACTCTCAATCTCCACAATGTTGTTCTTCCACTTTTTATTTATAATGAACTCTACTCCACTCGTACTTCCAATAATTGTGCCTTTGTAAGTAGAGTACATGTCTACTTTTTAAATCAATTGTCTCTTTACCGTTTCTTTTAATTTCACAAAGTCCAATAATGTCCCATTTAATATAAAAGTTCATCGACTTCTTGCAATCTTCTTTCACTTGAAAGTGATCCACAATTGTAAGTCTTTAAATAAAAAGTCATCATCCAATGGCAGCCTGGATTCACAATCAGGGGATTCTTAGCACCCTTTGCCTTCAGCAACCAATCATTACATTGGCTGGTAACTTTACAGCATCCTGAGAATAAGACCAAGATTTATTTTTGTCTGTCGTGACTGTAAATATCTATGAGAAAAAAATTTTCATTCCCTCACACATTCATTCTGCCTTATTAGGCAATTGAGAAAAAAGACTATGGTGTTTCCTGATCTTAAACTCAGAGATAAAAAGCCAATAAACTCACCATGCTGGTTAATGCATGTTGGCAAGCAACCCATCCATATTTGTATACTATATGAATAATCATGTAGTAATAACAGCTGCAATGACAACAACGTATGGAATGGACCTTAGGAATTTTCCCTGTTTGGTTCCTTTAAGGCTTCAAGAGGAATCAAAATTCTCCTTTTAGTTAACAGCAAACTCCTTTCTGCAACCTATGTTTGTTTAGAATTCTTCAACATTACATTTTACTTAAATATCTTTCCACTTTCACCATTTTTTAAAATAATGGCCAATTATATTTTTCTCTTCAGCAATTTCATTAATGTGTAATCAATCTTTTTATTTTACTCTTTCCTATCTTTTTTATTTTTTATACAAATATCCTCATTTCTTTATATTCAGTTTTGACAAAACTCGTATATTTTCTTCACAATTGCTTTCTATATCATCCAATCCCACAAACCCCTTCTTATCACATCTATTTATCCCATTTTATTAATATTTTTGAAATAACAATATTCCTTCTCTTAAATTTGTCTCTATTATTAATGAATTAATTTTTCTCCAAAAAACTTTTTCAACTCTCTGTACTTTCTGGCATATTTATAAAAACAAGTTTTATATAAACACCTATGGCTCTTCTCATCAATATCCTTTTTATATAACTATAGCCCAGAAGTTTGGTTAATTTTTTTTTCTAATTTTACTTCACCCCATTCTAATTTTCATCCACATTACATGATATTTTATTCGATCACTAAAATTTAAATACATCCTTCTATCTTGTAGCTATCTTTATTCTTATATATAATCTATCACATTCTTTAATTTACTGGATAATAAAGTTTATTATGCATTAATTCAATTAATAACCGAAATACAAGCTTATTATATACTTGTATCAATATATGTAATGTATAGGGTATATATGTCGAAAAGATAAATCACCAATATATGTATTTCACGCTAAACCAGCAATCATCAGTTGGTCCAGATTGTCATCTCTGCACATATATGCAATAAGTGCTCATATATCTTATTAATTCAATTACTATTTTATCCCTCTCCCTTCTTTTTTTGTTTTAAATTATAAATTATGTAATCATAACATTGAAGCGTCCCCTATGATTTTATTTTGAAGATAAAATGTGTATATAATTATATAATACAAAACTTGTGAATTATAAATTTTGATAATAATGTGCAGACCTTTTTGATATATCATATATGACTCAAGGAATTATTTTGCTCTTTTTTGAATAAACAGAGAATGTGACTCAATTTTTTGTTGATATACACAATTAACAAAAAAAAAAAGTCGATTACACCCTTTTTATTATTAGCCGCCTCATTCAATGTTAATGAAATGCAAATTTGCATAATTTCTTAAAGTTTCCTAATTCACTACCATATTAAATACACTCATTATAGTTAAAACAATATTAAATAAAAATTCTGAAAAGTATGTGTGTCAATTTTGCTATTATTAAATATTACAAAGTAATTGTTTAAAAGCTATATACATGAACATCACATCATCATTGTCAACCATTGCAGGATGAAGGTCTCTCCAAGTTCAATCCATCTTCTCCGATTTCTAGCCTCCCTTCTTTACATCACCCCTGTACACTTTCTTATTTCATTAATTCATCTCACATGCGGACTCTTTCTGGGTATTTTACAATCTCTTGGAATCCAGTTTAAAATTTCAATTGTTCATCGATTAACGTCACTTCTAGCAATATGTCGAGTCCAACTCCACTTCAGTCTTTTAAATCTTTCAACAATGTCAGTAACACCCGTTTGTTCTCTTATCCCCATTTGTTCTCTTATTCATATATTGCATTTTCGATTTTTTTTCTTGTTACTCCTAACATGCATCTCTTCATACTTTTTTGAGTAAATGTTCAAATCTCAGATCCATACGTAAGAACTGGTAAAACACATATATACGAATAAATATTATTATATAGGTATATATTTTTTAACATTTAAAGAAATATTTTTATCACAAAATATATGTAGTAATAAAAATGTGCATATAATATTTGTTGATGTTTTGTGCTTCTCAAATATCTGAAGTTTATTTCAAGTTGTTTTTAAACAAGTTTAGACAATTGTGGTATATATAATATTATCCTAATATGTATATTATTTCACAATAATTTTTAGACAGTGTTCCAAAGCTCTGATTCATAATAATAGGGACTGATAAAGAAATTAACAGTGTTTTCATATAATAAATGTGATATCACTGGAATTGTATGGAAGGGAGCGGCCTTAGCAAGGTTAACAAGGTAACAATGTTATGTGATAGTAAAGGGGTATTAGATTGCTTAGAAAAAGTACAAAGAGAATTATTTAGAAAAAGAACAAAGAGAAGTAAGATGTCATGCACTAAATGCAGATATGTAAACAGAAAAGAGGGCAATTCAAGAAGAAATGGGATGGTCAAGTTTTTATATAGGGATGCAAAAAGCAAAATGAAAATGTTCGATAGATTGCAATATATGGATAATAAGAGAATCTCCAAAGGAGTATTTAATTGAGTTATGAATAAAGGACAGGCAACAAGATGGATGAGAAATGTAATACAGTATGCAGAAGATTTGGATAAAGTCTTTATCTCAATATACTTATACAAAAGATGGAATGATTGTGTAATTGTTGAGTGTTATAATGGCAAGCAATAGGATAGAAGAACAGATGTATTAATAAAAAATAGGGAGTTGGAGAGATGGAGAACTAGTATGGAGAGTAAAAAGAGTTTTAAAAATATATAGAAGTAAACAGAATATTGAATATGAGTTAATTTATGATAATAGCAAGGAAAGTAGTTTACTGTTTAAGGCTCAAACAGGATCGTTAGTAACAAGAATATATATATATAAATAGAACAATATGGGTGATTTAGTCTGCAAATTATTTAAGGAAGGCAGAGAAAATATTAGACATCTGTTAATTAAATGTAAATGCCTACAAGCAAAAAGGGTAAAAATAATGAAGTTGTGGGAGATTAAATATAAAAAAAGTGATTATGCAGAAAATGAGTTCTTGGTTTTTGTGCTGGGTTTGGGAAAAGATAAGGGGGATTTAGATATAATGGCCATGGAGTTGAGAAAGACAATGTTGCAGAAATGGAATGGAGCAGGATAGAGAAGAATGTGGGACAAAACGTAGGGTGGTGAATTGAAGGGGAAGGTAAATGGCTAACAGATATTTCTGGGCATAGTGGCTGAGAGATTTCTGACTCCAAGAAAGAAGCTACAATGCATCACTTCACATTATAAATCACCAATAAAATCAGTGATTAATTGAAAATATAGAAAACAGTCATCAAAGCTGTCCAGAATATATACTATTGAAAATTTTGAATTTCAGAAAGAATTGAATTTTTACTTGTGTTAACTTAAAAAAAAAAAAAATTATTGTTGCTTGGGAGTTCTTGAGTATTGAGGTTCATGGACCATGATCTCCAGAATTCACCACATTGCTATTGCACTAAACCATGAAGGGCTATGTAAATAAAAGTATAAAAACCATTAAAACATCACATGATCAGCATTTTCTATGCTTAATCTGTTAATACAATAGTGCTACCTGGTGAACGCCTTAGTAATTAATGGATGTAAGAAGGTTTGTGCATAAAATCCATATCTAGTGCCTACTCATGCAATATCTTTAGACTAGTTTCTAGTTCGTGGTAAAAGATGGCTGCTGGATATCCTAAGTTAATCAGAATATAATCCTATATTTTTATGCTTATTTGAATCTATATTTGAGTTTGGAGACATTTTTTGAATTGTGTATAGAAATAATTTGACTTGATTGCATTAGTAATAAAATCAGTAATCATTGATCAAGTTGCATTTAAATCAGAAGAGAGTGAAGAATCTCTGATAGTTGAACATGTTAGTTGCTAACTTAAATGTTCTTTCTGTGCAAGATAACAACGGTAATAAAATTTAAAAAAAAAAACAGTTTTTAAATTAACAAAATTAATAGTTTAGCAATAAATCCTTACATTTGTAAATTAATTCCCAGATTACAGCATTTTACTCAGCATTGTCAAAACAAAATGATTTTACTTATCCCACGATTTTTCATTCTTTTTTTTTTTTTAAAGCACTTTTTTTTTTTAATCTGCTGCTTCATATGCTATTTTTCCATACATATTGCATCAATTTTTTTGACTCGTACTATTATAACAAATGCTTTGAATCTAACATTCTTTTCTTTTTATTAGTGTTTGAATTGACTCGTATAGTGTTATGTGCATGTGTTTGTTATATTAAATGGATTTTTGGTTTAATGGCAACAAAGAGTTCATAAAAGCACAAAAATGATTCAGTTAAAAGTAATATCTTAATGCATAATGATTATAACTAATATATACAAATATTCTTATATCATATTATCTATCAAGCAGGTGAAGTTACGTATTATGCAGAGGTACTCCAATAGTGTCCGACAACTGTGCGCAAGACTTTAGTAGACTTTTCTATACCCCTTCCCCCAATAAAAAATTATTTTATAAAAATGTATCATTGAGTAAAAATGAAATACAAAATATGTTAATGATAAGTTTATCAAACAAAAATCAGAAATTACAAAAAAAATGTTTAAAAAACAATAAACATATAAGAAGGGTATGAAAACAACAAAAATAATTGGGGAAAAAATGAAATAATTTATGTTATTTAGCAAGTAAACATCATTTGTAAATTGCACCTTATATAGTTTTATGTAAATTAACAGACAAACTTACAATTTAATAAAAATATTAAATATTTTTGATGTAAAATTAAATTAATATTTCATGTATAAATTTACTAACTTAAACAAAAATTAATATTAAAAGAAAATGTTGAATTACATATATATATTTCTTTAGTAAAATATCTAAAAGCATGAAAATTTATTTTTTTCTAGTATCAGTTTAACAAAATTAAAAAAATAAATATATTAAACGTATGACAAAAGAATGAATAATTTATCTTAGATCTTAATTCAAATTTACTCCTTTACTTTTGTTATAACGTTATTAATGATACGCTATACTTGACCGCACTATGTCTAATTACAAAATTTACAACTGACACCTTTTTGATTAGTGATACAATGCAGTATATACACTGTAATAGAATACAAAATAAACTTAAAAACTAAGCAGATATTTTCTTATAGAGCAAATGTGAGTTTGAACAAGATTCAACCACATATTTTTCTGTAAACAGTAAATTCACAAAAATTTTAAGTTTTTTCTTGTTTATGTTAAAATACTTGTTAGAACTAGGATCAGAATAAAATAAAATCTTAAGAATAATAAAAATAAGTAATTATAAATAATTTGTTTAAAACAAATCTGTAAAATATAAATAACATTTAAACTAAAATATAATTTATTTTGATATAATTAATGAATAATAAATAATATTGCCGTTACTATCCCAGCATCACCTGTGGTATCATACACATTGCACAGTGTACCAGCACTCCCCTGATAGTATACACCAATAACTAAAGATAAAAAATTCTTTAATTAATAAGAAATAAAAATTGATATATTTATTGTTAAATTTATATAATCAAGTGTATTAAATATAATAATTTATTTAGCAAATGAACAATATATTTAGCAACCAAGTAATACAAAATGAATATTATTTACATTTTTGACAATAATTAGAATAAAATTATACATTTATTATTATAACAATAAGAAATAAAAGCCACATATTTGTTATCAAATTTACAGCAATGTGTGTATTGAGTAATTTATTTAGCAAATATTTAATATACTTAGCAATAGAAGCAATACAAAATAATAGATTTTGTTCAATATTTTGCATTGGGTTGAAAATAAAATTTTAGAAAATATTACTGAATGTACAATAAGTTTAAACAATAATATTTAAACAGCATTAAACTGTTGCACATGTGCTTTGGATTTTAACTATAAAATGAAGGAATACTAACACTTCAACCACATGATAAAGTCTTTGTAAAAGATAGAATGGCCATCTATCTTTTCGAACCCAAACGCTTTTGTATGGGCGAATCTTACGTGTTTGACATATCATAAATTCTAATAAATTTCAGCAGCGTCATTCATTCAAGCATGTAAAAGTAATTTAAAGTGATTATTTAATATCTTCATGCTTTCACTTTCAAACACTTAAGATTCGCCCATACAAAAGCGTTTGGGTTCAAAAAGATAGATGGCCATTCTATCTTTTCCAAAGACTTTATCATGTGGTTGAAATGTTAGTATTCATTCATTTTATAGTTAAAATCCAAAGTGCATGTGCAACAGTTTAATGCTGTTTAAATATTATTGTTTATAAAAAACACCACGCTATATAAAATAATTGACTTTTTTAACAATAAGTTTGTTAAATAATTGCTTGAAAATATTAATTAATTCCATGAAAATTGCTTTCCTTAAAATTTGAATCAACATTTTTATATTATTAAATAACAATAATAATATTGCTTGAAAATATTAATTATTCCATGAAAATTGCTTTCTTTAAAATTTGAATCAACATTTTTATATTATTAAATAACAATAATAATATTTTGTCTTTTTCTTTTTAATTCTTTTTCTTTTAATTCTTGCAACTCAAATTATATAGCAATTGTTTTGTTTTTTCACTTCAAAAAAGCTAATTTTACACCAGTCTTTTAATATTTTACTACAAATTTTTAAAAAGATTTTTCATTCATTTGCAACTATCCACTAAAAGGCTTGTCAATAGTTTTACATTTTTTAATATTTTGTTTGTAAACTTCTATTAAAAGGCGTAACATTTTCTGAAATCGTTGAAACAATAAAATTATCATAAGTAAATATTTTTTATAATATATTGATGATTATATAATATTATTTATTTAAAAAAAAAACTTAGGGATTGTGTTATTAACAATAACATTGATTGCTAATGCATTTATTTAATATCCTTATTGTCATGATTATTATTTTTATATGTGATGTGATGCACTGTGGCCTCTCCTTTTTCAAAGTCAGAAATCTCTTAGCCACTATGCACAGAGAAACCTGTTAGCCACCTTACCTTCCCTTTCTTAACCCCCACCCTATTCTTCTCTATCCTGCTTCATCATATTTCCATAACATAATCTTTGTGAAGTCTATGGTTTTTATATTTAAATTCCCCTGATCTTTTCCCAAACCAGCATATAAAACACGAGCCCACTTTTTGGCAGAGGCTAAACTCTCCATACAGTAGCACCACCCAATGCAAGACAGAGTAATAAATGGAGGCAAAAAGGTTTATGCATAAAATCCCTATCTAGTGACTACTTATCCAATATTTCCAGACCAATTTCTAGCTTCTCGCTTTCATCAGTGAGGAGCCTTGAATCTGAAAGCACTGCACCTAGATCTTAGGATCTAATGCAACACTGTAGTAGCACATTTTACCTTACTTGATAACTGTAAAGCTTTGAATCCAAGTTGAAAACAATAATGTTTTCAATTCATGCTCATTAGCTTGTAGAATTGTATAGATCTGAACTTAGTTCAGTGTCCATACTTTTTGATGTCTTTGGATCTTTAATAACCACAGTCACCACAATCCTATTGGCAGGAATAGTATTAAACCACTAAACATCACATGATCACCATTGTCTGTATTTACACAAACTATTTTCACAGAGGCTAAGTTCTCCATACAGTAATTTCACTCAGCTCAAGCCAGAGTAATCAATAGATGCAAGAAGGTTCGTGTGTAAAATCCCTATCTAATGCCTACTCATCAAAAATCTCCAGACTAGTTTTTAGCTTATGGCTTTCATCAGTGGTTTAATACCAATACTTTTCAATAGGATTAGAGTGATTGTGGTTATTAAAAAACCAAAGACATAAAAAAGTATAAATGCTGAACTGAGTTCAAATCTATATGACTATACAAGCTAATAAGCTTGAACTGAAAACATTGATGTTTTCAATTTGGTCTCAAAGCTCTATAGTTAGTTAATAAGGTAAAATATCTGCTGGAGAGTTGCATTATATCCTAAGATCTAGGTGCAGTGCTCTCAAATCCAAGGCTTTTTACTGATGAAAGCTAAAAGCTAGAAACTAGTCTGGGATATTGGATGAATAGGCACTAGATAGGTATTTATGAACAAATCTTTTTGCATCCATTGATTATTCTGGCTTGCACTGAGTGATGCTACTGCATGGAGAGTTTAGCCTCTCTGTAAACAGCTTGTGTAGGCATAAAGAATAGTGATCATGTGATGTTTAGTGGTTTAAACCCATTTCTGTATAATCACTTTGTTTATATTTATTCTTTTACAACTTCATTATTTGTATTCCTTCTGCTTGCAGGCATTTACATTCAATTAACAGGTGCCTAATATTTTCTATGCCTTCCTTATGTAACTTTCAGACTAACACCCATATTTTTCTATTTATGTGTTTATCCCCTTGTTGCTAAAGATCCTGTTTTATGTGATGTGGTGCACTGTCATTTCTCCTTATACAGAGTCAGGAATTTCTGAGCCACTATACCCAGAGACACCTGTTAGCCACTTTATCTTCCCTTTCCATTCCCAGCCATAAGTTTGCCCATATTCTTTTCTATATTGCTCCATGCCACTTTCACAACATAATCTTTCCCAAATCCAGCATAAAAAATAAATCACTTTTTGCATAATCCTTTTGTTTATATTTATTATCCCACAACTTCATTATTTGTACCTTTTCTGCTTTGAGGCATTTGCAAATATTAGTCTTTCTTACACAACTTTTAGACTAAATCACCCACATTTTTCCTTTTATGTGTATATTCCTTTGTTACTAAAATCTTGTTTGAGCCTTAAACCCTAAACTACTTTCCTTGCTATTATCATAAATTAACTTGCACCCAATATTCTGTTTATTTTTATGTATATTTAAACTCTTTTTACTCTCCAATGCATCTATTCTTCTATTCCATTCCTTGTCACTATAACATTCAGTACACTAACATACATTCTTTATCTGAATCTTCTGCATACCATACTACATTTCTCACCCATCTTGTTGCTTGCCCTTTACTCATAACCTAATTAGATACTATTTTGGCTGTTCCTTATTACCCATAAACTGCAATATACTGAACCTTTTCATTTTTGCTTTTTGCATCTCTCATATAAAAATTAGACCATCCCATTTCTACTCAAATTGCCTCCTTTGCTATCCACACATCTGCATCTAATGTGTGTCTTCCCACTTCTCTTTACACTTTTTCTAAGTTATCTAATACCCCTTTACTAAAACATGATGCATCATTACCATATTTTAACCCAGCTACTCCCACTCCCTTCCAAACAATTTTAGCTATATCATACTTTTATATAAAAACACTGTTAATTTGTTTATCAATATTTTTTTTTTCTTTGCCTCATTTATCAAATTTTTCTCCCATTCATCCAAACAATTTCTCTGATTATGTAAGATGATTCCCAAATAGTTATACCTACTCACCATACTTAACTTTATATCTCCCAATACAAATTCTTTGTCTTCTTTCCCCACTATTATTCATCATTACTTTTGATTTTTCATCACTAAATTTAATCCCCATCTTTTTACCTGCCCTTGCACGTTCTCAGCATAACTTCCATATCTTCCTTCTTTCTGTGCACAAGAAGACATCATCTTCAAATAAAAGACCCGATAATATATATATACTCCCTTGCCATTTATTAATGGTATCTCTACCCATCTTCCTAGTCTTCCTATTGCTCTCTCCATTCTTCTCAAATGCAATAAAAACAAAATAAGTGACATGGGGCATCTTTGTCTCAGTCCCACCCCATTTTTAATTTAACTGATTCTATATTTCCTAATTGATATTGTACCATTTATTTATATACGGTGCAAATATATTGGCATTTGGCAAAAGCTAAGAAATAAAAGTAAATTTAGATATATTTTTTTTTACTATAATTTTTTTTTAAAAAAAAATAACGTACAATGAAAGTTAAATTATTCTTTCGTATTTTTTTTGATGTAATTAGAAATAAAAGTAGAATTGAAGAGAACAAAAGAATTCCAAAAGGAAATAAAAGATAAGCTAAAAGAAAAATATTTTGGCTAATTAAAGATGGCCAAAAAACTTGATAAAAAAAAAGAGAACTTTACAACGTAAATTTTATAAAGAATCTACAAGATTATGAACCAAAAAATACCATGATAATAGCATGCGCAGAAGTCTGAAAACTGGACCTCTAGTATAAAAAGGAGGGGTTCGGTTGGAGGATCGTCTTGGTTTGCCGGATATTCTTTTGGTTGGTTTTGGCTTAAAGAATCCAGACCACTCTACGATGAAAATGTTCTTCATGCGAGAGTAGACTGGAGCTTTAGCTGACATCATTACCGATGGACACCAGAGAAGCTTATGCGACTAGCCTATGGAACCAGCACCAAGATCAATTCATAATCAATGGCCATGAGCTCATTTTAACCCTGAAAAACTATGCATAGTTATCTACAACCACTATGATTCACTAAAACTTACCGGTAAGACTACTTATTCCTGATTGTGACAAAAATTAAGCGTTTGCAAACAAGTCTTAAAATAATCCCGAAAGAGACTTTCATTTTTTCTGTACAAGAGACTTTTGTTTATACCAGAACTTTTTAATTACTTATTTTATTTTATTAATTGCATCATGTTTGAATTAATATGTGTTCTCTCTAATTTACTTGATTAGGAATTCTCATTATAACTTAAACAGATTTTTAATCTGTTATAATAAAAATATTTCTAATATCAATTTTCATTTGTACGTTATTAATAATAGTTATTATTTTTTATTATTAAATTTATTAGTTTAATAAGATTTAAAACGTAATGTACCTTTGCCAATATGTTTGTATAAGCCCAGGAATAATAATCTCAAGAAAAATAATTCTCATTACGGTATGATGTAATACCGATTAGTTTAAAAGTGTTTTCTTTTTTTATTTGTGAGACGTTATATGACGATTTCAGCGGACTCTTTAGAATAAAAGGTCCTGGTGCCCATATTAAATAAATTAAAAGCTGATTTCGTCAATAACATAATTCTCAACAATTAATAGGCCGAGTTGATCAGGAAATATAGCTATGTTTTTAGAATAGAAATACAACTTTCTTCTTTTTTGACATAACTTGATCAACTCGCACGCAGTGTATATTATCGTGTAGAGGCCTAGCAAAGTGGAAAACGTTATAATATATATAGTGTAACAAGAATTAAAAACTCCTTAATTAAACTTTTACAACTTTTAAAAACCTTTTAATTTTTAAACTTTCTAATTTTAAAAAGTTTCTAATTATTTATTCTAATTTTATAAAATCGTATTACTTTGCAAAAAGACCTTTTTAAAAACCCATTACTCAAGCAGGAGAGTAAATATGATTAATACTTACATATCAATCATATTCCTAGTCAGACTGTGATTTAATAAAATATTAAACTGAGTCATCTTTCTAGACTGAAGTAGTTCCCCAGCTGCATGAAATATGAAATATCCCATGAGGAAATTTATAATGGGTTTAAAACCCAGGGCGCCATCCAATACTTAGATTGGAACCCATGAGATGCCACTAACACATTTCAAGCACTTGACCCATGGCTAGTTTTTCACATGAGACCGGCTACACATTTGCTTATGAATGGAGAGAGAGACAAAAAAACAACATTAATAATTTTAAACAAAATTTATTTTTTAAAAAAATTATAAAAATTATGAATAAGCATTTATTTTATAACGTCATTGCGTGCGATTATAATTACGATAGAATGACAGCCTGTTAAGCTAATTGTGCAGACGCTGTGAGAATGTTATTAATAAATGAATACCTTCGAACAACCACATGATATAGTATTTGTATAAGAGTAAAAAGGAATCCTCTTACTCTTGCGACTCAAATGTTTATATATGAGCAAATCTAAAGTAGTTGTAACGAAGGCGTGACTACATAATAGTCACTTTAAATTACTATATATAATGTCTGTATGAATGACGCCAATAAAATTTTCTAGAATTTACTAAACGCCACTCTAAACGAAACCAAATCATATACATGAATAAGCATTTATTTTATAACGTCATAAAATAAATGCTTATTCATGTATATGATTTGGTTTCGTTTAGAGTGGCGTTTAGTAAATTCTAGAAAATTTCATTGGCGTCATTCATACAGACATTATATATAGTAATTTAAAGTGACTATTATGTAGTCACGCCTTCGTTACAACTACTTTAGATTTTCTCATATATAAACATTTGAGTCGCAAGAGTAAGAGGATTCCTTTTTACTCTTATACAAATACTATATCATGTGGTTGTTCGAAGGTATTCATTTATTAATAACATTCTCACAGCGTCTGTGCAATTAGCTTAACAGGCTGTCATTCTATCGTAATAATTATGAATGTAATAATAATAAGACATAATTAAAATGTAAACACGTAAGAAATATTACACATTTAACAAATTTTGCATGCTTATGATATCGAGTAAGATTTAAAAGTTTTATTCTGATATCAATAAATATTTACCTAGGACTTATATAGCGCTGCTTTTAGACTTTATTTGTCATTTCAACATTGTCTTTGTAGCGGTTCTATTAGTCTTTAATTTCCACAGTAGGTATCATAGTTCCTGAATTTTTTTGTAGTGGTAGTTGGGTTGTAGTTATAGATGGGTGATCACCTCTTTTGTCCTCGGATCTGGTTAGTTTCTTGGTCCTGGCATTGGTATTTCTAACTGAAAGACGGCTTCTTGTGGTCCTTGTTTTTGGTAGTCTGGTTTACATAATTTTCATTTAATTTAGTAGAGTGGGTTGAAACTTTAGCAGAAGGTAAGGGTAATTTATTACGGCATTTTTCTAAATGGCAAACGGGAGATGAGCGTAGTAAACGACCGAACACAACGTTCGGTTCTAGCCAATCATTCTTTTTAATCTAACTTGAACTGACTCTCTGAACTTAACAACTGAACTCAAAACTTTAAAACTGAAGACAATAGAGAATGTGTATCTTTTATATTACCTGCCCCCACCTTTGCTCAAATTTTAACACATTTTATTTCTAAAAAATTTAATTATAATTTACATTTCTTTATTTTCTGTTTTCTAATTTTAATTACAGAAATTAGAAATTGTTCAACTAAATCAGTCTGGAATTTTAATCCCAACCTGATTATTTTTGTACAAACTATTTTCATTAATCATAAACTTTTTATTTTAATTAAAAACACTTTTTTTTCTTAAAGAATATCTTTGTCAGATAATATTGTATAAAAGAAAGACAAGTTATAATTATTAGATTCTGACTTATCTCTAAATTTCCTTGTAGTTTAATTTCTATATTTTCACGCTATTGATTCTGATATATATTTTTAAATTTTATATTTTTTTTTAATAAATAAAAAACAAATTAACTATGTAACTCGTATATACACACACACCTGCGCAACGCGTGTATATACATACCGTTACAATAATAATTTTTTTCATATAATCTCTAATATCCACTAAAGCTCCAGCCATTCCCAAGTTTACTGAACTTAACCATAATCTATTTATTCTATCACATGCCTTCTCTATATCTATAAAAGCCATATATGACTATAATCTGTATTTCTATCCATATATACTAGCTGTGTAACTATAGATGTTTAACTATAAATAAACTCTCTCCTATACACCTATCCGATTGAAAACCTCCAGCATTTCTCTCACTATATTATTTTCTTCCATCCATTTTGTGACCCTTCCAGACACCATATATGTGAAAACTTTATATAACACTGATGTTACCGCTATCGGTCTATAATTGCTTAACTTTCTATGATTCTTACCCTTTCTTTTACATAGTAGCCATATTCTTGTATTACTCCAACTTCCTGGAAAATCTCTCTTATTAAAACATGATAGCAGTTTTAATTTTGCCCTATGTTCTAAATTCATTGCTATCCATCTAAACCTCTTTCCTTTCTGCTTTTTCCCCTGCCACATTCAATTCACTTTCTGCAAAACTATTTCCATTACTATGTGTTTTTGTTTGTTATTGTTCAGTCCTTCAAATCTAACATCTTTTCTATATCCATTACAAACTTATTTAAGATTGTCTTTAATTCTTCTCTACAGCTACACTCGTTTTCCTTATTATTTAGTATTACTATTTCTCTCCCCTACATTCCTTCTTTTAATATATTTCCAATTTTTTTTTACTCCCACTTCTTCCACTTTTATTAATATCCTCCAATAATTTACTATTTAATTTTATTCTCCTTCTATAATTATTTTTTTAGTTTAATATTAACATCTTTTTCACTTTCTTTGTTTTTGATAGCACACATATTTTCTACATACTTTTTTTCTCTCTTTTGCACTTTTACTAACTCTCTCTTATTACTTTTTTTCTTCTGAATATTCTAAACTAAAACCCTATTTTCCACTTTTTCTATTTCACTACCTCAGTCCTTATATTCACCTCTGAACTGACTCTTCCATGGTTTCTTCAACTTTTATTTTATATTCTTCTAACTTATTCTTATCATTCATTCTCCATCCACATATTTCATGATCTTTTCTATTTTTATTACTATTTTCTATCACATTACTAACCATTTCTATTAAAAAAATTATCATCACTATTACATACTCTCTCTTCATTATCAAACACTTTAATTTTGCATACTTTATTCATTTTCTTTTTCTCTACTAATGCATAATTTATTGTGTGAAATATATTATTTCTAGACCATGTGTAATGTCCCTCATAAATATTTGACAAATTTCAAATTCTCAAATTCACTCTCTGCCAAAAATTCTTCAAAAGTTGTCCATTCTTGTTATCTACATTATCAATTTCTTCAATATGACCATTTGTATCCCCTATAACCATTATTCTCTTCCCCTTTTCTTTAAAACTCTGTATATCCTTAACTAGGCATTCATATATGTCACTGTTCCACTTTATTATAGTTTCACTATCTCCGGTGGTTGTATGCACTAAAGCTACCATCCACTCCTATCTTCCTAACTTTATATTAAACCACATGTGATGTGAATTTTTCATTCCCAAGTCTAAGTTTTCACATATTCTGCTCCATCCCATTACCACAACATAAGTTTTGTCAACTCTATAGCCTTTATATCTAAATCCCCCTTATCTTTTTCTAAACCCAGCATAAAAACCAATAATCCACTTTCTGTATAATCACTTTTTTCATATTTATTCTTCGATAACTTCATTATATGTACCCTTTCTGTTTTTAAGCGTTTACGTTCAATTAACAGTTGCCTAATATTTTCTATTCCTTCCTTACATAATTTACAGACTAAATCACCCATATTTTACCATTTACATATATATTATCTTGTTGCTAAAGATCCCATTCGAGCCTTAAACAATAAACTACTTTCCTTATTATTATCATATATTAACTTGCACCTAATATTCTGTTTATTTCTACATATATTTAAACTCTTTTTATTCTTCATACTGGTTATCCATCTCTCTAACTTCCTATTCTTTATTAATAAATCTATTCTTTTATCCCATTCCTTACCTCTATAACGCTCCACAATCCTCCTAACACAGTCATCCCATCTTTTGTACAAATATACTGATATAAATTCTTTATCCAAATCTTTTGCATATCACATTACTTTTCTCACCCATCTTGTTGCCTGCCCTTTACTCGTAACCCAATTAAATGCTATTTTGCTATTCTTTTATTATCCATAAACTGCAATCTACCAAACATTTTCATTTTACTTTTTGCATCTCTCATATGAAAACTTGACCATCCCATTTGTCCTTGAATTGCCTCCCTTGCTGTCCAAACATCTGCATCCAATGCATGTCTTCCTACTTCCCTTTGAACTTTTTCTAAGTAATTTAATACCCCTTTACTAACACATAATGCATCATTAACATATGTTAACCCTGCTACTGCAACTTCCATATAATTCTAGCTACATCATATTTATATACATTATTGTATGTGCTAATTGCTTCCATCTGGTGAGCAGAATAAATACTATATCAAAACCATTTGTGATTTGAATTATGTTTATTCTTTCTCCATTTGCTTTTACCTTCCTGTCATATCTTTTAAGTTCGCATAAGCTCATTGATCATCTCTTTGCATTAACAGTGAGTTATATGTTTGAGCAATACATTTTTATATTTCTAGTCTTTAATTACAAATAAATTCTGACTCCAATTTTTCTTTGTTTTCTGAATTTCCGACTTTTTTTTTTTTTTCTGGAATTAAAATGGCCATATTGATTTATGAAAGGCTGATAATAAAGATAAGTATAAAATGGCTTAACATTCAATAGCAAAAAGATCTGTTAAAATATAGATATAATAGTAATATTAAACCTGCTTGGAATGTGATTCATGAGACTTCATTTTAATTCCAAGAGACAATTTAGCAAACTATCACAATACTTATTATTAAAAGTATTTAAAAAGGAAAAGACATTTAAGTTAATATAAAGAAAATGACATAAATCAATATTTTAATATGGCTGAGATCAGATTTAAAGCACTAGAATTGCTATAACAATTATATATTTTGAATAGATCAAAATTAAACCCATTAGGACAAAAGTATTTTAATCATCATGAAATTAAATGGCAAAAGCAAGTTTTATGCAATTATAATTTTTTTCAAAACAATAATTTAGTGGAGCAAAAAAAAGGGTGATTAATAAACATCTGAAAAATGAAAGAGAAAGAGAGAAGATCCATATTTTAAGATTTTAGGAAAATGATATAAAACATTAAATAAAAAAATTACTTCAAAGTTGATATAATATAGAATAAAAGAAATACTTTACTGGTTAAAAGTTTCAATAAGAAAACAATACTAAGTATTACACGATTTTTTTCATATACATTTTATTTCTCAAGGGATTACTTTTTTTTTCTTTTAAAACAAAAGCTATAGATTATAGATAGCAATATGACTTTATTTTATTAATTTGAATAAAAATAGCAAAATATAAATCTTGTAAAACATACGCTTATCTTCTAACTTTCGAAAGATATGCATAATAAGATATACATTTTAGAAAACATTATCGATTGAACAATTTGCTTTTTATTTGTAAAATGGAATATTATTGTGAAAAGATGATTACAAATTCAATACTATCAAAAATGTGGCAGATTCTTACTATCTGGACAAAATTATAAAGGCACTTAAATTTTCATGATCAAATTTCATTGCTATTTTAATAGAATTAAATAACTTATTTTTAAATCTTAAAACTAGTAAATAAATTAATGTATATTTGAAACTAAACGTACCCCCCCCCAAAAAAAAAAAAAAACCAGTTCATTAAAACTCTATAAATGAATATGCATAATTGATATGAGTGCCATGATTTATTTTTCTGTTATTTACCAGCATTGCTTAATTTACAATCTTGCACTTTTTCCTGGAAGAAGGCAATAAAAGTAATTTAACACTAATTTCTTGAAAAAGTTTTCTGTAGCTGATCTTAAAAAAAAAAAAAAAAACTTTAATTGGAAAATCTTCCAGTATAGTTCTTAAAACAAATACCAATAGAAAACTTTGATGCTTTTGAAAAAGACTTACTATAGTTGATCTTTAAATAAGATTAATTTTAATTATTAAGCCTTATGAAATATTACAGAAATAAGAAATATGGAATGAATGCTAAATAAATTGTCCTTTTAAATAAGCAATAAAATAATGGTAAAATAATTGGAAAATATCTATTTATTTTTACTATTATGTTGCATCAATGTAAAACTATTTAATGAGATATTAAAATTTATGGCTTCAATACTATTATTTAATATTTCATTTTAATAAAGTGGATATGGGAAACTAATCAGTAAATGTTTATTTTTAATTGCTATCATATACAGTTGTAATTTAATATATGTGTTTTCTGTATTTAAAAGAAAAGATTATTATTTATAATACCATGCAATGCTAAGCATGCTTTCAACTATTTGAAGTCATATTCATAGCGTAAGTAGTCTACTGAAAGCAGTTTTATTTATGCACAAGTTTCTGAGATGATATTTAAATAAGGTGTATGAGCAAATGATCTAATTTAAATATACCAATTTTTTGATATATTTAAATAAGGTGTATATCAAATCATTTTTTTTTTGTAGGGAAATGCAAGATTTTTTTTATTAATAGCATGGGCATTGTTAAAAATATGTCATACTTCTTTAAACTTGCACTTCTTGTCATTTCATTCAGAACATACAGACCTCACTTTTGTTGGGTCAGAGGGGTGGCCATGCTCAACTTCATACTCTAAAAAATTGATTTAACACCAGAGTTGGCCTTTGCGCAGTTATATTGATATGTATGATTTGCAAACCTAGTTCTGATATTTTTATTAATAAAATTTCTTTGGTTTATATTGAAAGTACATATATTTTATTCTTTCTTTAATATCCTTTTTAAATTTGATGTGCAGTATTTGATGTAATGTTTTCTAAACACAATGCTAAAAGTTTTACAAATTTTGTGACATACTTAAAATTGATACTAAATTAAAAACAACATAATTGAAGAGATCGTAGTTTTTTAATAATAAGACTACTGTTACTTTTCTATATGAGAAAAAGGTTATTAAAAAAATCCTGCCTGGTGCATATTTAATTGTGGTGAAAGTCAGACATTTATTTTTATTTAAAAAATAAAAATATGGTACATTATATTTTTTATCTTATTCTTATTTTTCAGTGAATGAATAAGTGAGCACATTCAGTAAAATGTATGTAAATGAGTCCTGTCTATTTATTATTAACTAAATTATTATTTATTAATTTTTGTTTATACTATAATCTTAACTTATATTGTACATATAAAAAAGCTTACTATGTTATATACATGAAAAAGTACTGCATACTTGCAATTGAATAATGAATATATTCTACTCAATGATTATCAACAAAAACATGAATTATTACACATGATGTAAGATATACACAAGAGAGCTTGGAACAAAGTACAGCAGCAGATATTGTGGGACCATTTTGTTCAATTAATATTGCAATAAAATAAAATGCATATATTTTAAATATATTAAAAGTGTACATGAGTAAGTTTATTGTACGGAACACTGTAAATATATGTCCGATATTGTGGAACATAAAACTAATAGGTAATAATTAAATTTTCCATTATATATAATGGAATGATTTATTGTGTGGAAGTTCGTAAAAAGTTTAAATACCAAAAAAGATATATCTGAGCAGTGATTTTTGAATGTTGAGTTCCTGAGTATGCCACTGTATTACCGCACTCATCCATGAAGGAAGTTTTCCATTAATCTGGCTATAATAATTTTCAACATTGAACATGTTTATGAAAGGATCTCTAAATTTTCATCGCCACAACACTTTTATTTTAGCATGAAATTTTGTACAATGGTAGGTAGAGTGGTGAACCCTGCAGCTCAAGATCCATGAAACATCATTTTATTTGCAGTGCTCTACTCTTTACAAACTCCCAAACAATAAGCTACAGTGGAACCACAATATGCATTATATTTTGTTCCAAGCCCTCGCTCTCATACATCTTTGATTAGGATAGAATGTGCATTGTTTATTTAACTGAAAGTGTAGAATACTTTTCAACACAGAACTATGTATAGCACAGATGCATTTTTATATGTATAGTATGAATATATGAATTAAAATTATAGAATAAACAAAATTGTTTAAAAATAATAATTATTATTATTATTGAGAAGTCACATTTATATATATTTTTTTTTATTCAGGGAGAAAATATTTTTAAAAAAAATCATACTGTTCTGCAGTATTTTTATTTATTAAATAGTATAAATAGTAAAATATCTAGTTTTCATTGTAATTAAAAACACTCGACTGATATTCCTTTATTCTCACTAATTTTTTTCTCTTATAAAAACATAATAGTCTAATTTTGTTATCATAAAATTATGAGATCTCTAATTGTTTTGATGTTTTAAAGTCAATTCTGACTTTCAGAATGTTCTAAAATTTTGTAAAACTTTTAGTATTGTAAATAGAAAATATTTTATTATGTAAAATACCACATATCAAATTTGGAAAGAATAATAAAAGGCATATAAAAGGATTGTGCTTTCATATAATCCAAAGACATTTTATTAATGACATTAATCATTTATGGTAATCTTTTTAAATATGGCAATATACAGCACTCAGAAATGGAAAACGACTGCTGAGTATTGCCAAATGAATTAAATTTGCAGGTTTTTTTGTTTGTTTATTTACATTTTTGTTTGTTTACATTCTTTTGGGATAGATTATAATTGAAGTCATGTAATTTGATACAGCATAGTTTATAGCTTCAATGTATTTGATTATTTCATTTATTACGATTTACCTAAGTGATATTTTTTTTTAGTTTTGAATATTTACATGATATAAAATAATTAAACTCAATACCATAAGTAAATTAATATGTATGAGCACGTGAAAATAAAATTAAAGAAAAAACAGTTAATAAGTCTAACTATGGTAATACCACAATTTAATTTTTATATTTACTTAATTTGTAATTTTAGTTTTTTTCCCTAGAAATCAGAAATGGAAAAAAATTAACACTAATACTAACTTTTAAAAAAAGATTTCTGTAACTGATCATGAAAAAAGATTACATTTAATTGATTAAATTTAAAGTACATTTTAGAAAATAAATAACAACAGAAACTTTAAGTGCTAACTCTTTTTAAAAAATTACTGTAGCTTATCTTTTAAAAAGATTAACTTTAATTTCTAAATCTTGCAGATTTTATTATAGAAATAAGCAAAACAAATGAGAAATAAAATTTTAAATAAACTGTCCTGTTTATTAACAAGAAATTGGAAGAATAAAAATTAGTAAATGTTTTTTTTTTTCGAATAATATGCTGTACTAATATTAAAAATTTTTAATAAAATAAATTGTTACAGTATTGTTATTTAATATTAGCTTTATTAAATGAAGAGAAAAACTAACCATAAATACCTATTTTTTTGATCAGTACAATATATACCAATATAAAAATAAGCTTATATTGAACTGATTTTATATTATTAATTAAATTAGATTTAATATAGAGTACAATTATATATATTGTGAAGGTAACTTATTCTAAAACTATGAACAATGCTAATGAAGTAACATTGTCTCACGAATAGCACTATTTCCTTGTTGGATGAGTCAAATGTAAAGGACACTAATAGAGACTGCCAAATTGTAAAACTAAAATAAATTGTGTTTGCTGAATAGCTTGTATATTTGGGTAATTATGAATATAAAAAAATATAATAATTAAGTATGGTTAGCTGGCCTGTAAGTGCCTTATAGATTTTGGCAACCACATATTATAAATAAAATTATAAACCAAGTGGTTTTGTCCACTTATGCGATAAATATTTGGGCATTCTAAAATATATTACATAAATGTTTTACTTAGGCAACTAAAATATATAACTAAAATAGATAAATAAATATGTTGATTCACAAATGGCTCTATGGAATTTAAATTTAATTTACAATGGACTTATGAATTTTGTAAGGCACCAATGGTCCAAATAATGAATATCTTGCCTGGAAAAAAAATACAATTCAATAAATGATGATTTATTTGATGATAAAGTACAGCGTGGGATGTACAATGAATTATCTTAATTGTAAAATAAATTGGGTAATAAAACAATTTTATAATGATTGATGCAATATGCAAATCAAAGGACTTAGGTTAATCATAAAAATATAAATTTATTAAAATAAGCATTAATTCATTGAGATCAGTAAATAAAGATTATAATTCTAATTTACCACTTACAATCTATTATCCTATCATACATTATATAATTTATCTCCCTCCTCTTTTTTTATGATTACAATTGATATATGTGATATATATTTAAATTATAAAGCATACAGGCATAAAAAGGTTAAATATAAACAAACATTTAAACAAAGTAATAAAAAAAATTAATAGTTACTTTTTTAAAATATATATTTATTTTCATAATGATTAAATGATAATGAATAACAAGTAAGTTATACTAATGGAAATTATTAATAAAAACAAAATGTTAATAAATGTTTACTGTTAAAATTATCATTATACTTTTATTTACCATTTCTTTTCTTTTTTTAATATGAAACTTATCTGACAGTGTTAGTTTAAAAAGAGTTTTTTATTAGTGTCTGTTACCATAGTTTTGCATGTATATGACTTCAGCTGATATTCCATTATGCAATGATGTTTCCTTTGGTATCATTTTTTGTTAGAAAAAACACAAACATAGGGATCCATAAGTAATTTGAATCATTGGATGATGTCCAATTATTATTTTTTTGATATTACAATCCAAGGTGAATTCAATTATCTTAGCTCTATGGTAGTTAGCATAGTGCTTGTGATATCCATTTTCTTTTAATTATAAAGATAACAAATGAAAAGAGAGCTCATGCCCCTCACTTCAAGCTATGTTATTCACAGTGCATATTTCTTTGCCATATATTCCAAATATCTTTACAAAAGTAAGATATAATAAACACAAATTTTTAAGCAAAGGAAAGTCTGTGTTCTTGCTAAAATTATATCTGTAGCTAATGGCAATGCAAAATGAAGTCTTTTTCTCTTTTTAAACACTGGCTTGAGATCATGTGATTCTCTTCTAATACTAATAAGGCTTGTTATCATTCAGCAATAATTTAAACAACAATATTCCATTTTAAAATTTAATAAATAAATGATTAATTTATTCCAGATTCATTCAAAACAATACTTTTATTATTATTATTAAGTAGATGACTTTTAATTGTTTTTATTTATTTATATTTATGTATTATAAGAAAGCTATAGATGGCAAAATGTGTACATCACAATATATATATATATGGAATATTTCTTATATATGTAAGTAGAGAGATTTGAACTCAGGATTTTATTTCATCTCAAGAAACTGATACACATGACCACATTCATGGGAAAAAGATACATGATTCCCAAAATATATATTTTGTGCAGAACCAACTAATAAATCTTTCTGGGAATATTGGCTAAGAGATTCCTGACTATAATACAGGAGTATCACATCACATTGCAACATCATATATATATATATATATATATTTAAAGATTAATTATTAATTTATATATATATATATATATATATATATATATTGAAATTAATAATTAATCTTTAAAATTTAAGTTTCAAGTTGCTTATAATGCTAAAAGTACAGGAGATTTATAAAGAGAAGATGGCAAATGTACTGATGTAAAAAAGCTATGGAATCAAAAATTCTGAATTAATGCTATTGTACTTGTATATGTTTTTGAGATGTTAACATCAAAATATGACTTTAATATTGCATATTTGTATTAGAAACTTTTACATTAAAATAAGAAGAAGAAAGCAGTAATATTTTAGTATACTCTCTTCTTTTGTCAGTTGATGATTCAGAATATTTTATAGTGTCAAGTCATTGACATGCAATTGATTTCTACATGACCTAAAACTTTTTGACTAATTAGAAATATAATGAAATTCATAATTTAAGAAATAATAATGTTATGTTGATATTTTTCACTAATGAATTTTATCCAATGCAAACCCTGCCAAAATAAACCAATCCAAATACTATTAATTTTATTTTAGTATAGGACATAATGTGTTATTTATTATGAGTAATATTTTCTCAATATTACTATTGCTGGATTAATATAAAAATATGATGCATTCTTATATTTGCATTTTTATTTGTAAAGAAAAAACATTTTTTATTACACATACATTTTTTTGAAAAATACACAGACCCAAAATTTATTCTGTATGCCCATGAGCAATTGTGGCCTAAAAATTCTGTGCAACTGTAATAGTTTATCATAATTTTGGGGAATTAATTGTTGAGCATCATCACCATAGCTAATTGTAGCTCTCCAATCTGTCATATCTTTCTAATGGAAATAATCAATATCACACTTCTTTAGAATGTCTTTGAGACAATCCTTATAATATAATCAGTCATGAACTTTCCCATAACCAGGTTCAAGTTCAATAGAAAACATCCTTTTAGGAAGTATTGCATTATTTATTTGTTCTACATGTCCAATCCAATAAATATGTGATTTTACTCTAGTGGATTTTATAGTATCACATTCAACAAGTTGAAGAATATATTGATTGGTTTTATAGTCATATCATCATATTTTTAATATTTTATGGAGGATAATTAAATGAGTTTCTAACATTTTTATATTGCAGCAATAGGGTTTTCAAGTCTCTCTTTCATACAATAAATGAGATAAAATAGCATCTCTATAGATAGCTATCTTAGTTTCAGTAGTTATTTCCATGTGATTAAATAATCTATTTGACTAAATGTCAACATGGGTAGGATGACAACCTTGGTACTAACATGGGCTTTGAACATTCCATCATCAGATTTCCAATGAAATGGAAGGCTGAAGAGTTGTGGGTTGGAGTAATGTGAAGCCTGTCCATTAAATTATGAAGATTTGCTATCTTAATATAAAGCTGAGCACTGATTGTGGAGATGGTATCTGAACAAACTGATGATTGCTAGTTTAGCATGAAATACCTATATTGGTGATTATTTATCTTTTCAACATGTGTGTGATCAGGTGGGTCAGCAGTATGAGATGGCATGGAGTGTTGAGAGTTGTGTGAAAGTCTGAGTTCGAATCCCACATTATATATATATATATGCAGGTTTAAGCCTGTATGTTGGATTAATTTATATATCTCAACATGTAAGTTCATCTTTCAAGTTGTAAAATTATCAAAATATTTAAACTGACTGATAACTATCCAAACTAAGAGTTACTCAGAATTTTTCTTTTATCATTGACTGATAACGTTCTTGAGTTTTTTTTAATATTAATAAATAAGCCAGTCTTTATATGTTGCATTCAAAACGTTAAGTATTGTAATGGTCACCTGCCATTAAACAACAGGATATAGGTCAACACATATTTTTATATATATTTAAATAAAATTTGCTTTAAAATGATGATGATGACCAGTATATAGCCACTATTTGCAATGACTGGTTAGCTCACAAAGAACATAACTTACTCTCAATAAAATGAACATGGAATAAATATGCAGACCAGACAATATTATAAATAAAGATGTTTACACATTATTTAAACCAATTGCAAAACTGTAGTTCATTACAAAATATAACTGTCAATCAATATATAGCTTTCTTTTTTTACTTTAAATAAAACCATTTCTCCAATCTCTTACATATTATTGTTTTAGTTCACCATGGAAAACAATAATTATTTATAAATGTTCAAAGGTTTCTTTCCTTAACTTCAAACATTAATCTTTAATTGCACTACAATAGTTTTATAATGAAGTACATTTTCTATACAGCAAATCCCTGACCTGTTATTATACTCCAAATACAATTCTACTTATAGAAATTTTATAAATATAAGACATTTATTTAACTCATAAGTTTCCTATTTCTTTATTATGGGGCAATTATAACCACTACACTTTTCTTGCAATGATAACTCTAGGGAGTGGCCACTTCAGGTTCCCAAATCCCAATTTAACAAAACTTAACTGCAGAGTTGGTTCCTTTTATACAAATACCTAATTTACAAGAACAAAATCTCAAGTGAATTCTTCCATAGAGATACAGAAATATTTAATTATTTAACATTGAACAAACAATTGACATATATCATAAGCTCACTTACATAAAATCTAATTCACAGCAATACAAAAAGCTATAATTATAGACAAATGAACTTGATGGATTAAAATAAATCTTTAACTTAATTGCTAATAATTATTACATTCATTATTTATCACTTGAATGCTTTAACTTCCTTTTTTTAACTAATGTGGATATTTTACATTTAAAATAAATATTACACCAATTATTTTTCAACTGACTAATTCTAAAAAAAAATCAGTTGGTTTACATGTATTTTAAAGAAATGTTCTTTTTCAAAATGTTAACAAATCATAATCTATTTTATAAATACAATATGGAATGAATTATTTTTTTAAATTTTTAGTTGCATTAAAGTGCAATTAACTTTTTTTTAAAACAACTTTTGCTTTCTGTTTTCAAACAAGTCATAATATAAAATATAGCTTGTTAGTATTAAATCTAAACTAAAATAAAATCTAAAATGGTTAAGATATAAAGTCTAAATACTTTTTTTAAACTTACAAAGCAAATTATAAAGCTGTGGTTAGTTTTCTTCATGATGCCAAATATTAATCAATTTGTGACCATAATATCCTTTAGCAATCTCCAGTTTTGAAATATGAAGTAATAGTTGTTCCTTCATTTTAATTAGAGATTTGTTCAAAAATAGCATGTTAAGATTTTAGATGCCCAAGATATTGCAGCAGTTAGCAGTTTTTTCTTCATTTTACTCAGCATAATGAACATCCTATGTAACTGGAATAAAGTAAAAATACAGATTAACTGATTTAAGAAAAAATGACTTTATGTAAGTTTTACTTGTTGTTTTTGAATATCTTTCTTTTTTACACATTTAATAATCTTGTTTTTTTTTTTACATCTTTATGACCAGATATTTTGAAAACACTTTCATTGTTTAATTAAATGAATTTTCAAAACACTTGTTTTCAAATCACTTCTCAACCCAGCTTAATTATTATCATTTTTTTAAACCGAGTTGTTTTGCCTTAAATTTTTATAAAAGAGAGTTTGAAGATAATTTACTGGTTTCTTTTAAATTTAAATATTTTTGTATAGACTTTTTACATTATTTAATCTGATTTCAAATATGAGAATACTTTATTTTAATATTTTTACATTATATAATTTTTTTAAAAATTTTAAATGCTATATTTCTTACTATCCTCACAATTCTGAAAATTATCTCTTAATCATGTGGAAGACCACATTGCTGATACTGAAATGAATAAGACATTCATTTGAAAACAACAAAAAGTACTTATACTTATCTTAACTTCTTTTCTTGTCCATCTGCCATTTTGTAAGTTGTTTTTATCTAACTTATTGGTCATTCTTATAACATTTTTTTGAAGTGATTTGAGGTTGACCTTTATCTGAAAGTTAATTCTTCTGTGGTAATTCTGAAGAAGACTTAACTGTTGTGGGAGCATATTATTTTTCTTCTCCAATAAGGATTAAATACTACTGATGTCCATCAGTATTCTTCTCCTGAACAATTCTATCTAAATACAGCACATCCATATACATATTAAATATATTAAACGGTTTGTTATGCACAAGTTTGTTGTTTAATTCATGCTGTTGGATTTCTTTATCCAATGCATTAATCAGCTTGGATGGCAAGTCTTCATTCAAATTTTGTGTTAACACTGACTTCATTTCAACTTTGAGATATACTAACTTTTACTCTGTTTTTTTTGTCTTAATATCTTTTCATCACATTCTTTTGTTCCATTTGACCTCTGTTGTAAGCCTTGAGGCTTATCGTCATGTATCTGGATTCTTAATATTATCAGTTTTTGATTATTTTCCATTTCTTTTAATAATTTTAATTTACTGGAATCATCTTGTTTTTAATTCAATAAGTCCATCTTTTGCTATTTAGTCTTTTATTTGAAACTGTTTTTGTTGAATTTCTATTTCTTCCAATAATTTAATATTACTGTTTTTATCTTGTTTTAATGTATCAGATTCATCTTCAACCATTTAGCTTTTTATCTGTGTTTGATCATGATCATTTTGTACAATTTCTTCCAATAGTTTTTTTTAAACTTTTGGTCTAATTCAGTTGGTTCATCTTCAATTATTTTGTGTTTTTGTCTATCCATCTTTAGCACCACTTGCTTCATCTCCTGCTGTCCTTCTTCAAGTTTTTAATCTAATTTTTCTATTTTTAGTTGAAATGCTTTTTTATCATTAATTACATCTGATTTTGCATCTCTAAGTCTCTGTTTCATTTGCTTTTTACTATCTTTCATCCTCAATTCCATTTGTTTCGATAATGTGCTCATTATCTGCATCATATATAATTGTGATGATGTTGCAGTATTCTCGGGAATTTTTATCTTTTCATTAGTCTGTTTCTGCTCCATTTGTTTATCAGAAATTTTTATACTACCTTATTTTTTAATGCTATTCTCTTCACAGCTTATTTCTAAACTTTTTCTACAATCATTTCCTGATTTTCCTTAATTTATCTCATTTTCATTTTGCATTTTCTTGATCTGAAAATTTTTTCTAATACACAACAAACTCATTATTTTCAATATATTTATAACTGGATTTACCATAAACTGACTTCCTCATTCTTTGGATCATCTTGGAACCTGATAAGTACATGAACATTATTTTCTGACCACAGCTTCAACTTTATGTACATTTTTTGTGTTTTTATATTATAATTACAATACACAGAAAATTAAAGAAAAAAATTGTCATCACCCATGCCATTTATTAATCTGTGGGTGTCCAAAAATTTGCACATAAGTGAAATATTTTCAATGAAATGAAATTTAAAATTATATAGAAGTATAATTTTATGTAATAAAATAAATATGTGACCAGACAGTATTGTGAATAAAGATGGTGACACACCATTTAAACTGGGAAATTTACAAGAAATCCAATGGCATTCATCATAAGATGCCACATTGACACCAATAACTTGAAAGATATTTGAATAAATACATTTTTAGATACTCAACATGAGGTATCATATTTACTGAATATCTACATATTTTAATCAATATGAAAATAAAAAAATAATTAAACGTTAACGAATCTATGCAGTCATCTATACCCAACTTAAATTTAATGCATTTAAATAATTTAGTCAATAAATATAAAAAAAATGGAAATGATTAAATCAGCAAACTCAAAATATTTAAAATTAAACATCAATAATTGATTTTGAAATCTTAAGTCAGATTAAATTCATTTTAAAAATTAGGTTTAGCTTGTCAAATCTTAACGAAAGTTCTTAATTTTTTTTTTTTTAATTTTTCAGTTTATATCTTACAGTAGAAGAGCTCCCGGTTTCTGCTGCCAATTCCTGTGAAGACTTTATTAGTTATAATTTCATGGAAGACTGGTCTGTTAATCATACCATAGTTCTCAATCCGGAGGCTGCCTTAGCTGGTTCAATTCTGGTACTATTTAATTGCAGTATCCATATGATTCAGGATCTGCAACAATGCCATTCATAATTCACCAGTCATTTCATTTGAAATAAGTGAGAGACAGTGACAAGTGCATCTTATCATCCTTCTCAAAAAGAATCAAGCTGGAACTGTTCTTAATTTGGATATTTTTCTTTTTATAGTAATCCTCTGAATTCATTGAACATTGTTTCCTGTTCCAATCATTTTCATTAAGGTTCGAGTATTGGTTTGCTGCTTCTATTGGACATCTATTTTTTTTGTTCTCTTATCTATATCTTTCATCTGACTTTTTTTATAAAAGAGCCCCAAGGGCTAGTTTGCTTTTCGTTTAATTTATAAAACAATAATTTCCATTTACTGAGATTACATAGGAATCTTTTAACAAAAATATTTTATCTTTTGTAACGATCCGGGGAATGCACTTAATGTAATCTGCACTACGGGGCGCCATCTAGGCATTTGAACCTAGAAAAATTTATAAAATAGGCAGATACGTCAGTCAAAAAAAAAATTTTTTTTTTCTTTTTTTTTAAATTTTGATTCCGGTCGTTAGCCCATGTCACTAGCTCAGGGAGTAGCAGAGATTTAATAATATCATATCTTATCTAATTAGATTTCAACATTAAAAAATAAATAAAATAAGCCACTGCCAGTAATTAACATACAAACATTTATTTATGCACATATATATAAGATTTAAAATTATTTTAGTATTAGTTTTACATTTTAACATTTAACATTATTTTTAACTTTGATTTTTGACTTTAATTTACATTTAATTACTATTATATTCTAATTTTACATTTTAATTAAGTTCGCACATATAAATTTATGAAATCTTGTTTATAATGTTGAATATAGATCGGTTACATAGATTTCACGGTCAAAAACATTTCAAAAGAAACATAAACGATCAAAATACAAAATTATTGATTACTGACAATTGCGGAGGGAAATTTATATGTAACCCAATAGTATTCACCATAAGATACTTGCATTGTCACCAATAACTTAAAAGACATCCGAATAAATACATTTTAGATATTCACCGTAAGGTATCATTATTTATCGAATGTCTATATATTTTGATCAAATATGAAAACCCAAAACATACTTAACCGATAACCAATCCATGCAAGCGTCTATAAACAACTTAAATTTAATGCATTTTTATTTAGGGTCAAGTATGAATAGACCACATAGATTTGCTTTTGAAAATAAACATTCTATCCCTATTTAACCTTAGGTTAAAATTCATAGTCAAACCGGCATCAATTCATCTGATATATCGATGTATTCAATGTAATAAAATACGGCAGCACAAAAAGTTAAGAGAAGAAATTGCTTCTCATGAGATAGGAATATTACATCTATCTGCAAAGAAGAGCAATAAAACAAAAAACTCCATAGAAAGGAACTGTGGTATCCGACTTATAATTCCTTCCATAGGCAAACGGAAGTGTGCGGTGTATGAAGCGATTCTGCCCGTAGCGAATCAATATTACATCTACTAATCACACCAATATATCCAATCCATTGACCCAATTTAACCACGAAACAAATAACCTAAGATTACCCTCCCCTAATATAACTTTACAAATCTATACAGCCATTCACGCCTGACTTAAGTTTAACATTGATATATTTTAATTTATCGGAAAACAGAAATCATAAATAAACTTAAAGAACAAAATTAAATAAATGGAAATGATTTTACACAAATAAATAAAAAATACATCAAATAACATTTTAACTACTTTAGTCAGATAGGAAACTAATGCAATTATTTTAAATACGAAAAGTTTTTAATTTAATGTTCATTAATTGTAAAGTTCTTAGTGTTTTCAAATTAATATTGTTCGTTATATCTTAGAAAGTTCTTACGGTTTTAGAAATGTTCATCTTTTACAATTGCTTGCCATTTGAAATCCAGCGTTAAATTTCCCGATGATCCTGTGGTCCTCTGAATATAAGAAAAGCGATGTTTCATTTTTCCATTTTATAACAACTGAAGGGATTGAACGTGCGTCCTTCAATCTCTTCTCCCGCACCTCCGCACTAACATCTATCTGTCACATCGTAATAATCATAATAACTCACTAACTAATAATTTCCAAACTTGTCCTTTTATATTACTTTGAAAGATTGACTTAACATTATGTCATCGATGTGTTGATCCTTTTCGTTGAGGTCCGATTTCCCAATGGATTTATTTCATTTGCTAAAAGTTTCTATTGTTTTCATATTTGACCGATGTTTTTACATTTAAATGCCCAAGGCTGGTTTACATTTGACTAATTAAATTTATCATTTCCATTTCTGATTAATTAACCTGTTTTCCAAATCAAAGATATATTTAAAGATAAATCTAAAGATATAATTTTATTTCCAAATCTTTTTAAAATTTAGTTTTAAAATACTTTTTCTTAAAAAAGTTTAATTTTAATAATTTTTCATTATCTGTGCGATTTAATATATAAGAGTTTAAGATGATATTTAATTTCAATTTTTAATTCTTAAAGAAAATTTTTAAATGCGAACTTTTTAATTTACTTTCATGTTTAATAAATAAATAAAAAAACGATGTAACGAACGTCTGTTCTCGTTACATTTTAGATCTTGTACTTTTTTTTATAAAAAAGTACGTTCAAATACTTTTTTTTTCATTTTAAAAAGAAAATAATACTTTTAAAGTTTTCATTCCATCTGTGCGATATATTATATACATTAAACTTTTAATTTTCAGTTTTTAAGTTAAGTTTTTTTCTTTTTAATAAATCAATTTTTATTTATAATCTTTTTATTTTAATTTAAAATAATGTAACTGCATATTATATACTGTCACAATATATACAGAAATATTTAACTATTCAACAGTGAACAAACAATTGGTACATATTATAAGCTCACTTTACACAAAATCTAATTCACAGCAGTCAAAAATTAGCTGAATTACAAACAAATGAACTTTGTGGATACAAATAAATCTTTAACTCAACTACTAATAATTATTACTCTCATTATTTAATACTTGGATACTTTATCTTACTTTTTTAATCAATGTGGACACTTTACATTTAAAACAAATAGTCAATTATTTTTCAAATGATAATTTCTAAAAAATATTTGGTTAACATGTATTTTAAAGAAAAGTTCTTTTTCAAAATGTTATCAAATCATAATCTATACATTCAATAAATATAAAATGGAGTGATTTATTTAAAAATTTTTTGTAACTTCAGTTGCATTAAAATGCAACTAATTTTTTTTTTAAATTTGCTAACAATTCATATTATAAAACATAACTTGTTGGTATTAAATATAAACTAAAATAAAACATAAAATGGTTAAGATAAAGTTTAAATATTTTCTTTTAAACTTATAAAGAGATTATATAATCATGTTTTTTTTCTTCATGATAGCAAATATTAATCAGTTTTGAAATATGAAGTAGGCAATGTTCCTTCATTTTAACTAGAGATTTGTTCAAAAATATATGCAAAGATTCAGTTGGCAGTTTTTTTATTCTACTCAGTCAGTATAATGAAGGTTCTCTGTATCTGGAATAATGTGAGAATCCAGATTGATTGCATTAAAAAAAATTGACTTTACATTTTATTTCTTGTTTTTGAACACCATTGTTTTTACTCATTTAATAATCTTGTGTTTTTAACACCTTTATGATCAGATTTTATTTTAATTACAAGAATTTCAAAAATACTTTCAGTGTTTAATTGAATGAACATGCAAAACACTTGTTTTTAAATCTCTTATCAAAACTGGTTTAAATTTTTTAATTTAATTATTTATAACCTTTTTTTTAATTGTTTTGCAATGCATTTGGGTAAAAGAAGTTTAACATAATTTACTTATTTTTCTTAAATTTAATATTTTTTACAAACCTATTACTTAATCTAATTTTAAGTATGACAATTAATAATTTATTTTAACATGCATTTACATATTGTCTATTATTAGTTCATTATATATATTTTTAAAAAACAAACAAACTTTGAATGTTACATTTATTATCATCCTCACAACTCTGAAAATCATATCTTAACAATGTGGAAAGCCACATGGCTGAGACTGAAATGAATAAGACATTGTTCACTTCAGTATATTTTATAAATCATATTTTGAAATGCCAAAACTTGCATAGCCACCATACTGTAAATAACTGAATTAAATTAAACTTATTGGGGTTGATTAGTTAAGACAAATATTAAAATTAAAAAAATAAAATAATGATGAATATATCTCAATACATTTATACAAGAGTAAAAGGAACATTTTATTGGAACATTAGATATCTAGTGTATTGGAGATGAGATAGAATATTTAGCAAATGGAAAAAAATGTTATGCAGATTTTTAAAATTATTTAAATTGAAACTAAATTTATGATAAGAGTTAGATGAAATTAGTAATCATTTAGGATTAGAATGAGAGATTCAGAAATAAAGAAGTTTAGCAAGAAATGGAGAAAATTTAAATTTGTCATGTGAAACATGTAGGTCTGACATTTTTAGAATGTAACAATTTTAGTAAAGATAAAGTATCACATGATCACCATTTCTTATGCTTGCTTATAACTGTTATTAAACAGGTAAAACTCACTATATGTATTGCCACTCATTGCAAACAATGGATGCCAGAAGGCTTGTGCATAAAATCCTAAGATCTAGGTGCAATGCTCTCAGATCCAAGGCTCCTCACTGACGAAGGCCACAAGCCAGAAACTAGCCTGGGGATATTGGATGAGTAAGCACTAGATGGGGATTTTATGCACAAGCCTTCTGGCATCCATTGATTACTCTAGCTTGCTGTGTGTGGCAATACGTATAGTGAGTTTTGCCTGTTTTATAAAGGTAAAGTAGTGATAAAATTGTGTGATATAGAAAATGAGGTGGAGAAAAATAATATATTAGGAATAAAGTATTGGAAAGCAAAAAAAGAGGATTCTTTAAAAATGAGATAAAACAAATACAAATAAATATTAAGAATTTTATGAGTGCAATATAGATAAATTAATGTTAACTAATACTTACTATATAGATATCTTTGGATACGGTATAGCTACATTATACACTATCACATACAGAAGGTGGCAAAATAAAATATATTTTTTGTATTATTATTTTTAACTTCTTTATAATTTTATCTTCTGAAAGAAGAGGGGAAACATCGCTAAAGGCATCCCACAATAGATTTATCAAAGACTATCACCATGACAATAAATGTATTTATGAAATGGAAAAGGGGGCAATAAAAAAATTCAATAATGTAATATGTAATTTGATTATGACATTTTCATTGTTAGTGAGTTTTAAATTTTTATCTGAACTTTTTTTTTTTTAAATTAATAATAACCAGCTGTCTTTAAAATGTATAGGAAGTAACCCATTAAATTCTCAGATGTATTAGTAAAGTCTACAAAAATATTTAATTTTACTTTCTTTACATGTTGAATTTATTCATCTAAATGCCAAAAATTAATTTTTTATTAGAAAGTCTGGTTTCCAAATGCAATTTGCAGTTGCGATGATCAGTTTGTTGAATTTTTATTTATTAATTTGTCCGTTATTCTAAATAATCTAATAAGTGCTTGAGCACCGTCCCAACAGCGTGAAAAAAATTCGGGTAAAATACCATTAATCCCAAATTCCTGTTCAGAACTTTTTTTGGAATTGTGAATTTTTTTAATTTCAAGAACAGATTTTTTACTTAATAATTTTTTATTAGTCATTACTTCCTTGTTCTTAAGACATTAAATACTAAAGATAAAAAAAAACAGGCTGCTTGTTGCGATTAGATTTACTTGTATGGTAGATATTTACTGAAGGGTTTTTTTAAAAAAAAAATATTTGTAAATGTGATTATAAACTAATTTATCGACTGTAAAAGATTAAAGATTACATTTGAAATTATGTTTGAATAATAGGAGGTTTTGAGTAATAAGTGTTCAGTTTAATGATATTTTGCCTATATTTTGAAAGTTGTTTATATCATAGTTGTTTAATTATTTAGTAGCTTTATTTAGTATTCAATTGCTTCTACATTTAGAATGAAAAAATTTCTTTGACTGATGAAAGTAGAATCAATTGTTATTGAGCAAAAGTTTCAATTTCCATTGGATGAAAATGTAAAAAAGGGATGGGTTAATTATCATGTGACTATTTAATTGTAATATCTCAAACTTTTATGAGTACTAGACAAAAAGTAATCTAACTTCTGAAAAAGTCTCCCAAGCTATTCAGATTTCAATATTATAAACAAAGAAACTCTTTTAAAAATATAGTATTTCATAAGAGAATCAAGCTTAGGGTTATATCCTAATATGGCTATATTTTTGTTTTATGGTCAATGCATCAACAGTTATATGATTAATCTACACTGGTGTAAGAACTTTAGTTTCCTGCTAAAAATAGTAAGATACTTATTTAATAACTATTAATTGAACAGATAAATGGATTGAATGTGGGCCTTAGCTTTCCTGATTCAAACATCATACATTGGACATGGATACACTAATTACTATGCTGTGAGACATCTAATCAAGCAGCAACACTATTATTAATAAAATGTGTCCTTTAACATGTGATGGTATTTTATAAAAGGAAATATTCAGGTATATGCAAAATGTAAAATCTACTTAAGACTTGGATACTGTATATGAAAGTGCTTTTGCATAAGGAGTTGGGAGATTTAAAATAATATAGCTGTTCTTAGTGAAAATTCTATTCTACAGGGAGGAAGTTACATGTACATGAATAAAAATATTTTTTGTTTTAAACAAAAAAAACATACACTTCATTTAGTGAAGAAAACTGAGTGATATTGGATTACTGGTGATTTGATATATATATATTTACAATCATTAATTTGATATTTTTAATATTAATTCCCCTGAAGTTATGATATTGAAATAGGTTATGCAATTGTTTTGGGATAATATTGTTAGTTTTTATTGAATAATATTTTTTTCATTAATAAGTATAATAAAAATCTATCTATCTATCTATCTATCTATCTATCTATCTATCTATCTATCTATCTATCTATCTGTCTGTCTGTCTGTCTGTCTGTCTGTCTGTCTGTCTGTCTGTCTGTCTGTCTGTCTGTCTGTCTGTCTGTCTGTCTGCCTGCCTGCCTGCCTGCCTGCCTATCTATCTATCTATCTATCTATCTATCTATCTATCTATCTATCTATCTATCTATCTATCTATCTATCTATCTATCTATCTATCTATCTATCTATCTATCTATCTATCTATCTATCTATCTATCTATCTATCTATCTATCTATCTATTTATCTATTTTTTGGCAACATGAATGCATGTGTTGATATTAATTAGAAAAATAATGATATTGACTTGTGAATTTAAATAGTTTGTTATCCCTGAATTTTTGCATAACACATGAACTAATCACTATAAATATTTTATTACAACAGAAAATCATTATAAAGCATTTTCATTATATTAATAGTCAAAAAACGTGAAATCTTATAATGTAATATGAACTATAGATAACAGCTAAACTCTTACTTCTATTTTTAAACATCTTATAACTCTCCAAGCAATAAATTGTTTGATTGATTTTTGCCCCAGCAGTTTAACTAAATAGTTGTTACTAGTTCCTGGATCTCTTTTAAGCCAAATATAACAAAACTAGTTTGAGATTAACTGGATGAAATTATTAAATATTTAAACTGCTTACTAAGTGCTTTACTTTAATATGATTTCTCAAGCAAAATTGTCATATGATTTCTAACTTAAATATAAAAAAAGTCATTAGTATTATACATGTAGTTATAGTTAGAATGTTTAAATTTTAATATCAAATTGAACATTGCAATAGTATTTATATAAAGATTGAGTTGCTTGAATATTGTGCCACTTCATTTCTAGATTGATGATGTCAGAAACATATGTCCACTAGAAATGGTTTGACATTTTTCATCACAAATTGATGCTTGAAAGATTGTGAATTTTTTTACGAAAGACATTAATTTTAATGTTAGTAAATTATTACATATTTTTATAGTACTTAAGTAATTATGTATGTATATATTACAATGTGTCATGTTATATATGACTTGCTTTATTAATTAATTATTAATGTGTAAAAAAAAAAACATATATGGTGTTCTCTAATATTCATGAATTTCAATATCTCTAGGTAAACATTTGAAACCAAACAACATACAATCGAATTTTTTACTGTATACATATATTTATAGATCTAATGTAATAATAATTAAATTTGTTAAGTGCATACTCATTATGTAAAGTAATATATATTAAGGTTATATAAGATCATGCGTCTGAAAAATGACAGTATGGACCTCTACAAATCTAAACACAAGATTTATTTAAAAGACAAGAGCGGCCACTCTTATCTTCAACCTACTTTTTAAATATATAGGTGAATCTAATCTAAAATTGCACATAAAAATATCAAAAATAATTAATACAAAAATATAATAATGCATCTATAAAAGAAAAAACAGCAGCTTAATAAACCGAGAGATAGATAAAGCACATTCACGTTTATATTCAAGACCAGTATGTTTCACTACTAAATCATATGCACTTCACTACTTAATCAATTATTTTTTATATTATCAAACAAAAGTGATGAAATTTTTATTTAATAGTTCATATCAGATACTTCAAATGTAAAATAACGGTTCATTTATAATAACAAGTATACACAAAACAAGAAAATGGATGACACATACATATAGATCCATGCAAAAAATTTATGAATTTCTAAGTCTGTGATTTTCTATTTGACATTTTTTCCAAACTTCAGATTATTGAAATGATTGGGAAGGACCTCTATTTATATATATAAAAAAAGATTTTACTTTTTATTGCACTTAAGAGTTATTTAAATAAATAATACCCTATATCAGGGGTGGGCAAGTGTTTTGGCTTGAGGGCCACTTTGTGGAAGCAAAGGTTAGCGGAGGGCCACACCTTTTTTTCATGACACAATAAACCCATTGTTTTATTCCCTATATTACCAAAAAAATATTTGATTGTCCATTCTTCATTAAACATAAGACATTCATCACCGATTTTGCATTTTTTCGGAGGGTTCATGGTTTCACCAAAGTTGGAAATGTATATATTTGCTAATGCAAAGACAAAATTGCAATTAACCAGATCAACTGGAAAAGCACTGCTTATTATATCTACACTGCACATTTGTATTGATGTGGCATCCTAGTGGAAAATACGAGATGAATCTTTGGTCGCGCACGGGAAGGAAATCTCTGTTCAAGGCAGATTTTTCTAATTGTCTTGACAGACCACATAAAAACTCATAGCAGGCCGCATGTGACCCTCAGGCTGCTATTTGTCCACCCCTGCCCTATATATTACCTATATAGTCACAGGTATATAATAAGCCTGTATTTCAGTTATTAAATAAAATATATTTTTATAGTTGGGGGGATCCTCTTCAATAATCTACTGTAAATATCTTAAACTGAAAATAAAGGTAACATACAATAAAAACTGTTTTTTTCACTCTAACTCAAGTGAAAATTCAAATTGGTATATAAATTATATTTGCATATTAGCTTTTCCGGTTTTTGGTTCTCATCAAAAATGAAAAATCAATCTGAAAACCTAGTTAGCACTATCATCTGGTATGCCTAATTTACTCACATTTATATAGATGACAAAAATTAGTGTGAAGCCAGATTACTGATACCTGTGCGTAATTTAAATGTAAACTTTAAAAGAAAGTCAAATATATAAAAGGGCAAGAAGTACGGAAGTAAACTATCTTCCTGCCACACTTATGACCTAGAGTTTAATCTGGCAAAGTAAAATTTTCGTTCAAAAAGTTTAACATTTTTCTCTTTGGCAACTACTCCATAGTCAATCCAGCTAATCAGTAATAAAAAATTGATATTTAATTGTTTTTATTTGATAAAATGAGAATGGAAAATGCCAGGCTTAGTTAAGACTTACATATATATATAGTTCCTTTATGAAGGCTATTAGAAAAGTTTTTGTTCTACAATGGGCTATTTATTTAAAAAAAGCTATTTTCTCTTTATATTAGTTTCTATTAGCCATGATAAAAAGTGAGAAACTAATCTCAGGATATAATCATTGTAGTGTATAGAACATTCTAATGTCAGATCATGTTTCAGTCTTGTGTTGTTAGCCGAGAGGTATCGCAGCCGCCATGCAAGCAAGTAGTTGATTGCAGACGGTTGTGGGTTCGCGTGCCGGCCGATGCTATGACATATGGAAAAAAAAAGATCATGTTTTAAATATAAGTTTGAAAGTCATTATATTTTATGAGAATATATACATATTAAATGGTCTTGTAATAAAAAAGTAGTGCATCTTCCTGCCTTCTGGGGTTCAATTTCAAGCCAAGAGAAATTTTTTTCATGTGTCTTAAAAAAAAATTTTCTCCAGTAAGCTCATCACTAGTAGGTAAATGACTATATATATAATTATGCTTAGCTAAAGGTAAATTATATTATTATTTTTACTCTTTCTTCATGACAAACTATTGGAGAAGTTTTTTTTCTCTTTATATTTATATTTATGTAACAAATACATTCAGTGACTCAAAAAATCTATAAGCATAGTTACATGTAATCACATTCAATTTTTAGCCTTTTACACACGTGCGCGCGCATATATTATGTGTGTGTATGTAAATGAACATGTATAAAAACTTTTAAAAACAATCAGAATTTTTTTAAAAAATTTATCGTAAATAAAAGATAAGACAGTATGCATCACACCTTCCAACTTAGGAAAAAAGTAGAAAATCAGGTAGATAAGAATGTATACTTCCATACTTAGTGTTTATGTAGAGTTATTTTTAGAATGAGTATAAATAGATAATTCTTATGCAATAAACTACAGTATAATTCAATTATTATTCTAAAATTTGGTAGTTAAAAAAAATCTATTATCTGGAAAAATATAAGAGTATTCGTATGTTATTCCGTTTACTAAGCTTGCCCGTCATTTTTTCAATTATTATTATACAGTTTCAGGGGCATACGATAAATATTTAAAACAAAATAGCAGTCAAGAAACAGTCATATTTAATATTTTCTTGAAGGTTTGTGTTGATGGTGTTTTAGTTGTATTTATATATTAGACTATTTCCGTCATCTAATATAAGTATCGAATGTCTTTAGAAAAATTTAATTTTATTTAAATATTCCACATACATTCAACTGTTAGTAATAGCACACAGATTAGTATGTGTACTTTGGTCGGAGAGATATTATTCTCTCTTCTTCAGATGTCGCTGGACTGACCAGTGACAGTCCTAGCATGGGAATCAAACTTGGACCCTTAGATTTTTGAGCCTTAGAATTTTAAGGTAATGCTCCAACCAATTGAGCCATCCTATCAAAGGCAACATTTAGTAGAGATTTCATATACTTATTTATGAGGTTACTTCTGATTTCTCCACTTTTTCCTAAAAGCAAAGTTGCTTAGTAGTTTTCATACATTATGTATAGTCATATTAAGTTGATTTATGGATTGTTTGCCATTGTCATTTGAGTAATTTCTTTAAATTTTCTTCTTTGTACTTTTTCTTCTCTATCCAATATTTTTGTATTTTCCCAATGTTTTTGTATTTTCATTGGTATATACATGGTCTGCTACCTTAGGCACATCTGTTTTCTCTCTTCTGATCATCAGTTTGTATTCTTGCAAGCACTTTTCAATTGAGATGACTGGTCTCACCAATATACATTCTTCCACATTCACATGGTATTTCATAGATACCAAAAATAGCAGACAAATCAAAGAAAATCTGCAATCAGTATAATATCAGAATAGCTTTTCAGAGCCATACCACACTATGAGGAATTCTAATATCTACAAAGCCTAAAGTTGAAAAGTTGGAAAAAAAATTGCATTTTGAAATACCATGTAAATGTGGAAGAACGTAGATTGGTGAGACCAGTCATCCCATTGAAAAGCACTTCAAGAACATAAGAGAGAACAGAAGTGTCTATGATAGCAGATCATGTATGTACTAACGAACATATGTTCAATTGGAAAAATACAAAAATATTAGATAGAGAAGAAAAGACATAAAGAAGAAAAATTTAAAGAAGCTGCTCACATGACAATTGCAAATAATCCCATAAGTCAACCTAGTGTGATTATAAATAATGTATGAAAACCACTAACCAACTTTGGTCTCAGGAAAAAGTGAAGAAATCAGGAGGACCCTCATCGATAAGCATATGAAATTTCTACTGACTGCTGCCTTTGGCAGGATCGCTCAGTTGGTTAGAGCATTACCTTAAAATTCATTCCTCAAGAATCTAAGAATCCAGGTTTGATTCCCATGCTAGTACTATCACTGGTCAGTCCAGAAACACTTAAAGAAGAGGGGAGAATAATACCTCTCAAAACATTGTGCATATATTAACCTGTGCGCTATTACTAACAGTTGAATGTATTTGGAATATTTAAATAAATGTTAAATTTTTCTAAAACCATTCAATATTCATATTAGATTATGGAAATAGTCCAATGTAGAAACACAGTTATATTTAATATTTAGTTTTTTAATTATTGTTGGTTTAAGAAAGAAAAATTATCTGCAAAAATTAATTATATTTACACTTTATTTATTATCATTATTTTTGTATCAAATTCATTTATTGCTCATTAATGCAAATTTCAACTTATTAATACAAAAATAAAAAATATATAAAAAACATATAGTGTCATATAGTGCTCATTAATGCATACTTTTCATAAAGACAGAATTCAATACCTTTATAAATACTCTACTGCCAGCTGTTCTATCAAAGGAAAATTGCAAACATTTATCATTTTTCCAAAGTGGTAGTGACAAAAATAAAGATGCTGAATGTAACCAACTACAACAATGTTCAGAGCATGTTGATATTTACATTATACTATAAAAAAATTGAAATAATCCTTCTGATTGGAATTTATATTTATTAATGTTTTAAAACTTAACAACTGATATATATTCAGTAAAGCAAAATTAAAAAAAATATTTGTAGGTCCCCTACAACATTATAATTAAAAAAATGGTTATCAGGCTTAATAGATAGGATAATACACAAGTACCAATATAAGTAATTCAAACATATGTTAGCTTTTAAAAGCTTTGTGGTTTATTAGTAACTCATATGCCTGTCATTTCCATTGCTTGGTTTGAATCTAGGCTGGATATAATTTTTCACACAAATAGTCCATATCTATCTAACATTGGTCAGTATCTGAAGATGTACTTTGCTTCATTAATATTTATTATTATTCTGCTATTTCCCCCTATTATTGAGACACTTTTGGACCATTCAAATATCAGTTTTTTGTATGCATCCTTATATATAATAATACCAGTAGTTCTTTGTTTGCATTCCTATACACATATATACCACATAGCAAGCATTCATAAACGAGTATGGTCATTCCAAAGAAAGAAAAGAAGAAAATAAATCCCTAGAAATAAGTTTTGCAATGACTATACAAACCAGTCTTGACAAATAATTCTACATATAGAATAGGCTGAGCTATTTTTCTGATTGTTTGATAATTTGTGATGCTGTCTTTTAATTTCTTCAGAAATTTTTCTTTCTAAAATACTTTAACAATATGTCTAACTGTAGCTTTTTAATGTATTCTATTCTCTGACAATACTTCCCAATGGAAACAATTAATATCACATTACTTTTAAATTTCTTTGAAATAATCCTTATAACTCATCATCGGCATCATTTTCAACCATTATCAATCCACTGCAGGATGAAGGTCTTTCCAAATTTAATTCATCTTCTCTGATTACTAGCCTCTCTTCTTCACATCACCCCAGCACACTTCCTTATTTTATCCATCCATCTCACATGTGGTCTCTTTTTAGGTTTTTTACAATTTTTGAAATCCAGCATAAGATTTCAACTTTCATTATATTATTATCTGCATAGCAATATGTCCACCCCAACTCCACTTCAGTTTTTTAATTCTTTCAATAATAATAGTAACACCTGTTTATTCTCTCATCCATATATTTTGGTTTTGATCTCTTCCTGTTACTCCTAACATACATCTCTCCATACTTTGTTGAATGGTATGAAGTCTCTATATTGCTCTTCTTTTAAGGGTCCCGAGTCTCATATCCATAAGCAAGAACTGGTAACACACATTTATTAAAAACCTTCCTTTTCAAAGACATAGGCATATTTCCTTTTAATATTTATTTTTACCAAAAGTACTCAAACCAAATTTAATTCTATGATTAATTTCATCCATTATGTTTCCAACTGTAACAATCTGACCAAGATATTGGTAGTTGTTAACTTCTTTCAATTCATATCATTACCAATCTTTATTTTCTTATTTAAATGCTTATAATTTCTACAATACAAATTTAAAATATTTAAACAGAAAAAATAAAGGGAAAAAACAATGGAATATATATTAATTAAAAAACGTGTTCAATAAACATAAAAATTGATCAAACCAAGCTTATAATTTTGAAATACTAAAAGCTCTAATATATGAATTTTATTACAATATAGGCCTATAACCTTATGTTGAAATAATGTAAATGTTGAATAAATGTAGAAACAATTGCTGAAGCATATTAATTTTACAACGAATAATAAATCACATTTTATCTTAACATTAGTCAAAAGAATAATTGTCTAAAGTAAAGAATATTTTACAATTAGTAAAAAATTAACAAATCAGATCTTTTCTTACCAAAGCGAGTAATGCTGTGTGCTTAATTTCTCACATGTCATTGTTTGTTGGCGGATGGATAAAAAGAATCTAAATGATGAGAGATTTATTCGTTAAATTTTTCAAAAATGCTAACGCTACCTACTGACAGTGAAAAGATTAGTGTTTATCTTATTTAAAACCCAACACCTGTTTTATATTTGAAATAATCAAATTTTTATTAAAATCTGTAAATATTTTTTAAACATATTTCTGTGTTCATTTATTGAGAGTAAAAATCATTTCAATGTTAATAAATAGAAAATTATGTAAATAGATATATCAATTTCTATCAATTTAAAGAGCCTTTAGGACCTCAAGTGATCAAGTTAAATCTGATATCCATGTCAGTAGATCAAATGTGAACAATGATATTTTTTCTTATCTCCATTTTTTTTCTAACTACATGGAACAAAGGAAGCATGCAACATCTGTTTTTTTTCTGGTAAGAAAAAATCCTATTAATTGTAAAATTAATGTGCTTTATTTTATATGGTTATGGGTTATATATTGTAATATTCGTATTTTAGTTTTTCAAAATTATAAGCTTGATATGATCAATTCAAGTTATTTCAACATGTGCTTATGGGCATATATTGTAATATAATTTGTATTTTAGAAGATATAATTTTTTGTATTTTGAAATTATAAGCTTGGCTTGATTAGACTTCTGCATCTTTTGGATGATATTGCATATTATCAAAACATCTCCCCCCCCTCCTCACATATTTCAGCACTTTGTGCTGCTATTATTGTAATAACATTCATATTTTAGAAATTATAAGCTTTTAGTATTTAGACTGTGCTCACTGCCATTTTGAATTCTAAAGACTCTCCAAAACACTGCTGGCACATCCAAATGACCCCATGTAGATTATTCAATGTCATTTATCATTTGGATATGTCAGCAGTAGTTTTGGGTGATCCTTAGAATTCAAAATGGCAGTGATCACACTCTAAATCAGCACCACAGAGATTTATCACTGGTAGGTAACAATTTTAAATGGCAGTTTCTGTATATTATTTTCTTTAAACTCTTTTGCAGGGCTTACTTCAAATTATTTAACCATTGAGAACTCCACATGGTTGAAGTAGGTATATATTAAAATTTAGCCTACCATATATTCATTTCCCAATACTTAATTTATGCAGAAAATTAGCAGTTTAATTTAATAAACAATCTTCTCAAAATGACCATTTTGTAGTCTCTCTCTCTCTCTTTCACTTGTTGACTTACATATGAAGTTAATTGCTTCTAGTCAAATACTATGACTGAAATTCTTAATCTGATACTTAAAATGTCATCAAGTCTTTTCTCTCCTAAGACAACTACTAATAAAAAAAATGCTAAGCCAAACTTTTTAAAAGCTGTTACCATGTGGTCTAAATCCCTTCTCTATAATTACAACTATTCTATCAAAGGCTTTACTATAAAAAAAATTTGTTATCATTCACATATTATGGTATCAATAGTCATTCCTTAATTTACATATTATCATTGGAATATATATTGTTCTATTAGTACAAATTCCTTTCTCTTACCTATTACAAAATTTAAGCAATGACAATTTATAAAGACATTCTTGCTTAATATATAATTAATCTAATTAAAAAAAAAAATTTATATTTGTAATAAAAAGAAACATTCACACACTTTTATTAAATTATTATAACTGAAATATTTAAAGATTTAACTAAAATATTTATTATTATTGTACTTATATATATATTTAATAAAATAATAAAAAATGCATATATTACAATGCAGAAAGTCTCTAGGCTCCATTCTAGAATTATACTACAATATCAAGAAGTTGTTTTACATTCTTGAAACTTTTATTTTTCTGTATAGCTTTCCTTGCTAGATTACAATTATACTTACTTATATCACTATGAACTCTTTTTCACACCATTTTACAAACTTTGAGATATTCAATCATTTTAAATGCATCAGTTTTATATATTTTCGTATCCCTTCTTTTTTTTCATAAATTATCTTGACTCAGTAGAAATTGTACTGGTCAATTGCTATCTTTTTGTATCAACTATCTTTTTGCAGTTTTTAAAAGTGTATCAGTTATCTTCCTAATGATTTTGTTCAAATCTGAATCATGTCCACAATTTGTTAATATTTGAAAATGATTTGAAGTTCTAATTTAAATTCATTGGAATGTTACTGAAGATTAAGAACTAATTGTGAATATTGTTTTTCTTAATAACTTTTGTCTTTCTAGTTTTGCATTAACATGTATGTTAATCTCACTAATCGATGATCACTTCCTGTGTTGAATTTACTAAGAACATTACAATCTTGAAATACATACTTTCTATTAGTCAAAATGAAATTCAATTTTGCTGAATCTTTATTTGGAATGTTTCCATGTCCATTTCGGTTTAACATTTTTCTCAATAAAAGAATTCATAAGATAAAGTTTTTCTTTTTCTGCCAACTTTACAAGTCTATGTCTTCTCTCATTTCTCTTACCAAAACCAACTTTTATCTTTCATTTGTTTACCAATTCCAGCATTAAAGTCTCCAATAACAATTTTAAAATGTTGTTTAGTCTGATCAAAATCCTTTCTGTACATCCTTATAAAAATTCTCTACTTCTTCATCTCAAAGAGAAATTATTTCAGCATAAACCTGAATATCTGCATTTGATATCTGCTATTAAGTTGAATAACTAATCTTGTCTAATATACCATCAATCTCCACAATGTTGTTCTTCCACTTCTTATTTATAATGAATCCTACCCTATTTCTACTTCCGATATTTGTACCTTTGTAGTACAGTACATGTCCAGATTTTAAATCAATTGTCTATTCACCTTTTAACTTCTCAAAGTCCAATAATGTCCCATTTACAGTTCTTACAATTCTTGCAAACTTCTTTCACTTCAAAATGATCTGTAGTTGTAAATACCTAAAGAAAAGGTCATCATCAAATGGCAGCCTGGGACCACAATCGGGTTATTCTTAGCATCCTATAACTACTGCAAATAAATTAGCTATTAGAACAAATATTTTATCTAATTTATTGTATGAAAATGAAATTTGAACTAGTCGTACATATAAATAAATATATACATAAGTTTATATTATATGGTTAATAAATCGTACATTTCTTAACAGTAATTAAAAAAAAACTGAATAAGAAAACTTGAGTAAACTTTTTATTTTTTTAAATATTGTCGGTTAGTTTTCACTTCTAATCTTATTATTTTATTGGTTTTATTTTATAGAAAAGTTCACCTCACACCCAAACAGTGTTAGCTTTTGCATTAATAGACGAGTCTATAAAACAAAATGTAACAAAGACATTTTCAGTTATATAGTCACTTGTTTTGCCACAAATGATGGCTATATAATTCAATTTTTCATTTTCTCTTTTCACTGTACGATCTGAACGTGATAACGAATGGCGTATTTATTTCAACTCAAGGAATAGCATTTAAAAAATACATTGTTTTAAAAAGTAACAATTTTTAAGCATAATTCTATTTTTAGGCTAAAGAGGTCATGAACAGGGGGAAAGCTGCCAGCTCAGTTTAAAAACAAAATAGTAATATTGAATATCAGTCACGTGGTCTAACCAATAACCTAGTAACCACCTACACCAAGAGTTTTCTTAGATAGAAGATTCTTAACGATTATTCTTTGTCTTTACACTTTTTAATAAATTAGAATTTTTGTAACTGGATAACTATTTTGCTTTTTTATTTATTTTATTGCTTTTTTCGGGTTTTTTTAAAAAATCAAATTGAAAGCTTTTAAAACATGTTATTAGCTTTTGCACAAAAAGTAAGAATATTTTTTAATTAAATTTTCTGCAATAATTTTTTTTCCTGAATATAAATTAAAATGTCGTTTTTTTATATAACGTAAAATGTATATACACTGTAAATATTTTATTTTATTATACATTATATTTAACCATTATTATATAAAAAGAAAAATGATTATTGTAAATCATAATGCTATACATTACTAAATAATGAATTCGAAATCTCTGGGCATATGTAATCTCATTATCCGCGGTAAAAATTTCATTTTTTAAGACTTATATAGTCACAATATACTCAATTGCGACTTATTATTTTTTGGACACATATATCATTGTTATTTATGACTATTTATTAGGCTAAAGATTGTTAAATTGGTATTAGATTTTAAACTCAATTAAAGATCGCAGCTGACGAAGCTAGATCAGAGGAAATGCATTTTAGAGAAAAGTAGCTTTTTTCTAATATTAAGCATTATCTATCTATCCATTGTAGAAAGTCTTCTCCCAGTTTAATCCAGTTTTTCTTATCCATAGCATGTTTTCTCCATATCACATCAATAAATTTATTTTTCAACTATCCATTTCTCATGTGATATCTTCCTACATCTTTAATAATCTCTTGGGATCCACTTTAATACTACACCTTGTCATCATTTCCACCTATTATCAAATCCACTAAATATCTCTCCAAGTTTAATCCAGTTTATCGATCCACAGCCTCACTTCTACACAGAATATCAAGTAACTTTCTTATGATCTATCCATCTCGCATATGGTCTTTTTCTAGAGTATTTTACAATCTCTTGGGATCCAATTTAAAACTTCAACTGTCCATTTATTATCCTCACTTCTAGCATTATATCCAGCCTAGCTCTATTTTAGTCTTCTAATTCTTTCAGTGATATCATTAATACTCTTGTTTGTTTTCTAACTCAGTTATTTTGCTTTCAATTCTTTCTTGTGGCTCTGAACCTACATCTCTCCATACTTCTGTGAGTGATCTGAAGTCTCTATGTTGCTTGTTCTTCTGTTAGTATCCAAACTTGTTTTCAAATGTATATATATTTCCTAAGTTATTTTTATCAAAAATATACATCATCCAAGTTTAATTCTATGATTAATTTAATCCATTATGTTCATATCTATTCATAATATGATAAAAGTATTTGTAGTTGTTATCTTCATCTAATTCATAATAGTCAATCTTTTTTTCCTCTTCTAAAAAAGATCATTAAATATTACTTTAGTCTTTTTAGCATTTATTTTTAGATGAATGTACTTAATTTTATTTGATAACTTTTGCAAAAATTTGTTACAGCTGAAACATTGTTTGCAAAACAACCACATCATTTTGCAAATCCAGATGACTTAAATATTTTTCACTTACTTTTTCTCCTTTCAATTTAAACCACAAAATACATGTTATAAAATTGCTGTAAAAAGTTTTAAAAATACAGTATCACTCCAATATACATCTTTCTCAATCTTATTGCTTTTAGTAATATCATGTAATCTAAACATCACTGCTGCTTTTGTCATTCTTCAGAATGTGACAATATTCTGAGTCTACTTCCTGATGTTTCAAGGCTTTCATTACTGTGGAAGTTCTTATAGATTCAAATGTCTTTTTATAATCTATAAATCCAAAACATAATGACAAATCATATTCATTGTTTTTTTCTATAATTTATCCCAATACATGGGTGTCAGTTAATGTGCTAAAATCACTTTTAAATCCAATTTGTTCTTTTAATTAACTCGAATACAAAGTTCACTGTAGATGTGTTGTAATTATTTTGTCTTTTTTATATAATTTCTCCCAATATTTGAATGAAGTCTACTGTGCTAAAACAACTTTTAAATCCAACTAATTTGAATCCAAAATTGATTGTAGATGTGTTATAATTATTTTGGTAAAGTTTTGTATAGAAATGAGAAAAGATTGATATTTCTATAATTTCCGATTTCTTCTCTTTTAAATTGGCTTTCTTAAATATCAATATTAATTTCTTCCTGTCAATTGGTACATCTTTATCATTTAGATATTTGATACATAGCTCTTTACTAACTTTTTTATTTTATTTCTGGAGACAATAATAATTTTATCATTTTCTGAACTTTTTCTTTTCTCATACATTTAATTGCATGTCTCTATTATTCCAGTCTCACTTTTTCATCTAAAATGTGTGGCAATTTTGAATATTACTTTACTTTTCTTGTATAATTTTTTGTTGAACTTTTTCACACACTTCATGATATCATGTTTCTTTTTTAGTAATAGTCCCATATTTTCTTTTTATCACTGAAATTGTTTTTCTTCCAATATTAAGATATGTTATTTCATACATTTGAAACTTTTACTCTCTCCTATAGTTTTCTTAGTCAATTCAACATTTTCTTATATCAAAGCAAAACTCCATATAGTAGTGCCACCTGTGCTAAACAGAGTAATCAATGGATGCCAGAAGGCTTGTGCATAAAATTCCTATCCAATGCCTACTCATCCAATATCCCCAGACTAGTTTCTGGCTTGTGGCCTTCATCAGTGAGGAGGTTTGGATCTGAGAGCACTGCATCTAGATCTTAGGATCTAATGCAACCCTCTAGAAACCACCTTTTATCTCTACTTAACTGCAAAACCATGAGCATGAAAGTGAAAACACAAAAAATATTTTCAATCTAAGCTCAATAGCTTATATAGTCATATGGGGCTGAACTCAGTTCAGCACCCATACATTTTGGTGTCTTTGGCTCTTTAACAACCATAGCCACCACTACCCTATTAGGCAGGATTGGTGTTAAACCAGCAAGCATCACATGATCACATCTCCAATACTAGCACATAATTGTTTATAAACAAAGCAAAGCAAAACTCCATATAGTAGTGCCACCTGTGCTAAACAGAGTAATCAATGGATGCCAGAAGGCTTGTGCATAAAATCCCTATCCAATGCCTACTCATCCAATATCCCCAGACTAGTTTCTGGCATGTGGCCTTCATCAGGGAGGAGCTGTTTAGCACACGTGGCACTACTATATGGAGTTTTGCTTTGCTTTGTTTATAAACAATTATGTGCTAGTATTGGAGATGTGATCATGTGATGCTTGCTGGTTTAACACCAATCCTGCCTAATAGGGTAGTGGTGGCTATGGTTGTTAAAGAGCCAAAGAAAACAAAATGTATGGGTGCTGAACTGAGTTCAGACCCATATGACTATATAAGCTATTGAGCTTAGATTGAAAATATTTTTTGTGTTTTCAATTTCATGCTCTTGGTTTTGTAGTTAAGTAGAGATAAAAGGTGGTTGCTAGAGGGTTGCATTAGATCCTAAGATCTAGATGCAGTGCTCTCAGATCCAAAGCTCCTCACTGACGAAGGCCACAAGCCAGAAACTAGTCTGGGGATATTGGATGAGTAGGCATTGGATAGGGATTTTATGCACAATCCATCTGGCATCCATTGATTACTCTGTTTAGCACAGGTGGTACTACTATATGGAGTTTTGCTTTGCTTTGTTTATAAACAATTATGTGCTAGTATTGGAGATGTGATCATGTGATTTTCTTATATCATTAGTATTTTTTTTTTCTTGCACCATGATTACAAAACTCTAAATATTCAATTCTTCTTAATGAATTAGTTTCAATTACTTTTGTAATCATTTTTTTCATGCATTCTCTGGTCTTAGTTGAAATTTTTTTAGTGAATTGCTGCTTTTTTATAACAGCTATAAAGCATCAGTTATCTCTTTATTAATAGCAGTAAAGTTTAAACTATCTTCAAAGTTAGCTAATATTCTAAAATAATTATCAAGTTCTAATTGAAATTCATTGAAATACTTCTGAAAGTTAGGAATACCAACTGGTAATATTATTTTTTAAAAAATAATGTTTGTCTCTTTAATTTTGCACTAATTCATATTTTACATATCATTAAAAGATGATTACTTCCTGTGTGGAATCTATTAAGGTTATAATCTTAAAATACATCTTTTCTGTTAGCCAAAACATAAACCAGTTCTGCTACAAACATCATTTGGATATTTCCATGTTTATTTCTATTTAGTATTTTTCTCAAAGAAGAAATTAATATGATAATAATCAACCCTTAAGCTATCAATAATTTCAATCTGTAGTGAAGACAACCTCCATTAACAATGAAGATGATACCACCTTTATCTATGTTCTGATATATTTATATAGACACTATACATTACAACTTGACCAAGAAGTATGAGATTAATAATGCAAAGAAGTTTAAACAAACCCCATTAATTAAGCAAATATAACCTGTTCTGAAAGCAGACTACAGATTGCCATTGTTAATAGCTTATCATCCAAATTCATAAATCTATTAAAGCCTTGAGTAATCGACTTTATTACCTTAATGAAATTCCCAGCACTTTCATCTTTCAATCATTTTCCAATTTGAGCATTAAAATCTTTCATAACAATTGTACAATATTGCTTACTGTAATTAAAAGGGTTTTGTAAATCAATATAATTTTCATTATCACAGTGAGTTGTTGGACATAACCGTAAATTATCTGCATTTGGTATCTTTCATTAATTTGAATAACTGGTACTCCTTTAGTATGCAATCTCTGCCATTTTGAATTTCAAAAACAACCAAAAACATCATCTGACATATCTACGTGATAAAAAAGTATGCAAAAATGTAAAAAAATTAGAACTTGGGTCAGGTGACTTGAAAAACCCACCAAAAAGTCACACAGTAAAAAAAAGGGCCATAACATGAAAAATTCCAAGTCATGTGACCCAAGTTCTACATTTTTTGTGTTTTTGCATACTTTTTTATCACTTAGATGTGTCAGACAATGTTTTTGAAATTCAAAATGGTGGAGATTGCATACTAAAAAAGCACCGATGTTTCAGATGATGTTTTTGGTTGTTTTTGAAATTCAAAATGACAGAGATTGCATACTAAAACAGCACGGAATAAGTAATCTTGTTATTTTGTCTAATATATCATCAATCTTCACAATGCTGTTCTTCCACATTTTATTTATAATGAATCCTACTCAATTTGTGCTTCCAATATTGGTGCCTTTGTAGTCAAGCACACATTTGCTTTTCTCTTTATGTATTCTTCTAACTTCACAAAGACCAACAACACATTTAGATAATTTTTTAAATTTATATTATCCTCCACTTGAAACTGTTTACAATTGTAGGTAGCTAAATATTTTTTTAAGCAAGAAGCTTTAATATGTTCAGTACAATTGCAATATCTTCAGATTGCATATGTATATAGCACTTCAGTTGTGTAAACAAATTTTTCTAGTGGGTATTTGCAATACTTCAATTTGGAGTCTTTAATAATATTTTTAGCTGGAATCTACTTCTTTTTATTTCATTAGCTGGTTATTTGACTGATCCAGATTTTTTAATGATTATTTTAATAATGGAGATAGCTTTTTTTAATGAAGTCACTTGATTTATAGTGTTTGAGAGACCACAGAATTGGAAGTGATTTTAGGATCCATTAACCATTTGATCTGTAGGATATAATCCTTCATTCTATGCAAAAAAACAGTCTCTCATTGCCATGTTTAAGAAATCTTTAAAAATGCATCTCAGTGCTAGCTTTCTGAACTTTGTGGCAAAATTCTCTCTTTCCCCACCTTCTCTTGAGCTTGAAATTGTATTTCTATGATTTAGGGATTTAGGACTTAAATCATGTTTGCGAAGGGATTTCTTTATCAAAATCTACCTCAGAAGGAAGCATAGAGAATGAATAACAATATAAAATCATATATGTTGGAGCTCTGTACGCAAAAACAACACTAATCTTAATTCTGAATTACTTGGTTTACTTTGTGGAAAAAGAAAACTCAATATATATTGGCCAATTTACTACCAGGAAACCAATCTAGTCATTTTGAATTTAACTTTTTTTTTACGACCCTGCGTGGGGGTGGGGGCAGAAATAGCTAGCATTATAATGTTAATTACTTGTTGTTAAATGCTGAATTGACAATGTTTTAAGGGTGATGAAGACATAATCAATCCACTAAGATTGCTCCTATTAATACTCTGCTAATTCTGCTTTGTTTCGCCACTGAAAAATAATGTTTTCCAGATCAAAAAATAAAAATGAACTAAAATACTGTCCAAAAATTTATTGAAATTATTTATAACAATATATTTATTTGTTAACTATTACGGCTAATAAAATTACAAATAGATAATTGTTGCCAATAATAACCAGCAATTGAATGAGTACCATAGCTCATTCAAATAACTCTAATATTTTCAGTTACATTGGCTTAGCTCATAAAAAGTTTGATATTATTTCCACCAGAATCTCCCTTCTCAGAACTTAAGCACACGGCACTATTTTCTGCAAGTAATATGCAACATGCATACTGTCAGAGTAATTCCACATTATGAATTACTGTTCTGAACATGACTCAGAAACAATTGCACTACATTCTTTCTTAAATGAACTTTCTTCTCTCGATGAATAATTGAAATTACTGACTTAGTTCTTTGTTGCTCTGTTTGTGCCACTGGCCAAATACTTATATTTTTGTTGTTTTATTTATCAGCTGTATTGCATTTCAAATCTCAAGTAGAGAATCTACAGTTTGAATAAGTTTTTTTTTTATGTGTCAAAGCATCTGCTGGGAAGTGAACCTGCAAACCCTGGACAACTGCTTGTAAGGCAGCTATGCTGACCACTTGACCACCAACACTTGGACAAGTTTTTTATTGAGAATAAATGCACAACTCATTTACTGAACAATGGTGGATGACTTTATAGATTGGTTAAAGATGAAGTATCTAAAAAAATTCTTCAGCTATTTCTCACCTTGAAAATTCACTGAACCTGAATTTGAATCTTAGGTAGTGAATATACCATGAGATCTATTCATAATCCTAATCCTAATTGGAACTTGTGGCCTGATTCTGGATTCAAGAAAATCATAAATGGTAGCTATCCCAATCACTTTTCCCTAGTATATTATTATCATTATTTTTTTAGTAATTCAAATTTAACAATGTCAGAAAATAGAAAACATGTTATAAATACATTTGTATATTCAGCTTCAAATATTCACATCATAGACATTTTTAATATTGCTTAATACAACAGTTGTCATTACTATACACTATATGTAGACCTACTATGAGTTCTTGAAGCTTTGAAATGCTCTAATATCAAACAAAGTGTAAAAACAAGAATGGATTAAACAATATAATCTGTGCTAGATATCTCTGATTTTTTTGATAACATTATTTTAATTCTAGAAATCATAAAAATAAAAAAATCAATGCATCCCAAACTTTCACAATCAGTTTATGGTTTTATGACTTTTTTCTGGGAGAAGGAATCAATTTACACTATCATTGAGCCATATTGAATTTTTATGCATCTGTTAAAGATGCAATCTTCACAATAACTTAATAATACATCATAAAAATATATTAAATACTCCATAAAGTTAATATACTATAAAAACAACAAAGCTAATAAAATATAATGATTATTAAAAAATACAAATTTTTAAATATATTAATTTTAAATTTATTCTTAAATTGTATATTTTGATATATTAATTTTAAAATTCGAATATTTTTTTAATGCTTTAAAATTAATCTACATCTATTTATGAAAATAATAAAGTATAAAAGTATCTATCATGATTGATATCAGGTTAATTTTTATAAAAATGAGAGTCTTTCAAACAATCAATCAATCAATAGATAGCAGAAATTCTTTTTCTTCTAACAAAATATATATTATTTTTGATATAATTTGTTTTTAAATATTTACTTTAATAATAACATTGATAAAGAAGAAAACTAAAATAAGATACAAGATATCTGACTTTTATTGATTTATATATGTGCACATAATTCAGATATATATTTATACATTGGAAACAAATGTAAATATATTGTTCACATTATCATTTATCTTATTTCTTTTACAAACTAATATTTAAAAATGTAACTAATAAAAGTGATTATTTCAATAAAAATAAATAGTACTTGTTAACTAGACACCGCAAGCTGCTTGATGTCACTGATTTCATGCAAAAGCACAGAAATATGCCATTTACATGGCCTATAGAACAGTTTTGTTCATATTAGCAATTAAGCAGGCCTAGATGGCATCACACACAAATATCACAGCCAGATTTTGTGCTTCACAGTACTATGCAAATAGCGTACACCTCACAGATCACTACAGTATGATGCGAGGGTGTATAGAATTCAGGTAGCCATAACTCTTTTCATGTGCATTCAAAGTAATGATTTTTAACATGACCTGATGTAGTTTTAGATAGTAATAATTGTAAGCCCATCGCTGTGCATCTGTACACCTCTTTTTAAGGTGAAACAAATTGCAAAAATGTATGTCCCAGCACCATATTACAGAATTCATGCAAAAAAGGAAATTTGTGCAAGAACAGTTATGAGACTACTAAAACAGCTGTGGTTTGTCATTGTTTTTAAAAGCATAAGTTTGATTTGATCAGATGGTAATTTTAAAATGGAATTCTTACATTTTATTAAATAATGTTTCATAAATTTTTAAAAAATAGTTTTCAAAATGTCATCATGGAATGTTTCTAATATATATATATTTTGTTTGATCAGAGTAGTGCATGTTTTGACCAATCCTTCATCTCATCAAAACCATCGGTTCTCCCTCTCTGCACATTCCAGCGCTACATGCTGCCATGTATAATGTAATTAAAAAAATGTTTGATCAGAGTAGTGCATCTTTTGTACGATCCTTTGGATCAGCAAAACCATCAGTCCCCCTCCCTGCACATTCCAATGCTACGCACTGACATGTATAATGTAATTTAGAAACTAATGTTTTCCCAAAAAAAAGTAAATGCACTTTTTTAAAAAAAATGTTTTAAATAAAAATAAATGTAAATCCCTATAAAAAAAAAAAAAGAAACAGGTGAAAGTGTTATATTTATTTGTTTTTGAATAAATAATAACAAAACTGCAAATCAGCCTGGTAACATTATATCTATTGGTTTTTGACTAACAACAGAGCCATCAAGTGGCATGTGATGGTTAGTCAAGTAGAACCAAATAAATAATTAATTAAAAGTAGTTTTGCATAATGATAATTGTCTAATTGTTAAAAAAATATAATAAATATAAAAACTGAAATTATACATACCTAAATCCATTAAATTTATTATAAAATTCTTTTATATTAATGAACATTTTTGCTTTAATAAAAAGAAATCTTTTACTACAATTACCATAAAAATAAAAAAAACTGTATTACACCTGATGATGTATTGTGAGTTGTTGTTTTTTGCCAAAATCTGCAGAAATTTATGAAACTTGCATGCATAACAAATAAGATTTTTTAAAAAACTTTTAAAAATATGACTAAGCAGAAAATTGGTAATCTACAATGATGAAAAATTTCATAGAAAAAAGAAATTAAAGTAAATAAATAACAATCAAAAAAAATCAAATTAAATAGTATAAACAAAAACAGATACCCATGGTAAATTGCTAAAAATTAGTGGGTACTAATTTAGAGTGCACTCTTCACCATTTTGGTTTTTAAGAAGATCCCCAAACTCACTGCTGATACATCCAAGCAATAAATAAGATTGAATAACCCACATGGGATTTGTGATAGGTAGGGTTCCAATTTTTTTGACCATTTTGTTACAAAATTGCAATTGCCATCAATAATTTAAAAATTAATGTGCAAACTCCATACAACTATGCTTGATCAAATTACACTACTAAAAGATAAAAATTAAATGATAAAAAATGAAATTGCATAAGCTCAAACTAAGCTGAACAGAAAAATGTTGCAACAAAAGGTGCGTAAAGTAAAATAAAATTGCAGTAAGTAAAACAAATAATGTTTGTAAGGTAACATAAAATTTAAATAAGAAAATTTCTCAAATGAAGTTTATAATTAATAAATGCTAATGCATTTTATTACAAGATATGATGATAACCACCTGTTGAATAAACTACCTGAAGAGAATTTGTGTACTGAAAGATAATTAAAAAATTAAATTACTCAAACCAAACTTATAATTAATAATATTAATATATTTTGTTAAGAGCTTATTTTGTGAGCTCTGTATATAACATTTTATTACCATATATGGTGATAAACACATGTTGAATAAATGTAAAAACAACTGCCTAAAGAGCATTTGCATATTCAAAGATAATAAAAAAATTGCTGTGATTTTATTTCACTTTGTTATTTATTTGAAGCAACAGTGCATGCCTGATAAAATATGCTATTCTTTCATTAGTCTTCTGTTTGGCTTGGTTCTTTTCAGTACTGAGTATCATAATAATAGCTATAGTATTTCATTCAGTTAGCTGCTTTTATAGTGTCTATTATTATTATTACTACATAAATTGGTTAATTTATATATTCCATTATTTTGATAATTAAATGCTATTAGCTCTTTTGTTTATAACATTATTATCAAATTGATTGAATATATAATTTAGCCTTTTAATATATTAAAACTATAATTTAAACAATAAGGATTTTCCATTATAAAAAAACAACAACAGTAGAACACATGTATTAGGATGAAAAATCCTTCCTGTTTAAATTACATACTATCTCTGCACTAGTAAATAAAATCAAGTGTTACATAGTAAGAATAATAACTAAACACCATAAAAACAGCTTATCAAATAAAATACTATAGCTCTGATTATGTTGTTTGGCACTGAAAATATACTAACCAAACAGAAAACTGGTGGAAAAAGATTAACACACTTTGCCGGCCATATGAATACATGTGTACAAACTTTATTAGTGTGATTATATATATTTTCATTTAATTATTAATATAGTTATTGATATATAACAAAAAAATATTAATGCAATGGAAATACAATTTTACAAACAGTAGTAAAAAAAAAAATTATATTACCCATAGATTATTTATAATTATATGCAAATTTACACAAACATTTTGTTATAAAAAGATTTATTGCACAAAAAGGAAATCAAAAAAGTAATAATAAAATTACAAAAATGTTCTATTATGTAATTGTATGTACAATAAGTTAAAATTAGATCAACATTTCTAATGTAATTATTTTCATTGTAATTACAATAATAAATACAAATTTTATGTACATTCTTTCAAATATAAAATTTATGCTACATCACGTTTTGATTTTTAAAAATATTTCAATGAAATACATAATAAGCAAAAAAAAAAATCCTAGAGTCTGTTTTACAAATTTTTCAGTGATTACAGAAGATTCTAGATCACTGCATGAATATTAGGTGAGCATTAGCCTGATCTCTTGTGAGATGTGGAGCATTGATAGAGCAGTAGACTTTGGAGCTTAAGATCCATAGATCATGTCCAGTTCTGTCACCTTTGGTGTTTGAACTTCTTATGAAAACCTGAGCAATAAAGTACTTTGCTTATTAAAATTTTAGTATAGAACAGGAACTGGAAAAGAAGGATTAAAAACAAAATATTATAAATGATATCATAAAGAAAATAAAAGTTGTGACCCCAGTGTTCAGAAAGAGCTTTGTCTTCTTGTTAGTAATAAGTTTATCTATAAACAAATTATATTTTAAATATGAAACTATATATAGAAAATTACTAATGGCTGGAATTTAGGATGTGCTTTTTTAAGTGTAATTTTTATTATCTTTATCTTAAACAGTTTAGAAATAAATGGAAAGACGTTACAACAGGAGTGGGCAAGCTCTTAAATAATAAGAACCACACACAATAATTTGCATACATTTTTGAATGCTCAAGTTGCAGAAAATATTATTTAAATAGTATTTATAAGTAATAAAAAATACAACTACATAGTAATCCTACATACCATCAGATGTTGAAACACTTTTTAAAACCAAATAGAATAATAAAATCTAAGTTAAAAGCTATTTTAACTGGTACCATTTAAAAGATAAAAATTTAAAGTTTCAAAATATTTGTTTTTACTTCCTCTTTAAAACATTTACAAAATAAGATATTTGGGACTCAAACTCAGACTTTCACATGACCCACCACTCTCAGTGTCATCTCATACTGCTAACCCACCTGATCACACACATGTTGAAAAGATAAATAATCATCAATATATGTATTTCATGCTAAACCAGCAATCAACATGTGTGTGATTGGGTCAGTGGTATGAAGTGGCACTGAGAGTAGTGGGTCATGTGAAAGTCTGAGTTTGCATCCCACATATATTGCATATATAAATGCAGGTTTAAACCTGTACAATGCATTAAAATAATATTCTAATACTGATACATGCCATTTTATTATAAATTACTAAGCCTGGTGAAGTGGATAATTCTTATCAGTTTTCTGTTTGACTTAATGCACTCTCACTGCTGAGCACCATAATCACAACTACATTATTTTGTTCAATTTGCTGCTTTTAGAATGTCTGTCTTTTATCTTTAATATGTACCTGGGCTAATTTACAAATTCTACTGGTTTAATAATTGGATGCTATTGGTTATTTTGTGTATAACATTGTTGTCATTTACTACGTACCAAGTCTAGTTTACTTTCTTCTTTCTGTCATCATGTTCTAAGCACACTAGTTTGATGTTTTGTGAATTACAAAACATTTGCTAACAAGGGTACAACATTAGCTCCTGAACACCAACCAGTCTTAACAGACTGATCAACAATAACAAAGACAAAGTAAAAAAAAAAAAAGAACTTCAGCAAATAGTCTTTGACCTTCAGTACAAGGACCAAGTTACACAGCTATATATTATGGAGAATCATGGATTAACATTATTACAAGAATTGTACAGTGCAAATACTTACACAAAAGTGCGAAAGAAATTTCAGAATTTAAATCTGTGTTCTTTGATCATAAAAAAAAAACAGGACATGGCATTGATCCACAAAATGTCAAACTAGTAGTTCACAATGATAGAAGGAGGAAAATAAAGGAGAGTTGATGCATAAACAAATAATAATATTAAAAACAAAAAAACTAATAGCAAACAATTATCAAACCAATGGAAATGTAAATTAGCTCATTTACATATTAAAAATAAAAAAACAGACATTATAAGAACAGCAAATTGATTAAATAATACAGCTATGATTATAGTGTTTGTCACTGAAAAAAAAGAATAACATACTTCACCAGGCACATTAACATATATATACAAAGTGATTATAAATTATTAATATAAAACTTTAGAAAAAATGATAAAAACCAATACTGTTACAGGAGCTACATAGAATAACTTTGGGTGCTATATGCAGCTTATGAGCCATGGTATGCCCATTATTGTTTTATATAGAAGATATATCACAGTAAATTCCCATAATTAAATAACAATAAATTAGATTTAATTTAAAAAAGTCAGAATTTTTCTATAATTACTCCTGATATATATATATATATATATATATATATATATATATATATATATATATATATACACACAATAATAACAAATATATAAATATTACATAAAGCACAGCATTACCATTTAAAAATAATCTAGGAAATAATTAGTGGAAGCTTAGTGGAATCCTATATTATTTCAAATGCAGTATTACTGTGTTTTATTTAATATTTAAATAATTATTTGATTCTAAATTGATTATGACTTCTCCATTAATAGTATTGTATTAACATCTGGCTTATATATTATATTCACTCCCAAATTTCAACATAATTGACAAAGCTAATCTTATTGTTACTGAAAGCTCAAATAATAGAGAATAAAAAATTATATATTAAATGTTTTTATTTACTGTGTACTAAACAGAAAAAAAAGTTTCTTCAATCACAATTTGATACACCGTACACACACCTGCAAATATATAATGTAATATATAAGAAATTCGAACTCAGACTTTCACACGACCCTCAACTCTCCAAGTCATCCCACATATTGTGACCCACCTGATCACACACATGTTGAAAAGATAAATAATCACCAATATACATATTTCATACTAAACCAGCAATCATCAATTGATCCAGATTACTATCTCCACACATATATACAACCAGTGGTCAGCTTTATATTAAGATAGCCAATCGTCATACTTTAATGGATAGGCTTCAAATTACTCCAATCCACAACTCTTCAGCCATCCATTTCATTGAAAATCTGATGATGGAACATTCAAAGCCCATGTTAATACCAAGGTTGTCATCCTACTCATGTTGACTGTTAGTCATTCTGACCCCTCGTGTACTGGAGAATAATCCATTTACATACATATGCGAGGGATGGGCAGACCTTTAATGCATTGTTTCAATATCTAATTTAATACACTGGTTAGGCTTACACAAACCTGCACATATATAATGTAATATATAAGGGATTCAAATTCAGACTTTCACATGACCCTCAACTCTCCAAGCCATCTTATATTGCTGACCCACCTGATCACACACATGTTAACACTAACATGGGCTTTGAATGTTCCATCATCAGATTTTCAATGAAATGGATGGCTGAAGAGTTGTGGGTTGTAGTAGTTTAAAGCCTGTCCATTAAAGTATGAAAATTGGCTATCTTAATATAAAGCTGAGCACTGATTATATATATGTGTGGAGATAATAATCTGGACCAACTGATGATTGCTGGTTTAGCATGAAGTACGTATATTGGTGATTATTTATCTTTTCAACATGTGTGTGATCAGGTGGGGCAGCAATATGCCATGCTTTATTTCAAGCTAAATCTAATATCTCCATATATATATATTGTACCGAGACAAAGTCGGTACAGGTATATACGCACACACACGAACAATGTAAACACTCTATATTTTTTTCTCTTCTTTCACTTTCAACGTATGATAATAAAAATAAATGTAGTTTTCTTTCAATGCGTTATAAAATACACTGTAAAATAAAATGTTAATATTTCTGATTAAATAGTTAAGGCTTTCATACAATCTACTATAATAATAATCTCTAAAAAGAAAGAAAAAGTAAAATATAAAATACTACTAATATGCCATTTTAAATCTCAATAAGTGATTTCTCCTTGTATATGCCGCGGGGGTAATTAAAAGGGGTTTTGTTTTAGATTATAACTGTAGTGAAAGTTAAAAGCTTATAGAAGTGATTTTGAGACAGATTAAATGCTCGACTTTTAAACTAATGTAAGTTAAATTGTTCTCTTAAAACACGCACACATGTATGCATAAAAGGTGTGAATAAGTATGAATTTTTTCTAACTGAGATTGTAATATGAGATTGCACAAACCTAAGATTGCCTCAAGCCTATGGATTGAGTGGACATTACGTAGGACACGGACCCCAACGACAACTCAAAGAATATTGAACTCTGGGTGGAGATTCGATCCTCAGATAATAACCAACCCATATAAATATGAATCTAAATCTAAAGAAAAGGTTTTTTTACACTCCTTTTTTTTGTTTTCGCTTATGCTTATAGTTTTTTTTTAGATTCCTCCGGAAGCTACAACTAGAACTTTTCTCTTTTTTTGCTTTCCGGTTTATCCAACATGATCACTGTGAAATTAACATTTAGAGCGTCGATCGTCATGATTGGCTAGAAAACCCTCCAGTGATTGACCGATGCTCCGCCGCCAAAACATCTCCACAGCTATGAATGATCAACAACAATACCGTGCGAACATAGTGCTCCAATCAGTCTAAGGACGTTGTTCCGTTTAATATACAAGAATCATCCAAACATACTACGCTGAACTTATGTGAAATGAATAACCATGTAATATGGAAACATCATCCATCAGGTTCGAACCTTCACCAAATTAGAAGCAGCAGAAGACTAAGCAAAATCCTAGGTAAACATTTTTTTTTATAATGCTTTCATTCATTCTTTACGTAAACTTAAAAGGCAATCTCATAATTAATTAAATTCGACCTTCGTAAAACACATATAAAATGATCCATAATCTCTCATATATTAAATCTTATTATTTTAATCTCAACTTTCGTAAATAAAAATATCCGATGCTACATAGTCCATCATATTTAAATCTTCGGACTTTTTCCAGTTATGAACTTTGATCCTAATTATTATTTTCTTTCGCAGATAAATTATAACACACACCTACCTTCAAAATGTAAAGGAGGATATATATTTTATCACCCATGTTTATTATGCATAATATGTTCTTTTCTGTGCGAGTGCGAGAATGCGCGTATGTGCGTGCAAATAAAGCTATTAATCAATATTTCATTTTTTTTTATAATCAATAAAATTTTTATCTAAACTAGTCGAGCATTCCTCAGATCATTTCTATAATTAAAATATATATATTTTTTGAAGTTGTTATTATTGTTAGCATTTATTCATACAATTAATTATTTTACTTTTAAATTTGTCTTTCTTATATTTTTTTTTTTTATCTCTTTTAAATTTCATTCATAAACATCGTGCCGTAAGTCACGATGTTTACTTATTATATAGTTAACATAGGTTTAAGAGTTGGGAGGGCCTATTATTAATAGAGATAAGTAAAATGTCAATAGAGCTAGTATAAATAATTCTATTGGATCGTATGATAAAAGGGGATGATATTATAAGCGTCTAGTTGTTTATTCTAGTGATGCCTCAACCGAACATTCGTATTAGTTATAAATAACCAATGATCCCGTCCAATGCTTGGACCGATCTGTTAATCAACCGATCTTCTTATCCATTGGTTAATATTGTGTCATTTGCCAGAATAATAGTCTTGAAGGCAATCACATCGCGACCCTGAATGACCCCTATTGGTCCATGCTGGGAGTTCGAGCTTATGGGCAGGGATTAGACTTCAAAATCGTTTTGATATGACGTAAGGTGATGCGAGAAATTAAATTATGAATCAAATCATCGTATCTGGCGCCCTCTTGTGTTGATAATGAACAACTATTGATATAAGAAAAATAAATAAATCTTTACGCTGTATCATGTTTGTTTTGGATCTCACAATCCCTTTTTAGGAACGGTTTAATAGGCAACCGGTATAATATATATAAAACTAGATATTCATGTTATAAGTAAATAAGGATACTGTTAAGGTGGTCACATCTCACTATAATCAGATTTTGAGTCTTTAAATATGATGCTAGGAATGAGATTACTTAAATTTAATCCAAATTTGAATCTACTTCAATAGTAATAATTTAATATTAAATATTTAATATAGACATAATCCAGAATAAATCATTCAACCTTCACCTTTATTAATTTATGCTCAGCATTCAAACTCAGGGAGAAGTTGTGGTTAATTCTCTTCAGGGGTTTCCATCAATTCCATAGCAATAATCATACTCAATATAATGTCACTATATTTTTAAAATTTATTTCAGCTCAATTATTGGGATATTAAATAAATATAATACATGCGTGTGGGTATATGTGTTTGTCTTTATTTTGATTTCGTAAAATGAATAAATAAATTAAATAAATTAGAAACTTCTTTTGTTATTTGTTAATAAATATTGTTAATGTTTATCTTAAATTTATTTAATATAAAAAAAATAGTTATAAGTATTTGCTTCACATCTCTACTATTCTATAATTTTAACTAATTAATGTCATTCCACATTTCCATAGTAGATATGTATTTTATAACACGAACAGATTCTAATAACACAATAAACAAATTTTTTTAATTTATGAAAAAGAAATTATAAAAATGCTAAGCTAGCTAATATCAATTTGATACATATACAAATAAATAATAATATTATATTATACCATCCATATGTGAGAATTCCAACTTCATGAGATCATTCCCATGTAAAGTAATCATTAAGAAATATAAAATCATTTATACAGAATATTAGTCATTTACCCAACTAATAACAAACATTATTATGTTAATTAAATTAGTAACAACAATGTTTTGTCAATGTCATAAATAAATCCAATAGAAAAATGATAAACTCATCTTCATATTAAGTTTACTTTTGTACCTCAGTTTAAACCCTGTCAAGTTGTTTTCATAAAAGATCTAGATTTTATTAAGTATAAAAATAATATTTGAGTATCTTTTGTTCATTTACATTTAGTCTTTCATAAATGAATGATTCCAAAGGCAAAGGATTTTAGTAACAAAGGAAATAAAATTAAATGTTTTTAACTGACACTTCACAAAGACGATGTGATACAATAAAAGTTCATATTACTGTTGTATTTATTTCCTTATTTAAAAAGTGATGTTCATTAAGAATAAAGTTTTTTATTCCTTGGAAGTCGATCATTGCAAAGCCATCCAGGTATCCAGTTGTTCCTAAACATTCTTCTTGCAGGTTGTTGACATCTTCCTTCTACAAACAATTTCATTATCAATTGGAGTTTCATTTAGATTATATAGATAAAATTTATATAACTTTTAGGCATTTTAGTAGGAATAAACAATTACATTTATCTTCAATTAAAACAATTGCATTATGTATCCTATGACAAGTGGAGTTCACTCACAAGTCATTTCTTTATAGATATAATCTTAAATTAATATGGGTTTGAATATATAAATGTTTTCTGAAAAAGTTTATCTGTCTCAGAATTCCAATTTAGAACAATTTGATAAGCTTTTTAATTAATGAAAAAAAATATAATTTCATTTAGAAAATATGAATAATATTAATAGAGAGTAATTTATTCATTCTTCTATTTGAGTAATATTAAAGTTTGTTTTGTAATAAAATTTTTATTAATAAGCAAATCATTCAAATTATTGATCTATCTTTTATAAGTATTCTATATTCAAACACAGTAAAAATTATTGTAGAAGGGATTAGTACATCGGCAAAAAATAGAATTTTTAATAAATTATTTGATTCGGTATTTATAGCAGAATCAACTTCTGGTAGCATGTGCTGCATATATCATTTTGTTTTGATGATTTTTACATTCTATAATTGTTAATTACATTTTAATAATTAATATTTTTAATTTCATTTCCTTTGTATTAGTTGCTAGGCTGCTACTTGACTTTAAAGGTTATTTCTATGTCAATGTTTTGGTTAAGAATTTTATTAGTTTAAACAATGTGAATGAAAAATAGTTATTTCTTACTTGTTTTACTTTTATTAAAACAACTATAAAAATAATAAAGTATATATTAATCATATAAATTTACGTGATAGTTTTATGTACTACCATAATACATAATAATATATGTATAAAATAAACCATTAAATGATTAAAAATATGAAATATTCTTTTAAGTAAAAAGTGTTTGATGCTTTTGATTGAATTTTTTTTTCTCTCTTTTAAAAAAAATGCTTACCAAAACTATATTGAAATGAACTTTACTTAAACATGTAATTTAATTGTAAATTAATTTGACACTTACAGTTTATATATATCAGATATTTCTGCAATAAGTTAATATGTGAATTCCAGACCCTCTTTATTTTCATAAAAGATATTTCTTTTTTCCCTTTCTTCCTTTCCCTATCATCATCTTTGAAGGCTCTCGGTTCTTCAGGTAGAAATAATAATACCATTGATAGCAAGCTATCAATAATACAAATTCTCTGCTACTAAATTATAGCCCTAACCCAAGCACTTTATTTATTTTAAAAAAAACCTTTAGGTGCCAGTTAATTATGATCCAAGTAACATAACTGCTCAACCAACTACAAATTTAGTATCCGATTATCCCAGCTATCTCATTGTAATCTATATACTCTGAATTCTCCACCCATAATATAAGCACTATTCTTTTAAATACCAATATATGACAAATATTTATCTGACAGAATCCTTATTTGTTATTTAAATCTGTTGCATAATTTCCTCCCTCGCTCTTGACAGCACATCAATTAAACTACCCTAACTTGCAGCAATTAGAACATCTCTATGCCCAGCCTTTTTTCCTTTCTCTTTACACTTTCATTAATGTCTTATAATGTAAACACATACATATTCTATTTAATATATATGATTTAATATGCCTTCAACATTACACGCATGTACATTTTATAAACAAACCTGAACTAAACATATATTTAATAATAAAATACATCATATAAATGAATAAGATACTTGATTTAAAGTCTTATTATGAAAGCTAATGTAGATAATTATATCATGAATATCAATAGTTCTATATGTGATTAAGTTTTAATTTATAGTTCATTAGGTGTTTAAAATTTTGATTTGCAATGGCTATAAACTAAGATCTGAAGACATATAACAAAATGAAATTATTTACCTATGATTTGAATACTTTCCGTACATGAATAGGATAATGTAACATTCCATTGCCTCTCTTGCTCACAACCAGCTTGGTTAATTCCTTGTAGGATTTTATTGATATTCATGGGTTTAGGCATAGACACTCCGATGATTTTCTGTACTTCAGACGAATATGATTTTTTCAAACTAACTGCTGGTGTTACTGTAGTGAAGGTTCAAGCCAACTGCATGATTCAATGTATTCAGCAACACATTTTATCTGCTGGTTTCAACTATTTCAATAAAAATTTCATCACAGGAGAGACTACTGATAGGATGTCTAAAGAATAAGAATAATACTATTGTTAAAAAGATATTTTACAATGCAGACCTCTCCCTTATATATCCAGTGTCTCTTATCTTAGGATCGATCGAACATACTGCTCTTTCTACTGGGTTTCTATTCCTTTTCTTTGAAAGTCCATGCTTTGTTAGATTCTTCCGATCGGCTTATATTTCAATTAAACAGTAATACATGTTCCCTTTGTTTGTTAAATAGCAATAGCTGTTGCAATTATATACTTACCTTTGTTTTTTAAGTTTTAAGTTCTTGAATTTATTTTAGATTTCCTTTTATTAATTCTTTTATTTGAATTACATTAGCTTTCATTTTTAATATTTTATTTGTTTATTCTTTAAAATTTTATTTATAAATACACACACACTTGATTACTTCAACATTATAAGGCAAAAGAGAAAATCTTATGTTAGATTCAATGATTTAATAAAATTCTCCCCATGTTTCTCTTCTTTTTTTGTTATACATTAATTTAAAAATGTTAATCAACTTTTAATTATTACTCATCACCAAATTCCTTCCCCCTCCACTTAATCATTTATTCTTTTCCAAATATATACTAAACCTCACCTCCCTTTTTTTCCTTTATTTTTTATTAATTTATTTCAGTAATCTTAATAAACACTATAAATATTATGTAGCGATCTACATCAATACAATATATATATATAATAAAGTATTAAGTAGCTTACTTTTGTATCGAAAATTGTTCGATTTTTTTTTTCTTTGGAAATTATTATTTTTAAAAAAATGCATAACAAAACTATATTGTAAACTAATTTTCTTATTTTAAATTTGATATTAAAATATTCAAAACATACCCCCCCCCCATTCAACCACATCTAAGAAACTAGATTACCTACATAAACTTTTATCATGCCCTAATACTTTGGTAAAGATTTTTAAAAAATATACAAAATTTCAACAAATTAAATTGAATGCAAATCTATTAAACCTCAATTTTATAATGTTCTTATAATGTTAAATGGAAAGCAAAAAAAAAAAAAATATTTTTACTGCCCTCTTGTAAATAAATATTATTTAAAACAGATATGGAATAGTGAGTGAGAAAATATTGAATATTTTGATATCAAATTTAAAAATTATTCTCAGAACTTTACCTAAAACATTAGAGTTCCATATTACTTAGCCTGATATTTCAACTTATATACCAAATTTAAACCTTTTCTATTGAATTTAAATCTATTAAATCTTGATTTAAAAATTTTCTTCTTCCTTAAATAATAAAAGTGATTACAAAAGTTTACAAACAATCATACCAACTAACAAACAGATAACAACAATTCATTCTATTTTTTTATAGTTTTCTATTAAGATGGTGAAATTAAAGTAGTTATTCACAGCTAGAGAATTATTAAAACTGCTAATAACAGAAGAATAGCAGGAATTGATTTATTATAGACACTATAGGAAACATTAGTAACAATTCATAATTTAAAACAAAAAAAGCTATACGAATATCTGATTTAAGTAAAAATTATAAGCAATAACTTATTTTCACTTATATAATGAATTCTTAATTCTTTATTTTTGCACATCTTATTTTACTGAATCTTTTGTACTTTTGTTAGTTCCAAAATTACTGTAGAAATACATGTTTCAAAAATATTGATACCATTTTCTTATCAATTATTGATGTAATATTTTTCCATATAAATGTTTTTTTTTTTTAGTTTCAAATGATTTATTATTTTATTTAAAAATCAAATCATGTCTTATCTTCTTTTTTTTTTATTATTTTAGTTCTTATAATTTAGAGATAAGCTTTTCTTTTACTTTTTTTTTTAAATTAAAGATATCTTTAAAACAATCAGCTTCTTCCCCAACCAGTTTTGCTATTCAGTTTTTAAAAAGTGATATTTTTCATTTGTTTATGTGCCAAAATCGTTGATTTTTTTTTAGAAATCAATTTAAGTATATTACAAATTTATTCAAAGCAAAATATCAATTTTAAAAAAAAATGATACAATTTTAATCTTTATAAAGGATTCCTTCACATACATTATTTTTACTTTCTTTTGATTTGGCAATGGTTAAGGGTTTATCTTTTCAATTTTATATTTATGTATTTTTTCCACATTAAAAAATGTAGGCTGTAAAATTCTAGTTTTTATAGCATAAATTTGTTTATGTCCTGGTTGATACATCTTACCCTTTTGAAGTTTAGTTTAGGTATAAATGTAAATTCTTCATTTTGTTACTTTACACATTGTGTGTTCTTAGAAAATTAAAAAAAAAAATCTCCAGTTAATAATCTATAAAGATATTACTATTTTTTTATAAGCAAAAAATTATTATTTTTAATTATTTCATGTAAAAATTTGCATATTGATATTTGGTTATATGTTTGCATGTTTTGTATGGCAGCAGAAAGGAATTGGCTGTTACCTGAAAGGAGACTTTTTGATTCCTCTTGGAGGCCTTAAAGAAACAGATCAGGGTAACTTTCTAATACCCATTCTATATGTTCTCATCATTGCAGCTGTTATTACTATAATAATCATTCATATAGTACGTGAGCATGGATGACTATTTGCATTAGGCAGTATAGTAACTTTATGGGATCTTTATCTCTGAGTTTAGAATCAAGAATCATCATGTTTTTTTTTCTCATTTGCCTGATAGCTCTTAACTGAAATTTCAATTGAGTATTCTTGAAGTGGATAGTGGCCAAAGGCAGAAGGCGCTAAGAATCTCCTGATTGTGGACCTAGGCCCATTTGATAATGACCTTCTATTTAAGTTCTTTCACCTGCAGATCACTTTCAAGTGAAGGAAGATTGTAAGAATTGCAAGAACTGTTTAATATTAAATGGGACATTATTGGACTTTGTGAAATTGGAAGAAATGAGAAGAGACAATTGATTTAAAAAGTGGACATGTACTGTACTACAAAAATACAAATATTGGAAGTACACATGGAATAGGATTCATTATAAATAAAAAAGTGAAAAAACAACATTGTGGAGATTGATAGTGTATCAGACATTATGGCAAGATTAGTTATTCAACTTAATAGCAGATTCCAAATGCAGATGATTCAGATTTATGCCCAAACAAGTTCTCATTGTGATGAAGTAGAGAATTTTTACATGGGTATATAAAAGACTTTTGATCAGACCAAACATTGTAAAATTGTCATGGGAGACTTTAATTCTAGAATTAGTAAACACCTGAAAGATAAAAATGCCATAGGTAAATTTGATTATAGTGATAAAAAAGAAAGAGGGCACAGATTTGTAGAGTTTTCAGCAAAAGAAAAACTTTATATTATGAATTCTTTTTTTGAGAAAAATTTTAAAAGTAAATGGACATGGAAGCATCCAAATGAAAGTACAGCAGAATTGGTATAAATTTGAGTAACAGCAAATATGAATTTCAAAATTGTAATGTTCTTAATAAATTCAACACAGGAAGTGATCATTGATTAGTGAGATATAAAATACATGTTAATGCAAAACTAAAAAGACAAAAATTATTAAGGAAAACAATGTTCACAGTTGATATTCCTAATTTTCAGAAACATTCCAATGAATTTAAATTAGTACTTGCAAATCATTTTCAAATATTAAAAGATTTTTAACATGATTTAGATGTCAACAAAATCAATATGAAGATGATACACTTTTAAAAAGATCAACAAAGATAGATGGTACAAAAAAAGCAGCACTTGACCAGTAAAATTTTTACTGAGATAAGACAATTTATGAAAAAAAGAAGAAATATATATATATAAATGATGCATTAAAAATAATTAAATATCTAGAATTTTGTAAAATAATGGGGGAAAGAGTTGATAATGATATAAGAAAGTATAATTGTGAACTAGCAAGAAAAGAGATAGAAGAGATTAAGGGTGTCAAAGTGTAAAACAACATCCTGATACTGGTAGAAAACTTATTTCTATATATGTATTGAATCATATATTTTTACATATGTTTCAAGTGTTGTCATTTGGTAATATTTAAAAGCTAAAAGAAATAAGATTTGAAAATCATTCAATGGATACAATTTAGTTTTTAAGTTGGTATAATTTATTTTTTGATCTGTACAATGAAAGTTATTTGTATTTGATATTATCTATTTATCTTAAAGTTAAAACTGAAGGAAATAGAAATTCATACAGATTGTTTACCCAAATAAATAAAAGAAAAGACTTCCCAAATGCAAATGATTATTATCAGTAATATTCTTCTAACGCTAATTAAAGATGGCACCAAAGGAATTTATAAAAAAGAAAAAAAGAGAACTTAGTAGCTAAAATGAAAAAAAAAAGAATGTACAAAACCTGCCTTCTGATAACAAAGCAAAAAATAAAAATATATATGCACTAAGAAATCTCAAAACTGGTCAAAAGTATAAAAAGAAGAAATAACTTTGAGCAGCATCTTTCTTGCTTTTTTCTTTTGGCTGGCATTTTCCATGGGTCCTGGATAGAGAAAATGCCTTTATCCAGGGCTATTCATGCTAAACCAAGTTGTCATGTAGGACTGGAAACAGGAGCTTTTGTGAACACCTTTTATTATACTCCAAAAGGCTTTTGAGTCTAGCCTTAAAATGGACCAGGAACATGAAAATGTCAACAGAAAAAAATCAAAATTAACTAACAATGAACTATTCATCCCAAGAAATATATGTATGCTACAATAATCTACGATCTATATAAACCTGCAAAATTTAATGGTAAGTTGTTATTCATATTCTAACTTGTGTCTAATTCAATGTTTGCAAACTAAATTTAACTATAAACTTTAACTATGAATTTCAAATACCAATAAAGACATTCATTTTATCCATGGATTGGTTTCTAGAAGAAATATAAGAAGAGAATTAAAATAGGAAAAACTAATTATTTGATTAATCTGAATGATCATGTATATGTTCTTTTCATTTTATTAATAATTCTCATTTAAATAGTTTAATTTGTCATAATAAAATATTTACCATTAAGATAAACCTTTCATTGTACTTTCTTAATTTTAGTTTATTAGATTTTACTATTAAAAAATTGTTTTAAGAAATGTATAAATTACCTATGCTAATTTGCTTGTGTAATAAAGCCGGGGGAAAATCATATAAATCTCATTAAATCCCAAGACACCATCTTTAATAAAAAAAAAAAAAACAATACAAAAAATATAATTTTTGATATATTTTCTATTTTATTACAATAAATATAAATATATACACATTATTAGAAAGAGCAAATATAAAAAAATATAATAAAGCTGATTAAATAGCCATTACCTTAAAAAAAGTTTTTTAAAAAGATTTTAACACTTTTAAACATTATTATTTTTATATTACTTCACAAATTCCAAATTTTGGAAATTATATGTTAAAATTACAATTTCATAGACAGCTTTATCACATTTGTCATAAAATGCTGGGAAAAAAGGTATATAATATGACCTACCTGAGACAAATTTTCATGATAAAATGTAGGAAAAGGAGATTGTTAACTGTTATTTTTGGTAGCAGACCCAGCTCTTCGCCTTGCATGGAGGGTATCTCCTAGTCCTGCCATGCAGAATATCTATTAGAAATGCTAGGTTTTAGTGAGGGCAAAAAAAATAACAGTAAGAACTTTAATAAATTGAAAATTTATGAAAAAATATAATTAATTACTATATTATTGAAAAATAGGAGGGGAGAGAGCAAGATCCAAAATATGTATTCTTTTCAAGCAAAAAGTGTATTTAAAAAAATAAATATCAAACAAAGAAAAATTTCTCTATAATAAAATGAATAAAAACAAAGTACGTCAATAAACAACAAAATTATTTCAATCACTGATTATATATATATATGTGTGTGTGGGGGGGGAGATGATGATGTGGACCAACTGATGTCTGCTGATTCTGCATAAAATAGGCATATTAGAGGGCATTAATTCTTTTCACATGTGTAGTCATGTATATCAGTTGTATGATATAGAGTGGATGGATTGAGGGAGCTTGAAAGTCTTTTCAAGTCTTGAAAATATAAATACATGGAAAAAATCAAGAGAAAAATAACACTGAAGATACATTCTGTAAACCATAAGAAATTCGTGACCTTGAAATAAAGTTCAAATTGCCTAACATAAAATTGAAAAAATCAAGACTTACAAAATTGCAACAAATGAACAATAATATAAATAAAATCATGATATATCTTACCTATTGAAGGACCAAGTAGAGATATGGTTCTCAGTGTACATGTGCACCAGGATGGGTTGTGGCATTTGAGTTGTGTGCCTACAAAATTGCAACAAATAACTATAATATTACTATAATCGACAAAATTGCAATAAATAATTATATTATTATTATAATCATGCAATAAATGAACAATAATATAAATAAAATCATGATATATCATACCTATTTCAGAACCATGTAGGAATATGATTCTGAGCCTGTATGTGTGCCATAGGTGTTGTAGTTGTGTAGGATAGAAGATTTACTAAGACCTTTGAGCAGTGCTGCTTCTGGAATGATAAGGAGCAAAGCAACTTCTCTTCACACCTAAACTAGGGAATGCATCCACATTTCATGCAGCCAAAATAAGTTGCATGATGAGTTTGGTTTTTTTAGGCATACTATGCATCTCTTTTTGATGAGTTTATTATGGCTGCACAGATCAGCTATAGTATGGCACCCAGATGAAATCTGAAGATGCAGTATTACTAAAGGCTTCATTTTCCAGATCGTAAAGTCACCAATAAGGCTGGCTGATAAAGCTATTCTATATTCCAGGTGTGATGTAAGTTGCATTTGCTTTTGGGCCATTATAGAGTGTATAAAATGTAGGAATTAGTGATAGTTGTATCAAAACAATGCCTGAAAAAGCACATAGACCAATGCTTCAACTTTCTATGTCAACCATATGCAGTTCACTTCAAGTTTGCTAAATCAACCCCACCCATGAAGCAGTTGTATTTTTAATTACATTTGGACATGAATATAAATATCATGTACCATCTTTATGTGTTATAACAACTTTACCAGCTCCAGATGGTGGATAAGCATTATTGAGCATTACAATTGGCTTTTTATCCATCCAAACTAGAAACTCAAGACCACTGTCAATTACAGAATGGAAGTTTCCTATCTTTGTCTGTTTGTAATTTTTAGCTTTTTCGTGGATACTACCTGGAATACCCTTACTGTCAACTTTCAGTGTGCCACAACAAGAAATTTTACTTGCAGACAGCTTTTGTGCTAATTGTACATTAGTAAAATATCTGTCACAAAAATAATATGATTCTGTTTAGCAAGTTGTAGCAAAACCATTGACAGCACTGCTCAGGTTCCCAAATTTAAGCAAGCATCTGGAGTTGCACTTTTGCCTGTATACAACACTATATGGTACACATATCCATTATGTATATCTGCACAGATCCACCATTTGAAGCCTCACTTTATTGGTTTTGAGGCATCAAACTGTTTCATGGTGTTACGACCCTTAAATTTAGTAATTGCTTTATCAACTGCTACTTCTTGGTGCATCTGATATGCAGCCATAAAATTAACATTACAGTAATCTATAATTAGCCTGATTTTATAAATTCTATTATGCTTTTTATTAGTAATTGGTGGCATGGTTTTATTGTCATTGAAATGCAAATTATTTAGAAATTTCAAAAAAATTGATCTCGGGTCATAACTTTAGCAAGTACTGATTGATACAGAAATTTATTTTTAGACCAAATAAATTGGAACCTTGGAATGTGTGACCCATTATAAACATGAATTACCATGCCTAAAAATGTGTTCATCTCACTGGGTAACAGATTGACCCAGTTCGGTATTGCTTTCTATTCTGAAGCATACCTATTGCTTTCAGCACATATATAGTCATATAATTTCTTATCAAAAAAAACATTTTTTTAAATCAGTAATTGAGTATTCATGGGTGATGGGAAACTTTAGCCCTGGAGACTTAGTAAATGTTCTGATTGGCACACATGGTTCATTAATGTTACCAAGAAATGAATCTGAATCAGGTTGAGATGAAAGTCCAGGCATTGGCTGTCACCATCCTAACCCTCCTTAGAGATGACTTTACTAAGCTTTTTTTTTTGATACTTCATCTTTTCAATCATCTGATAAATCACTACTATTACCATCTGATGAGTTGCTAGAAGAAGCCTCAGAAATACACACATAATCAATGGGGAATTCTTTATCCAAATCAGACTCAGAATCAAATTGGAATATTACTGGAAAAAGCATCCATTATCATGTCACAAATTATTTTCTATTCACTAAATCTAAAAAATGAGAAAAATTAAAAAATGTACTTTACAAAAAAAAATCATTAAAAAATGATCTTTCATCACAGAGAAAAAAATACATCTTTAGAAAGCTAGAAAGATGGCGGAAAGAACAATGCAAGACCCGTAAGTGTAAAATGCACCATTTCCACACAAACTCAGTTGAAATCTAAATTTTTGAAATAGCGGCTCTTAGTGGCACTTCAGACTCAAGGACATAACTCTTTGACATCCAGTATGCCATTTTGAATTTTAAAAGAAAATTACAATTAATATAATTTACAGTATATCTTATGTTTGAATGCAATAAATATAAAAATATGTATATTGTTGTAAAGAGCAAATATGAAAGAATGTAATGAAGCTGATAAAATAGTCATTACCTAAAAAAAAAAATTAAAAAAAAAAAATATTTTTAATATTTTTAAAAATGTTTATTTTTACAATAGTTCACAAATTCTAAATTTTGAAAGTTAAATGTTAAAATTACACTTTCACAAACAGCTTCATCATATTTGTCACAAAATGCTGAAAAAAATGATGTATATCTTACTTGAAATAATTTTTTTATGAAAAAAATTATAAAAAGGATGTGATTGGTAACTTCCATTTTTAGTAGCTAACCCAGATCCTGTCTTTCCATACCAGGGTATCTTCTAAAATGTTTGATTGTCCTTCCATGCAAGATATCTGTTAAAAATATGTTTGGGTTTTAGTGTGAGAAAAAATAACAGAAATAGTTTACAAGATATTATACAAAGAGAGATTTAGTAAACTGTAATGTATTACTATATTATAATATTATTGAAAAATGGGGTGTGACCTAAAATATTATTGAAAATGGGGTGTGACCTAAAATATGTGTTCTTTTCAAGTAAAAAGTGTACTCAAAAAAAAGTCAAACAAAAATTTCTCTAAGATAACATAAATAAAAACTGTAAGTAACTAAATCAATAAACATCAAAATAAACATTTATTATGAGCATTGATTACATATATGTGTGGTAGATGATATATGATAGTGGATAGCTGAGGGTGCATGTTTTTATTGTCATTGAAATTGTCTAAAATTCTACAGCACATTTATTGTTTTTCTACACATATTTCATTATAAAAGTAATAAAAAACAAGTAATAAAAACACTACTCACTGAATTCCTAACCAGCACAATCTCAATGTTGATTCCAAGTTAAAACTCTGGTTGTGAAGAAGAACTAGATGCAATTCCCATGCTTGTCCTGCAAATAAAATTACTTCACTAACATTTTTTTTATCAATACCATTTCTAGATATGAATTATTACTAAAATTGTCACTAAAATTAGCTTCTACAAAGAATAAGGCTTAAAATACATACATGGCAATCGGAGCAAGCAATCTAAGCAACTTGTGAGAGTCCATACATTTTATGAATTCTAAATCAAAAAAAAAAAAAATTAAAAATAGCATTTCAAAAAAAAATAATAAAAAAATTTAAATTTCATCATAGAAAAAAATACATCTGTTTGAACAAAGAGAAGGCTCACGAATGTATACATTGGCAATTGAATAATCTCAGCAAGCAGCAAGAGTCCATTTCAACCATAAAACCATTTTATGAATGTTAAATCTTAAAAAAAGAGAGAAAAAAGATTAAAAATTGCTTCTTCAAAAAAAAAAAAAAAATCTAAATTTCATCGTAGAAAAAAAATTTAGATATTGTTAAAAACCTAATAAAATGATGGATCAAATGATATAAGAACTGTAAGTGTCAGATTTACTGATTCTGTGGAAACTCAGTTTAAAATGTAAACTTCCAGTGCAGGGTACACTCCGATGTACTGGATGTCAAAGAGTTAAAATGTTAATATTATTTTAAAAGTATGTTGAAAGCATCACATGATTAAATGAGTGTGTGTGAATGTGTACTTTGAGAAAGTTAGTGAGATAATACTTTAACTTTAGCTTGCTAACTAAAGTTTGATACAATAAAGAATAGTAAAATTATCAGTCTGAAGATAATATTTTAAAAATAATGAATAAAAATATTTTATTTAGTTGTAATAATTTTCTTTAAAAATTAATTTCAGGTTATTTAAATCTTTAAAAATTGTTTTAAACAAGAATATTTAATTTTAGATGAAAATATTTAATAATTGAGGTATTAAATAATTTGAAAATTACTTAATATTGATGACTCATTATTTTAAAACTTAATTTTAAAAATCACATTTAATGCAACTATGTAAATTAGTAGTTTTGTACAAACTGTATTGATCAATGAAATCATTGGATCAAGATGGGTATAAAAACCAAGGTTGAGGTTAGTCTAGACAGATTTTTATAGATTCTACATGGATTTTTTCTTAGTTTTTGGATATTAGTTAATTGTGATTCTAGTGTTTTATAGTTTAATTTGAAACTTATAATTATATTTGTTTTATAATATAACAGTGATTTATTTTAAATTTTTACTATTTTGCTTAAAAGTGTTATGAAAAATATAACCAGGATAATTATTTTAAAAATAAATCACTAAACATCAAAGTTTTCCTATCAGTTTTTATCTACTTGAACTTAGCTCAGGACTTTCAATATTTTGCAGAATATGATAGTGACTACTTGGTGTGGAAGATGAATACCAAATGCCAGGAGAATTATTGTAACAAACCTGGAGTGAATTTGCATAAGAACTATGTAATTTTTATTGACTGTGTGCTTGAAATGTCCGATTGCTTATTTAAAAAGTATTTGTTATATCATAATGCAGTTAATTTACTTGTAATGATTGAGAGAAACCAAATATTCATTAGAAATCATATTTTTAATATTAAATTTGTAAGAAGGAGAAAATTATGGCTCTGCACCGGTATTTGAAAATTGAACTTAATATGTCTGATGGTATGATGAATGTCTGATTTATAATATATAATTGATATTACTGACTCATATTTGATTTGTCTTTGAAGAAGTCAAAATGAACATAGATTTTAAGAATGATAGATTTAGAGACAAATTGAAGGAAATTATTTAAATTTTCTGTTTTATGCTTTTAAAAAGAATTTGCTATTGAAAACAATAAATGAATTATATTATAAAATAATTTATTGAAAATAATGAAATCAGATTCGTCTTTTGAGAGGATTAAAATTATATGCATGAATGATATAATTGTCTTTACCTTAAAAATATTTAGTGACAAAATATATGCTTAAAAGATATAAAAATTGTAATTTCTTAAAAGAAGGAAATAATTACTTGAATTCATAATTATATGACTGCTACTAAATATATTAAGTAAATACATTACATTATATAATGTCTGCTGATAAACATACTAAAAATAATAATCTATAGTGTAATGTCTACTGTAATAATTTTATCATTGGAAACGTGAACATTAATTATATTATAATGAAGGTAATAGATACTTGTTTTATACAACGGTCAAAAATGTACATAAAGGAAGTGTTTCATATAAAATAGACTTTAAACTATTGTTTTACATGGATATTAAATCTTTGGATAAAATTTCAGAAAGAGACTGAATAAATATTTTATCTTAAAGAATATTAATATTTTTTCATGGATTATATGAGATTTATTTGGATTTACGTGTTGATATTTGTACATTTTATTTCATATGGTGCCAAGAGGATAAAAATAATTGTGCACAATGCGGTTCAGCTGTTGCTAAGCAATGGAGGAGCCCCCATGACAAGCAAATTACAGACATGCAATTTAATTTATGAGCAAGGAGGGGGAAAATCCTATCCTAAATTTAATCTTTATTATTATGATTATTTGTTTTTAGTATTAAGTTTTAACATAGTATTTTTTTTAAAAATTACCATTATTTATTTTAAAACTAACTTGCTACTGTGATATAGTTTTAAGATAAAATAACTTTATTATCATTTTTTTAAAAAAAAACAAATGTGTATTCAAAAATTACGATGTCAATCATAATTTTTCTTTGAATGCTTGGTTTTGGAAAAGCAGATCACTGTAAAATGGTCCAGTATAAATGAGATCATTGGTTATTTAGTTTATATTATTGCTTAATAATTTATTTCTTTTCTTTTGTTCAAAAAAAGATATATTTTAATTAATATTTTTTTAGATTAATAGTATACATTGCTTGACTTTAATACTAAATAATGGAAGAATGAACCATTAACAAAATTATTGTGTGTATTTTGTGAAAGAGTTGATAAATTCGTATGAATGTTTGAAAACATTTAAGAATAGTTCTTAATATGTACTTAAAACATGAATGCTTGGATATGCGTGAATTATATAGCATTATTAAATTATTAAAATGTTAGTGTATGAATGTTATTTATTGGAATATAAGGACATAATATTGATCTCTACATTGTATCCTAACAAATAAATAAAATATAGTACCGATGAATGTTTATCAATATTTGAGCATGAAAACTTTTAAAATATCCTGAAATGGATTTAGATTATTGTTGTTCTCTTTAGTATTGTGTTTTAAAATTTATTTTTAGAATGTTGTTGATATATTTTTATGATGTTGAATGAGTTATACAATGGGGACAAATATTTGATAGTGATCGGGAAAATAATAATGTTCTTATGAAATCCTAGGTGGTAGGGATATGTCAAAAATGGTTATAGGAGAATTATGTTTCTATATTTTGAATTTGTTGAAGTATACAAATAATGTAAGACTGTATATCTTTTATGAACAGTTGTATTTCATCATTGTCTGCAAGTTCTATGATAGAGCCATGACTTGATTTTAGGTGCCCAATGAATACGGACCTACTCTTTTGATTTGCACTGTGCCCATGATGATATTATCTTATTTTGAAACATTGTTATTATTTCATACCCTACACTTTAATCGCTATCTATCACCTCAAGTATCATTGTAGAAGATAGTTTATAAGTTGAAAAAGTAATGACTGAATCATTTAGAAGTATTTAATTTGAGAGAGGGCAAGATGTACTATATGAAAAAATTTCTTTCAAATATGTTGAGATGTATTAGAGATCACTTGTCTTAGTAAGATGCATGTTCAAATGGAGTGAAAGTGAGAAGAGTGGAAATGAGTTTGGGAATGATATGATATATGAGAGAGTGTCAAAATGAGAATAAAATAATTTCAAGTGATATAACTCATGGTTAGTTTTTTTTAAATTTCATTATTGATAAGTTAAACCTAGATAAGTTATAAAATTTATAAAACTTCCTCCTGAATATTTTTTTTTGCACATTAATTAATTAACTTCATAAAGGAAGATATTTATACTTTATTTTAAGGTATTTCTGATATCCAAACATTGGAATTGCACTTAGTTAAATTGTAAAGAAATTTTTAGATAATATTTCTTTAAATATTTTATTTATATTTTAAGAAATGTGTTTTTAAAATATAAACTTACATTGATGTGTTTACATTATAAGTAATTTATTTTATGGTAACCATAATGTTATGTTTTGGTTTTTAGAAATTGGGAGAGCTATTCTAGTTATTCCAATACAAGCAATAGAACAGTATGTTACCAAATGAATATTACATATCATCATAAATATTGTAAGTTTTCATTTTTATTGTATTTTTGAAAATGACCAGAGTGAAGGTTATTCTTATTTTATTTCTTGTATTTATGTGCCATATTTATTGTAAATATTTTTTTTGATTTATGCTTTGTAAATATTTTATTATATTATGCTATAAATCTATTGTTAATTTGTAAATAAATTTGTAAATTGTTTTTTTTTTAAGTTACTTTAGTCAAGTTGTGATTTATCTACATGTTGTTTATTGATTTTTCATTCTGCATGCATGATTCACAAATATCAATAATATAAAACATTATTATTTATTTGGCACATGATCTATAAAGATTTCTTAGACATTATTTTTATTACATTTGATTAAGTAACCAAGTATATTTCTATATTGTCTTAAAAGACCTGATCATTATTAATTATTTTTAAAATTGATACAATACTAATTAGAAATGCTTGATATTGCCACAATATTAGAATATATCACACCATTTACACTTTCTTAAACATACATACATTAAAGATCAGCCTGTCAAGCTATTGTGCATGCGCTTTTTACGAGTGTTAATAATAAATGAATACTTTGACTCCCAACACAAGATATAGTATTTAGGAACGAATAAAATGAATCCACTTATTCTATCCAATCCAAATGCTTATATATGGGCAAATCTTAAGTACTGGAAATGAAAGCATGAGGATAGACCACTCACTTTAAATTACTGTTTACGATGTCTGAATGAATGACATCGGTGAAATTATCTAGAATTTACTAAACGTCATTTGGGTTGGATAGAATAAGTGGATTCATTTTATTTTTTCCTAAATACTATATTATACCGGTTCCCTATTAAACCATTCCTAAAAGGGATTGTGATCTCCAAAACAAACATGATACAGCGTAAAGATTTATTTATTTTTCTTATATCAATAGTTGTTCATTATCAACACAAGAGGGCGCCAGATACGATGATTTGATTCATAATTTAATTTCTCGCATCACCTTACGTCATATCAAAACGATTTTGAAGTCTAATCCCTGCCCATAAGCTCGAACTCCCAGCATGGACCAATAGGGGTCATTCAGGGTCGCGATGTGATTGCCTTCAAGACTATTATTCTGGCAAATGACACAATATTAACCAATGGATAAGAAGATCGGTTGATTAACAGATCGGTCCAAGCATTGGACGGGATCATTGGTTATTTATAACTAATACGAATATTCGGTTGAGGCATCACTAGAATAAACAACTAGACGCTTATAATATCATCCCCTTTTTATCATACGATCCAATAGAATTATTTATACTAGCTCTATTGACATTTTACTTATCTTTATTAATAATAGGCCCTCCCAACTCTTAAACCTATGTTAACTATATAATAAGTAAACATCGTGACTTACGGCACGATGTTTATGAATGAAATTTAAAAGAGATAAAAAAAAACAAAAAAAAATATAAGAAAGACAAATTTAAAAGTAAAATAATTAATTGCATGAATAAATGCTAACAATAATAATAACCTCAAAAAAAATATATTTTAATTATAGAAATGATTTGAGGAATGCTCGACTAGTTTAGATAAAAAATTTTATTGATTATAAAAAAAAATGAAATATTGATTAATAGCTTTATTTGCACGCACATACGCGCATTCTCGCACTCGCACAGAAAAGAACATATTATGCATAATAAACATGGGTGATAAAATATATTTCCTCCTTTACATTTTGAAGGTAGGTGTGTGTTATAATTTATCTGCGAAAGAAAATAATAATTAGGATCAAAGTTCATAACTGGAAAAGTCCGAAGGTTTAAATATGATGGACTATGTAGCATCGGATATTTTTATTTACGAAAGTTGAGATTAAAATAATAAGATTTAATATATGAGAGATTATGGATCATTTTATATGTGTTTTACGAAGGTCGAGTTTAATTAATTATGAGATTGCCTTTTAAGTTTACGTAAAGAATGAATGAAAGCATTATAAAAAAAAATGTTTACCTAGGATTTTGCTTAGTCTTCTGCTGCTTCTAATTTGGTGAAGGTTCGAACCTGATGGATGATGTTTCCATATTACATGGTTATTCATTTCACATAAGTTCAGCGTAGTATGTTTGGACGATTCTTGTATATTAAACGGAACAACGTCCTTAGACTGATTGGAGCACTATGTTCGGACGGTATTGTTGTTGATCATTCATAGCTGTGGAGATGTTCTGGCGGCGGAGCGTCGGTCAATCACTGAAGGGTTTTCTAGCCCATCATGACGATCGACGCTCTAAATGTTAATTTCACAGTGATCATGTTGGATAAACCGGAAAGCAAAAAAAAAAAAAAAAGAGAAAAGTTCTAGTTGTAGCTTCCGGAGGAATCTAGAAAAAAAACTATAAGCATAAGCGAAAACAAAAAAAAAAGGAGTGTAAAAAGACCCTTTCTTTAGATTTAGATTCATATTTATATGGGTTGGTTATTATCTGAGGATCGAATCTCCACCCAGAGTTCAATATTCTTTGAGTTGTCGTTGGGGTCCGTGTCCTACGTAATGTCCACTCAATCCATATGCTTGAGGCAATCTTAGGTTTATGCAATCTCATATTACAATCTCAGTTAGAAAAAATTCATACTTATTCACACCTTTTATGCATACATGTGTGCGTGTTTTAAGAGAACAATTTAACTTACATTAGTTTAAAAGTCGAGCATTTAATCTGTCTCAAAATCACTTCTATAAGCTTTTAACTTTCACTACAGTTATAATCTAAAACAAAACCCCTTTTAATTACCCCCGCGGCATATACAAGGAGAAATCACTTATTGAGATTTAAAATGGCATATTAGTAGTATTTTATATTTTACTTTTTCTTTCTTTTTAGAGATTATTATTATAGTAGATTGTATGAAAGCCTTAACTATTTAATCAGAAATATTAACATTTTATTTTACAGTGTATTTTATAACGCATTGAAAGAAAACTACATTTATTTTTATTATCATAAGTTGAAAGTGAAAGAAGAGAAAAAAATATAGAGTGTTTACATTGCTCGTGTGTGTGCGTATATACCTGTACCGACTTTGTCTCGGTACATATCCCCGCGATCCGTCTAAAATTAAAATGAGAGGCTTGGCATTTTAATTTTCACCATAAAATTCCTTATTTTTGACCCCGCTTCGTGTGATTTTTAATCATTTATTTTAGCCGACTATCCTACAGTTCAACTCCCCCTCATATAAAGAAACGAAGTGGCAGGTCATGTGGTCAGGCTCGGATTGACACTTGACATTTGCGAACCAAACTCAAAAAAAAATTCTTCTTTTTTTTTTTTCTCTTTTTTTTTTTTCTTTACGAAGAGCGGGCGTGCCATAATTGGAGATATCTTGCCCAGTCTGGTACAGACACCCCGGGTGGAAGGTTGGCATGGGGATGGACCTTTCCGAAGTCCCGCGATGCAAGGTTACGAACATATAGGCATTCTCTTACGGTCTATCTAATGGAAGGCAGGAGGATGGTCATTTCCGAAGTCCCCTCTGCAAAATACGACAACATTTACGAGGTAGCGAATAATCTGAGTTATAGAACAATAAGCATTCAAAATATCCGAGCTCTGTACCTCCTAGCACAATAGGAAATATTGAGGGAAGGAACAATAATAGCGCACTCTCGCGATCCGGCTTTTCTTTCTTTCTTTAGGCGGCATCCGCTTCCTTTCTCCGCGTGTTTTCGAGCAACATATTTTTTTTTTTTTTTTTTTAAACTGGCTTTCAGAAATATTAACTTATTTACCTCGAATAGTTTTCTTTAGAAGAGTTATGACATTTATTCCTTTTCTTTCTTTAAATTATATTTTCCTTCCCCTTTTCTTTTTCCCTCCCTTTTTTCTTCCCCCTTTTTTTTTTCTTTTTTTTTTTTTTCGTGTTTAGTTATCTGCGGTCTGCTTTGGTTTAAAATAATGTTTTATCAACCCCCCTTCCCCCCTTGTTATTGTATGATGCGATGCGATGTGTAAGTCCTTTCTGGTCCGAGGTCATTTTCCTTTAGTTACCGTTGTTTATAAAGCGTGCTCCGGTAATCGTATTCCTGTGGCAAATCCGTGTTCGTCAACGTGTTTTTAGACTAATTTTTCATCAGTATCGATCTGGTGGTAGCTTTCTTCTATATGGTTCCTGTCCCGGCCTCTCTATATGCCTTTCCCGTCCTTCCGCTCGCTCGAACTTGGCTATGGCATCCCCCATCTTGTGGATGCCCCCGTCATCCCTGCTTAGCATCATCTGCCTGATGTCTGTTGGCATGTTGTGTCTAATGGTCGAGATGATTTGCTCCTCCGTCATGTGATACGCTGGTAGCTGCTGGAGGCCGGCCACCTGCCTGTAATAGAACTGCGTTATCGTCTCGTTAGGTTTGAGCCCGTATTTTTCATTGGTGATGTGAAAGTAGATCCCCTCTTGTCTGGTAGCATTCCAAAAGCTTCGCAGGATCTCTTCTCGATATTCTACGAACGATCTGGGCTTAAACTCGATCGTTCGCCACCAATCTCTAGCTGGCCCTTGCAGGTATGTGCTGGCAATATTGATTTTGTCTGGCTCCGGCTTTGAGGGCTCAGAAAACAGGTTCCGGGCGCTCTCCACGTGGTCCATCGGACTCTCGTTTTCACCTGCCCTGAAGATCTCAATTTTTATTTGCCTTTCGGCCCACGACTGGCTCGGTTCCTGCAGGTTTATTCTCAGTTCAAATTTCTTTTCCAACTCCTCCAGACGTTTGGCCATAATTTCTCTCGGTACGTTCTGTTGTGGCTCGATTCCTTCTACCTTTCTATTTATCGCGTCCACCTTTTGTCTTACGTCTTCCAACTCTGCCTTTGCTGTTATCACTTCAGTCTTCGTTTCTTCTATTTCGGCTTTTGCTGCACCGATCTCTATTTTTATTGAGGTAATCTCCGTCTTTACTTCGTCAATCTTTATTTCTTCCTCTTTGCTCTGGTCCTCCTCTGACTCTCCTGTGTTTCCCTTCAATAATTTTCGTATCTCCCTAATGAATTCCCCTCTCTCCTCCTTTCTCTCTTTCCTTCTTTCTTCTTCTCTGTCCTCTTCTCTCTTCCTTCTTTCCTCTTCTCTGTCCTCTTCCCTTTTCCTTCTTTCTTCTTCTCTGTACTCTTCTCTCTTCCTTCTTTCTTCCCTATCTTCCCTCATCTCTATCATCATTTGGCTCATCATTTTAAGAAGCATTTTTATTTCTGATTCAGCCTCTTCTTTAACATCTATCTTTTTGAACGTTATAGGGCTCTCCCCTGTCTCCTCCCACGCAGTATCGTTATTGCTGTCCATTTATGATTTAAAGAAAAAATTTTTCCCTTTCTTTTTTTTTCTTTATTTATGATAAGAAGTGATTAATCGACGTCCGCGCCCCCATCTCCCGCTATGTTTTTTTTTTTTTTTATTTATTTCGTTCCGGCTCCAAGTGTTTTATTAAAAGATTTGCGATATTGTGAATCGCTGTATTTTGTTCCGTTTGTTATTTTCCTTTTCTCCCTTTTCCTTCCCTTTCTATTCGTCCACACTTTCGTTTACGTGAAAAAAGAAAAAAATTCCTTCCTCTTTTCAGTTTTGCGTCTTTCACGAGGTTCGGCCGCTTTTGGCTAATGTCTTGATTTGCTTCTCTCCGAAACATTATTTATATTAGCCTCACGTTTGGAAGCGCCATTTTTATATACCGGTTGCCTATTAAACCGTTCCTAAAAGGGATTGTGATCTCCAAAACAAACATGATACAGCGTAAAGATTTATTTATTTTTCTTATATCAATAGTTGTTCATTATCAACACAAGAGGGCGCCAGATACGATGATTTGATTCATAATTTAATTTCTCGCATCACCTTACGTCATATCAAAACGATTTTGAAGTCTAATCCCTGCCCATAAGCTCGAACTCCCAGCATGGACCAATAGGGGTCATTCAGGGTCGCGATGTGATTGCCTTCAAGACTATTATTCTGGCAAATGACACAATATTAACCAATGGATAAGAAGATCGGTTGATTAACAGATCGGTCCAAGCATTGGACGGGATCATTGGTTATTTATAACTAATACGAATGTTCGGTTGAGGCATCACTAGAATAAACAACTAGACGCTTATAATATCATCCCCCTTTTATCATACGATCCAATAGAATTATTTATACTAGCTCTATTGACATTTTACTTATCTTTATTAATAATAGGCCCTCCCAACTCTTAAACCTATGTTAACTATATAATAAGTAAACATCGTGACTTACGGCACGATGTTTATGAATGAAATTTAAAAGAGATAAAAAAAACAAAAAAAAAAATATAAGAAAGACAAATTTAAAAGTAAAATAATTAATTGCATGAATAAATGCTAACAATAATAATAACTTCAAAAAAAATATATTTTAATTATAGAAATGATTTGAGGAATGCTCGACTAGTTTAGATAAAAAATTTTATTGATTATAAAAAAAATGAAATATTGATTAATAGCTTTATTTGCACGCACATACGCGCATTCTCGCACTCGCACAGAAAAGAACATATTATGCATAATAAACATGGGTGATAAAATATATTTCCTCCTTTACATTTTGAAGGTAGGTGTGTGTTATAATTTATCTGCGAAAGAAAATAATAATTAGGATCAAAGTTCATAACTGGAAAAGTCCGAAGATTTAAATATGATGGACTATGTAGCATCGGATATTTTTATTTACGAAAGTTGAGATTAAAATAATAAGATTTAATATATGAGAGATTATGGATCATTTTATATGTGTTTTACGAAGGTCGAATTTAATTAATTATGAGATTGCCTTTTAAGTTTACGTAAAGAATGAATGAAAGCATTATAAAAAAAAATGTTTACCTAGGATTTTGCTTAGTCTTCTGCTGCTTCTAATTTGGTGAAGGTTCGAACCTGATGGATGATGTTTCCATATTACATGGTTATTCATTTCACATAAGTTCAGCGTAGTATGTTTGGACGATTCTTGTATATTAAACGGAACAACGTCCTTAGACTGATTGGAGCACTATGTTCGGACGGTATTGTTGTTGATCATTCATAGCTGTGGAGATGTTCTGGCGGCGGAGCGTCGGTCAATCACTGAAGGGTTTTCTAGCCCATCATGACGATCGACGCTCTAAATGTTAATTTCACAGTGATCATGTTGGATAAACCGGAAAGCAAAAAAAAAGAGAAAAGTTCTAGTTGTAGCTTCCGGAGGAATCTAGAAAAAAAACTATAAGCATAAGCGAAAACAAAAAAAAAAAGGAGTGTAAAAGACCCTTTCTTTAGATTTAGATTCATATTTATATGGGTTGGTTATTATCTGAGGATCGAATCTCCACCCAGAGTTCAATATTCTTTGAGTTGTCGTTGGGGTCCGTGTCCTACGTAATGTCCACTCAATCCATATGCTTGAGGCAATCTTAGGTTTATGCAATCTCATATTACAATCTCAGTTAGAAAAAATTCATACTTATTCACACCTTTTATGCATACATGTGTGCGTGTTTTAAGAGAACAATTTAACTTACATTAGTTTAAAAGTCGAGCATTTAATCTGTCTCAAAATCACTTCTATAAGCTTTTAACTTTCACTACAGTTATAATCTAAAACAAAACCCCTTTTAATTACCCCCGCGGCATATACAAGGAGAAATCACTTATTGAGATTTAAAATGGCATATTAGTAGTATTTTATATTTTACTTTTTCTTTCTTTTTTAGAGATTATTATTATAGTAGATTGTATGAAAGCCTTAACTATTTAATCAGAAATATTAACATTTTATTTTACAGTGTATTTTATAACGCATTGAAAGAAAACTACATTTATTTTTATTATCATAAGTTGAAAGTGAAAGAAGAGAAAAAAATATAGAGTGTTTACATTGCTCGTGTGTGTGCGTATATACCTGTACCGACTTTGTCTCGGTACAATATCTTGTGTTGGGAGTCAAAGTATTCATTTATTATTAACACTTGTAAAAAGCACATGCATAATAGCTTGACAGGCTGATCTTTAATGTATTACAATTTATAAACATGTGCTATATAAAATAAATGCTTATTAAACATACATAAGAAAAAGAAGAAGAAAAATAATAGAATATATTATATTTTCTTTAAGAATGCCACATTAAACATGGGGAAATTATACCATGTTAACTTAAAATTTATTAAACAGAGCAAAACTCTCCATACAGTATTGCCACCTGTGCTAAACAGAGTAATCAATGGATGCCAGAAGGCTTGTGCATAAAATCCCTATCTAATGCCTACTCATCCAATATCCCCAGACTAGTTTCTGGCTTATGGCCATCGTCAGTGAGGAGCTTTGGATCTGAGAGCACTGCATCTAGATCTTAGGATCTAATGTAACCCTCTAGCAACCACCTTTTATCTCTACTTAACTACAAAACTATGAGAATGAAATTGAAAACATAAAAAATATTTTCAATCTAAGCTCAATAGCTTACATTGATTACTCTGTTTAGCACAGGTGGCAATACTGTATGGAGAGTTTTGCTCTGTTTATCAACAATTAATGTGCTAGTATAGAAAATGTGATCATGTGATGCTTAATGGTTTAACACCAATCCTGCCTAATAGGATACTGGTGGCTATGGTTGTAAAAGAGCCAAAGACACCAAAAGGTATGGGTGCTGAACTGAGTTCAGACCCATATGACTATGTAAGCTATTGAGCTTAGATTGAAAATATTTTTTATGTTTTCAATTTCATTCTCATAGTTTTGTAGTTAAGTAGAGATAAAAGGTGGTTGCTAGAGGGTTACATTAGATCCTAAGATCTAGATGCAGTGCTCTCAGATCCAAAGCTCCTCACTGACGATGGCCATAAGCCAGAAACTAGTCTGGGGATATTGGATGAGTAGGCATTAGATAGGGATTTTATGCACAAGCCTTCTGGCATCCATTGATTACTCTGTTTAGCACAGGTGGCAATACTGTATGGAGAGTTTTGCTCTGTTTATCAACAATTAATGTGCTAGTATAGAAAATGTGATCATGTGATGCTTAATGGTTTAAAATTTATTATGCTTATTTTTATTCTATTCCTAAACTTTCACTTTTAAGTAGATTTTGTGATGAGAGACATGAAGATATTTAGTTGCTTATGGTAGTTATTCTTTTGTAGGGGTAGTTAAATATCATATAAAATCCCACATCATATATGACTACAGGATATTAATTAGTTGATTTATTTTGGCATTAAGTTTGTCAGATATGAACCTGAGATGATGATAATGATGATGATGATTATTATTATTACTATTATTATTGTTGTTGTTGTTATTATTTTGGAGGATTGTAAATTTCTTATTGAGAGATAATGAATAAAGTTATTAATTAGTATTTTATTAATGGAATATTAATTAGTTTATTGTTATTTCTGTAATAAATTTATTAAATTATATTTTAAGATTATTAAATATGTATTTTAGAGACATGAGAGTATTGGATAGTAGTTTTATTATATGAATTTGGTGGGGTAACGCTCTTATGCCATTGAGGGTGTATCTTTTGGGATGTATTCTCAATGTTTTACCTAGTATGTCTTACCTGACATCTCATATTCGAAGATTTGTAATTATAATAGTGAGTTAGTTAAGTTACATTTATTAGTAAATAAATGGATTAAGTATTATAGTTTGGAACCCTAATTATTTATTAAGAACCTAAGTGTTATGATATTTTATTATAATAAAATTTTCTTAAATTTAATTAGTGAAAAATATTATTTTATTAGATATTATATCTTGAGCTAGTATTTATGTTGTATTATTGTAATAGTCATCATTTATGCAACTTAATTATAATACATTCTTGTTATCTCAGGTAGCCGGATTCTCTTGTTCAGTAGTATTTCCATTAAGGAAGGGTGCAATATATACATTGAGTTAACTGAAGTTTGGTGTAAATTCTGTAGGTGATGGAATGTCAAGTATAATTTTTTTTTATTCTTAGCTGATTTTTAATAGGAAATATATTAGCCAAGAGTAATGAAATAGTTTACTATGAAAATAAAATATTAAGGCCAAAAACATGTTATTATTATTGCAGCATAAAATTGTGAATTAATTTTGTTTGAAATGTATATAAAAATAATACAGTTTATGATTTTTAATAATAAAAAAATTATATATGTGTGTGTTTTTGTTATTGCATTCATAAAAGTAATTTTAAACAATATACATGAATATTTAATGTCATAAATGTGTTTGTTCTTATATTATATGTAATGATTATGAAATTTTTTTTTTTTTAATTTTCTTTCATTTTATTATTCTTGTAAAAGTAATTTTAAGTGTGGAACACAGAGTGATTTTGTTATGGAATTATAAAAGAATGTTACCTTGGATTTAATGACATCAGTTATACAAGATTATAAAAGGGACAGAACGATTTGAACTCTCTAACATTTTGATGTTCATATATGCAGACTTAAGCTCTTTCATATAATTTTTTTATATTTATTTTAAAAGTATTTACTTATTAATTATAAAAAATGATGGGATAATAAGGATTATATTTATCCACTAAAACTGGATAGGATTACTGAAATTTGTTAAAGGAATAAGAAAGTAAATTCATAGTGTTCAAAATCATCTTAATATTTCTATACTAAAAATGGATATTGCATGAACAAAATGTTTTAATAATGGAATATAAAAGTTAGCAACATAATATTTATAGTATAAGAATTGTTTTCATCTGCAGATATATAATGTCAATGAAGTGTTTGAACTCAATATTTAAAGTGATTTATTTGTACAGCATACCAACATAGATGGAGATTAGCATCTGTTCATTCATGAAGTTGTTATAGTTTTAAATACCTGCAAATGAAGGATAAAAATATAATACTTGAAAAATACTGGAATTAATAAAATACACATTATTTTGGATAATGGTTTATGATATTTTTATTTGGATTAGACTAATAAGCATCATTAAATTATAACTTATGGAAGAAATATTGAAACTATTGTGTATTGTTTTATACTATGCAGAATCAGCTCAAATGTTAATATATATGGATTTAAGGGTATAATGATCTAAATGTGTTTGATTGCTATATCTAAAGTTATATAATTGTTTTTTTTTTAAATGTGTAAAGTAAAAGGAAGTTAAAAATTAATTTAGATTTACATTTAAAGATTAAATTTTAATAAATAAAATTTTGATTTTAAATATTATTCTCTTATTCATTAACTGCAAATTATTTTTGAAAAGGCATTTGATAAGTATCAAAAATCTAAAAGAACTATATTGTAGCAAGTATTTATTTGTATTTTATTTGAAAAGAAAAATAAATAAATAAGTAAACTCATAATTATTATATTGTATTTTAATTAATTATTCTATTATGAAGATGAGAGAAAAGGGTCATTAACTTTATTCTATTTCAAAAAGTGTAACAACATTTGCCGTCTAACATAAATATATATTATGTATTAAACATTATATAGATGAATTTTGATGTATAAACATCTATTTGATTAATATTGATTTCAACAGATTATCTCCCATAATATTTGATTATAATATATATGTTTTGAATGTTTATTATCTATTGTCATTTTTTAAAAATATATCTATTGTTAATAAAGTTTAAATTCATTTAAAACAAATAAGCTTGCTTTTGTTAATCTATTTATAACACAAACCTATAGGCTTATAATACGTGACAGATAATAATCATGTATTGACATACACCATATAGTTTATATCAAATATTCATAAGACAGTCCAGGAATTAAGCAATTGGATGTACAATTACATATTTTTTTCTTTATGGTAAATCTAATATATTATCATTTTAATCAGATATACACTTTTACATAGTAATAAATTAATTAATTTGGTATTGCTAGGTATTTAATAAGTAATTAGAAGGTTATTATAATTATTTTGTTAATTATATGCAATAGTTATTTTGGATAAAAATTTATATCTGAGAAAGTTTGATATATTATAAAGCATAAATATATTGTTTAAGAATAAATAAAGGTAATTATAATTGGATATCATGTATTCTTGAAAAATATTATTTATTGGGTGAATATTATAACAATTTAGTATTTAGTTATAAAGATAATAATCTTGTTATATTATAAAATTGGGAATAGCATATATTGAAATTGGCATTTGAGCTCTTTTGATTAAATTTAAAAGCTCATCAGTATAGATTGTAAATTTAATTTAAATACTAAGCTTTGATATAGATATTTGATTATAATAGATTAGTAATATTAGTCATATTAAGGTAATTATAATTTAAAGTTTAGCAACTTAGTTTTATTGGTTTAAAAGATAATCCTTTATGATTTGTTAATGGTATTCGTATAAGAATCTTTCATTTAGTTCATGTCATCATGATTGGATATTGTAAACTTTAAGGTTATTTAGAGGATTGACTTTATTTTATATTACTATAAATTGGTGAAAGTGGTGAGATATGGTAGATATATGAACTTATGTATTGTTTTTTTATTATAGTTTAATAATGAGACATTTTATTCTTTATTACAAATTGAGGTTATGAATTTATAAAGTTTTAAAAGAGAAAGTTTTATATATTTTATTAAGAATAAATTAATATACATAAATCTGTAAGTTAGCAAGATCTTTTATCATTCTTAAGTATTTCATTTCATTACAATTGATTTATCTAATAAGGGCATATTACAATTTTTGAGGATATGGTTATTTCATTAGTTTTGTTTTTATTTTCATTTTTATAAGCATTATTTTCATTTTATTCAATTACCGTTAGCCATCAACTATTGTATTATATTTTATTTAGTTATGATTCATGTTTTAAGTTTGCAGATTATATTAAAGTTTTTATGTCTTGTTTTTATTATTTTCATTGCATTACAAATAGCTTTTAAATTTGTAGGGCATATTAAGGTTATTATTGTTTCTATTCATTCATTAATCATTTTATTCAGTTATAAATAGCATTTAACATTGAGGATAGATTTATATCATAATAAACAGTGTCTCAATTCATGAGGAATACTAAAATGTATCTTCTTCATCCTTTGTCATCACTTTTATGCTGGTGCAAATAGTTTGTTTAGTATAGACATACTGTTATTTATAAGACAATTGTTCTGTTGTTGCTGTTTTCATTTCCATTTCGTTACGAATGATAATTAATAATTAGGCTACAATCTTATTCTGTTCCAAATAATGTTCGTATTCTGAAGTATTGGTTTCACTCATTTACATTCAGTTACAAATGTCACTGCAATTCATGGAGCATTATTAAATCAGAACTATTCTTTCAAGGTTCGTTTTCATTCAGTTACAAATGCCATCCAAATCTGTGGGGCTATTAATAAGAGACTAGTATAATTTTCATTCAGTTACAACATATATAATAAAAGGAGTTAATCAATTATCTATTTCACTATTTGATGGCTTTCAAGCATATAAAGTTCATATTAGGAGTACTATGAATTAATTTGATTGAGTATATATATTGTGATGGATACAGGAGATAATCATAATGTAAAGAGAACGTTAAAAATAATAATATAGATTTTAAAATATAATAAATAGGTTGAAAACTGATTTGAAGGAAAGCTTTAGTACAGAAACAGTTAAATATATATAAAATTATTAATATATTCCAAGGATTATTTTTAAATTTAAATTTGGGTTTTGCAAACATGAAGACCATTATAGATTCCACAAAACTATACACTAGCATATATATATTAAGAGTATATATGTTTGAGTATATATGTGCCTGATAGAATAAATCACACAAACAAAAGAAAGGATTTAATTAAATGGAAAATAAAAAATTTAAATAAATCATTAAATTTAGAGAAGAGATAATTTTTGTGTACTTAAATATAATAAGTAGTAAAATGTTTTAATAAATATTGTATATTGAAAATTTCTTAATATTTAAAATAATTTTGAAGCAAAGTTGATAATTTTACTTGATAGAGATCTTAAAACATTTACTCAATCAAGGATTGTAAATCACTTGTCCCCTTCTGGGTGGTCTAGCTAGAAGTGACAAGTAATAATTTTTTTAAAACTTTTAAATCAAGAGGCAGTAATTGATTAACAGATATAAGTTTAATGAGTATGTGCAATTGAAAAACTTTGACAGTTTTCCAAACTAAATGTGTTACAATTTTTTTAGAAAAAAAAAGTAAAATGAAATGTTGTAGTAAACATTTGACATGGATGGTTAAAATTTTCAGTTGTGGACAAATTTCAATATATCTATATTGAAGCCAGACTGCTTCTAGTCCTAATACAAATGGTGTCAAATCAAAGAAAATAAAATCTTCCAGTTACTCACCAAACTACTAAATAAATATCTATGCTGCTATACTATAATAAAATATATTAGAATATAGGTATGGCTATATTCTAAATGAATAATCAGAAAATGGAAAGAAAAAAGTAAGTTGGAACCAAAACCAAGGAGCAGCAATTTAAGTTTTTATATATGGAAGGATCACAACCTAGTGCCATCAAAGGTTTACATGAAGATAAGATGTCCATTGACTATTCAGTGCTAGAAACTATAAGTTACTTTTAATTATATGTTGGACTCTTTCCATTGTCTAGTATTAACTGATGTGAGTGTGTTTTTTTTAGAAAACTTCAAACTTTATGTAAACTTTTTAAATACATTCAATTGTTAGTAATAGCATACAGGTTAGTTTATAACACAATGTTTTGAGTGATATTAATTTTTGTTTCCACATGTTGCTGGCTGACCAGTAACATCAAAATCATGAGAATCACTGGTCAGACCAATATCATCCACTCAAAATTTGTGTTATATATTAACCTGTGTGCTATTATTAATTGTTGAATATATTTGAAAAGCTTAAACATTTGGATTTTTTTTAAAGATATTTAACAATTAATATTAGATGATAGAAATAATTATAAGTAAAATGCCCTTATCATGAATTTTCAGATAAATACTGCAGGCTATTTTATTTTATTTATAAAGTTGTGTGATAGCTTTTAGAATGAATATTTTTAAAAAAGGAAGATCTACTTAATAACTAAAATATCATTAAAAAAGATAAAATAAAATATATTCAGGGTATTGGAAACGGTGTGTGTGTGTAAAAATATTTATGCATAGAATGGTTATAAAATACTCTAATAGCAATTTGTATAGTATTTTAAAATCAATTACAAAAAGCAAGCATTGTGACTTTGTGCTATTGCACATTGTCCTATTCAATGGCTTAACTTATGTGTTCATGCTACTTTAAAAAATAAATAAATAAACAATGATAAAATTTATTATGAAAGTAAAACATGTATAAATTATGCTGAGTTTTAGTTTAATTGATATAATTAATATTCAAGTAGTTATTAGTACTAAATATAAAATTTGTAATGACTTAAAAGTTATTAGAATATGTAGCTCTAAGAATTAATTAATAAGTATGCTTTTAAGAGAAAAATTGGGGCTTAATATATGCTTAGTTTTATAGAGAATGAAAAATATATAAAGTTAGATATAATAAGATGGAATAAAGTTAATTTTCATGTTTAAAAAATTGCAGCTAGTTAGTGGATTTAGTTATATCATAATATCATTGTTAAATCAGGTTATCAAGTTGAATAATAATTTATTTAAATTATCATTTTACTAAAGTTCAACAGATTTAAATTTAGTCAATATATTTTAAAATAATATCAAATTAGTTTAAAATGCCAATTAATTATTAAACAGAGTAAATTTTAAAAGAATGTAAAGTAATTTCCTGTCTGTTTGTGTATGGAGTTATATGCATGCAAGCATGGTGTTTTATTAAAAATGTTATTTATTATAAGTAGAGTTAATTTTAGTTTATTAATTATCTAAAAATAAATGAAACATTAATTTAACATGGAAAATGTTTAAAATAAATAAGTTTAAGAGTTTCTGATAAATTAAAAATAATTTAAAAATAATAAATGTGTTATTTATTTTGTTTTATTTTTTTATTAATTAAATAATTAATAAAAGTTCAACTTCTACAAAGTTTAAATTATTATATGGTAATTAAATGTTGATCAATGTTATTTAATTTTTAAATTAGTTCCGTGTTGTTGTTTATACATTTTGATAGAGGTTAGATATTTGGAGGGGTGTGACTAATTAAAATTCCTATCAAAATAAAAGTACATAAGTAATTTTTTAGTTAGTGTGTGTGTATGCTTGCTTTCCCAACTGAATCCTCAACAAGAAGACAGTAATATTTAATTTCAATTTTTTTTCTATTCTAAATTTTAAAATGTTAATTTTTTTCAAAACTTTTATTGTTTCTTAATTAACAATGTGTTGCTGAAAAAAATGTGTTGAATCACTCCTATAGCTTAACCTAATCTGGAAACATCTAAAGATGGTAGCAAAATGCCTAAAGAAAATAATTGCTTTTTATTAATTTATTTTATCCAACCATACCTGAATGAAAATGTATGGAGTAAAAAGGTAATATGGTTTGCATTATCTTTTAAAACCATAACAAACATTGTATTGGACCATTTCTATGTAATACTTCTTATTTTTCATAAAGTAAAATTCAAATTAACCATTGAGAGACTTTTGAAATTTAATTTTTAAAAAATGCTTCAATGGAAATTGACAATAGTTAATGTTAAAATGTGCAACTCATGACTATCTAAGTGATTATTTCATTTTTAAGTATTATCTTGATAAAGACTTAAATGCTGATTTGCCTATTTAATAAAAGATGAATTTTATTCTGAGATAACTATATTAATATTTTCAAGAGAATTTTTAAAATATAAAACAAGTAAATACATTAATAAGAAGTTTTATGAAAAAGATATGACTTTAATAACAATATTATGAAATATAGAACTGAACTATTTACAGTGCTGATTTTAATTTTTTAATTGCTATTATTAAATGCTCTTGAGTGAATAGAATGCTATTTTAAAAGAAGTTTTAAAATGTTCTTTAAAAATGAAGGAACTGGTTATTTTCCAATGTATAACTGCAGATAAATTTAATGAAAATATTTCTGATAGTGTTTTCTATTAGAAGTTAAAAAAGAATATATTAAAACCAGCTATAACTAATTTTTTTTAATAAACCTGTAATTGAATAAATGGATCCAAAATCTTTTGCAAAAATTGTTTGTTAAATGTTGCTATTTTGTATTGTTTGTCTTTGGAGAGTCATAAGTGCTTTTATTAATATAAAAATACATACATTATACACCAGCAAGGGGACATTGTTTTCATGCATTGGATAACTCACCACTGAGGGACTTAAATGACGAACTATGGGTGTTTTTTTTTTAAAATTTCTTTTTCTTTTTATTATCTTATATTATTTTAATATTATGCAAAGGTATTTCTTTTATTATATGATGTAATTAGGCATTTACTCTTATAATAGAGATGGTAAAATTATATATATTTTTTTCTTAATGGCTTAAAATCAATTATATGGTATACATTTTCCAGGTAAAGATACACATCTTTTTACATTATGAGTAGTACATAATACTTTATTTATTTTTTTATGGGTAAACTACCAGTATATGGTAAAAGCTTGCAATAGTTTTTTTAAAAAAATATTATATAATTTCATTATGAAGTTTTTCATATGATAAAGTATTTATAATATTATATTTAATAATATTTGCCTATGCTATTTATATCCACTTTAGTTTATAAAATTTTATTCCGTTTTTTTATTAAATACATGTGTTTCTTATTCATTGCAAATTTTTATTATGCTACTTAAAATATTTTCTAGTCGTTGGACTTGCATTTTATTTGTTGGTTTAATACATTGTTTAATGTATCTATTTTTAGAGATTGAAAATATATTTTTCTAGCTTTTTCAGAGATAATTTTTTTTGTCTTGCCATGGTTTAGCCTAGGATATATGCTAATCCCATTTTAATACATGTGGGATGAATGTGGTTTTATTAAAAGTTGTGTTTTACTTATATTGTATTTTGGAGAATTGGAGCATGCCCTCCCCAATGTTTAGTAGTTTTTTCTCATGAGAGGATTGTATTTTAATATTTTATAATTACTTTCATGCTTAGCTAGTGTAGCTTGATCCATAGAGAAAGTCATTTCCATGGTATATATTCTGTTTCCATGTGTTGAGATTTTGTCCACACATATATTTATCTAAAATAAAAGTATTTGCAATATGCCATTGTTTATTACCAGTCATGTAGCTGTAGCTCTGAGGAACCTTTCTTCTTTCTCCCTCATTCAGATATATAGTTATTTTCCACCATGTAAGGTGAAGTTATGAATGTATTAAGATTGTCATGGCATTGATAAGTTAGAAATTTTGAAGTGGATAGTCACTTTAGAGACACTTTTCTATTCATAGTGTTTAGTTAAATGAAGTAATGTACGTATTGTACTGTTGTGCCTTGCCAGCAGTTTAAAAGCAAACCAACAAATGTATTAATAATTTAATGTTTATTTGTGTGTAGCATAATATGAGATACACATTTGCAATATTATCATTATAACCACTCAGAAGTAGTTCACCAATGGATTGGTAAGACAATAAAGAATTTAAAATAATTTATTATGTGGACATGGACAAAATCTAGTATATTATGCGCATGGCTTCTGAAGTGTTTTCTCATATTCTTATTGTTAAGTAAATAATGCCAGTCAGTAAGTTTCTTATTTATATTTTATATTAATATTATCATAACACTTCGCAGATAAAATTCAGCTATCTGTCAGTTAAGATTTAACTTTTTCTAATTTCAAAGTGTGTTTTTTTGTAAATGCCATTAATAGAATATTATAGATTAATATGATAAACAATAGTAGCTTACTGGACATAAAGTGTATCTTAGATATATTTTTTATTATATTCTGAAAGCTGTTTAGCAAATAAGTATGTTATAAATATAGCATAGCCTAAAAATATGTTAAAAGTAAGTTAGCAAAATAGTAAAGAAGTCTTACTTTAAAATGAATGTGTCATAAGATAAATCACCCAAATGCTTGTATAAGTAATCAAGGATTTTTGCAATTGTGTAGGCAATTATGTTGTTATTTTTATTGCATCCTGTATAATAAAATGGCACCTACATTTGCAGATGACCTTTCCTGGGCAAAGAAATGTAAATAAATTTATAAATTGTAAATGTGTTGTTAAATGTTAATAAATGTATTTATTATTATTAGAATTTAGTCTTTGTTTTCTATATATAATTTCTTGTGTCCTGAATTCTTAATTATATTACAGAAACCTTGGCAAATCAAACAATCCGTTTTATAAGACACAGATCCACATTTGAAAATGCAAAAGTTGCATACGTATTATAATTTCCAAAGCTTGGAATTGCATTTGAAAAAATCACATGTTTACTAGATTTTATATTGAATTCATTATACATTTCAGCCTGCATATAATTTATTATTTTACAAATAAAAATTACATTATTTCATAAATTGATTTTAGATTGTATTGTTGATGAGTATTAGAAGGATATAAAAGATGCTCTTTCTTTATAGATACTCAAATATCATCCTGGGTGAAAGACTTTGATTTTTCCAAATTTATATTTTAATTAAATATTATTATTAGTTAGATTAAACAATTCTTTAATTAATTGCTGTTGTTATCATAATATATGGGAATACATCTTATAAGAAAAGTGTAAATCTCCTTTAGTCTGCTAGGATGCCATTCATTTATTCAACAACATAACATGATGATTAATATTCAAGATTAGTAAAGAAAGAACTCTGAGATCATTATATATTATTTTATGATTATTCAAATTAATTTTATTATTGCAAAAGTCAATAGTGTGGCATTAAGAAACCGATTACAGTTTATTGTACTATAAGAAAATTACATTGGTTTTTGCACTAGAAGAGTATTTCAGATCAGATCATGACAATAAAATGGATTAGTGATTAATATTGATTTTTTTCCAAGATATTTTAAGGAAGAATAACAAAAGAAATTCATTAGAAGATTTTATATCACATGTAAACTACCTATGCTACTTGGGAGATGCATTTTAATATGGGAAAGTAGATTAATTTAAATAGTAATATATAAGAATGAGTGAGGTTTCTCCTCTTCTTAATTTATTTGTTAACATTATAATAATACGTTTCTATTATTAGTTTAAATTCCCTTGATATTTTAATGCATGTCTCTGTAGCAAATTTTACTATAACTAATAACTCACTGAGTTTAGCTATAGGATTTATTTTCATCATTGTTGTCCAGATGAATATTAAGAGTCTCTGACTGTTATTTATTTAGCTTAGTATTCCAGTGGTTTTCATATTTAGCTAGAATTGATTGCATTCTGCTTTTTCTCTTTGGTTAAAATATATATACAAGAACTAAAAAGTAGAAAAATAAAGTAATATACCTCTCAGTCGATTTGCCATTCTTGGAAAACTTGAAATAAAACAACTGGAAATTGGAGGAATATTGTCATTTCATAAAAGCATTTGAGGCCTTTTTAATTTTTATGATTCATTTGAGCCGTAAATGCTTTTATGAAACAACAATATTCCTGAAATTTCCAATTATTTTATCATAGATTCTTAAGATCTCTGATATTCTCCAAGAATGGCAAATTAACCTAGAGATAAATTATTTTGTCATTTTTCTACTTTTTAGTTGGCTATTTACATAAAAACATTATTTAAAAAAATTATTTTTTACATAATGTTCTTTTTTTATTATTTTAAAAAATGATTAAAAGTAAAAAAAAAAACTGACAGGAAAGTATAATTTAATAAATTGTGAAAATAAAAAATACACTCGCTAACAAACATATTCTAAATTTAATATCATCTGATAATTTATTGTATTAAAATATTTATGTATTGGCTTTTTAATTAATTTAACTAATTAAATATAAATTAAATCAATATTAATTAATTTTTATTTGACAAATATAATATTTCAATTGGCTCAGTTGTTAAGGAGTTTCCTTAAGCATTATAAGGATGTGAATTAGAATTCTAAATGGGAATAGACTTTTGTATTGTTAAAAATTCAAAAATGTGGATATACAGACAGAAATGTACATAGGCAGAACAAGTTAATATAAAAGCATTTAAAAAGGCTAAAATTTATATAAAATAATAGAATAAAATGTCAATTATTTATATAGGTAAAAGGTGAATTCAATTTTTTTTTAAAGTTAATAGTCAGACAATAGAATCATCTTAATTTAAATGCATGTGTCCAGTGTATATATGTGGTACACAATGCATATTTGAAACTTACAGGAGCAAAACTGAATAAAAATAGCTGAATTAATAAATCCAAAAATTAATAGATTATGTTCTATTATTGCTATCTAAGGAAGCAATAATACCTTAGTTATATTGCATCTCAACATCTAAGTTCATAAAAAGTATCAAGATCTTAAATAGGCTCACATTTTAAAATTGATATCCAAGGTAAAAGCTGCTGAAGATTTTTTTTTACTTTATAATGACTGATAAAGAATTTAAGGTTTTTTGAACAATTATTAAACCAAATTCTTCAACACATTAATTACATTTGCAGATTGTCTTTTAATTTTAAATTGGTAAGGATTATACAATCATCAACTTATTTAAAATCCAGAAACCAAGAAGATTAAATTCCTGTTTTTGTTTGTGATTCAAATTATAAATTCCATTATGAAAATTGAAACCAGTTGTCTGAAATACATATATGTATAAAGGAGTGACAAATTATATATTTTGATTCTGAAATTATTTAGATTATTATGAGAACATCTCAAAAACAGTGTATGTATTAACTTTGGAATGATAATCATTGGAATAGTTGCAGACTAAATGTTGTATTCACTATTCAATTGTTATAAAAAAAAATTTGTTATATCCATTATACTTTATAACTTTATTTACTCATACCCAAGATAACAAAATAACTTTATAATACTGTCATTATTGTCTAGTTATGTGTTTTAACTTGGTATTCTATTCTTGATATTCCTTAGGTTCAACAAATTCTATCTATGTGCAACTATATATTTATCAATCTAACAATAAATAAAATCAAAAAATGTATATATTAGCAAACATTATTTAATTTTTTTTAAAAAAAGCTTTTTTCAGCATTTTTTACTATTATTATTATTATTTGTAAAAACTTTAATATTTGTGTTAATATTAAGAATACACACGCATATATAATTCGGCTATATATAAATAAATCAAATAAATAAATAAACTTTTATTGATTTCTTCTAGCGCTTTCAAAGGTATAACATTCATTTTCAAGAAGTACAATATTCCTTCATTTTCACGAAGTGCAAATATGCAAAATAGGACAGATTAAATATGCAAATATGTGAATATTTACAGACCATATACATACTGCCATTTAGATTTTTTTTAACTACAACTTTTTTTTCTTTTTTTCTCCTAGTTTTATTATGCATCAGGGAAAAAAATATTAATACTATGACACACTTAAAAACCATAGTGATAAACTACAATAATGCCCCCCCCCCAATTTATCATTATCATTATTATCAAACATTATTGATCTACTGCATGATGGGTTTTTTTTATAAACAATCTCTCTTCTGTACATTCTTCTGACCAAATTTCTTACTTCATCATTCTATCTCACATAAGGTTTTTTATAGTTCTTTTACAAGCTTCTGGGATCCTGTTTAATATTTCAACTATCACATTTAAAAGCATAGTGGCAAGTTTCAAATAATAATCCCCCCCAAAGTTGTTCTCGTCATTATTATCTAGCATTATTGATCCACTGCATGATGGAATTTTTCTGATCAAGAACCTCTCTTCTGTACATCCTTCTGACAAAATTTCTTATTTCATCACTCCATATCACATAAGATTTTTTTATAGTTCTTTTACAATCTTCTGGGATACTGCTTACGATTTCAATTATCATCATCTCATTTAAAATATGTTCAGCAAAGTTTGAATCCAGTCTCTTAATTATTTAATGATGTCAATTTTATCTGTTCCCTATTTAAATATTTCACTTTTGATCCCTTTTTGTTATCCTTAACATGGATAATTTCATATTTATTGAATGGATTAGTGTTTGTGTTGAGATGTCCATTGTAGTTAACTTTTTTTTTTCAAAAAATTCATAATATACAATTTTCCTGCAAATTTCATAAAACTCCTCTTTCATTTCTGTCATCATAACCAAATTCACCCAGAGCACTTTCATCTTTCAAACATTTACCACTTCTGCCATTACATTCTCTCATGATAATTTTAAAATGTTTGATATGATTGAAGCATTTTCTACATATGTATAAAAAAAATCTACTTCTTTATTACAATGAGAATTTGTTAGGGCATAAACTTGAATTATTTACATTTGGTATCTTTTATTAGGTTGAATAACTAAGCTTGCTATTTTTCCTGATATACCATCAGTTGCCACTATGTTGTTCTTCCACCTTTTATTTAAGAATCATTTGCATGTTTATAGTATAGCGTGTTTACTTTTCAAAACAGTTATCTTTTCACCTTTTTTACAAACTTCACAAAGTCCAACAATTTTGTTCACTTTTTAAATTAATTATCTCTTCATCTTTATTTCTAACTTCTTAAAATCAAATAATGCCTCATTTAATATTAGACATTTTTTCTTCTAATTCGTGCAATCTTCCTTCACTTGAAAGTCAACTGTAAGTATAACTTTATAAATAAATGATCATCATTGAATGGCAATCTCTGTGGACAATAAGAAGATTCTTAGCATTCTGTATTTTTGCCGCTAACTGTTGCTTTGGCCGATGACTTTACTGCCTCCTGGAAATAAGGGCTGCAATTTAATTTTGTCTGCCATGATTCCAAATATCTAAAAAAGATCACTCATACACATATTCATTCTGCCTTCAACTGATATTTCAGTGTAGATCTATCAGGTGACTGAGAAGAATGACTATGTTTTCTTGGTTTCAAACTTAGAGATAAAAAGTCAATAAAGTTACCACTATTTATAAACTCAGATTTTCAAACTATCTACAGCTATTCACTCCATCCTATACAACTGATACACATAACCACATACATATAAAAAAGATAAATGATTTCCAATATATGTATTTTGTGCTGAATGAGCACTCATCTATTGATTCAGATGATCAGCTCTCACACACGCATATAATCAGATTGGCATCAACAAGGGCTTTGAGCATTCCATCATCTAATTTTCAATGATATGGATGGCTGAAGAGTTGATGGCTGGAAAAGATTGAAACCTGTCCATTAAAGTTTGAAGATTTGCTATCGTAATATAAACTGAGCACTGATTATAGATGTGTGTGGAAGATGACAGTTTAGACCAGCTGATGAATGCTGGTTCAATATGAAATACATATATTGGAGATCATTTATCTTTTTCACATTATGTGGTCATGTATATTGGTTGTATAGGATGAAGTGGATAGTGGTAGGGAGGTTGAAAGTCTGAGTTCAAATCCCTTCCAATTACATTAATTTCATTATAGACAATATACTTGTATTTAAATATCACTCTATCTATAGTTTATATTATTATTTATCACTAATAAAAATTTGTATAAAGTTTTATATTTTTTTGTAATTATATATACACACTTATATTGTCTATACTAAATTTTAATGTAATTATAAGGGATTTGAATTCAGACTTTCAAGCTCCCTACACTATCCAATCCATCTTAAACAACCATACACATGACCACATACATGTGAAGCAGATAAATGATCTCCAATATGTGTATTTCGTGCTAAACCAGCACTCATCGGTTGGTCTAGATCACCATCTCCCTCATTTTTGTCTTAATTTTACTAGTTAACAAGATTTTAAAAACTTCAAATATTGTTTTATTTATTCATCAAAATATAAAATTATAAAATTACAAACCAATTTTTCTTTAAAAAACTTGTTTTTTAATTATTATGACTATATGAATTTTTATTTCAAAAGCAACGTTTCGACTATTTATTTCCTTATAGTCTTTTTCAAGCCACTAAAATATACAAAAAAAATAACAAAATAAATAAAATTAAAACATTATATAAATCTAATATACAATATAAAAACATTACCTTCCTCTATTTAAAAAAACTATAACTTAAACTTTTGAAATAAAAATTCATATAGTCATAATAATTAAAAAACAAGTTTTTTAAAGAAAAATTGGTTTGTAATTTTATAATTTTATATTTTGATGAATATTGTTTATACTGACTATTTTTAAAGAAAAAAGAAGTTCAAGATTAAAGTTTATGCTGTTTTATTTATAAGGTTTTCTGCAGTTTATCTTTTTGGATCTCTGTGTCATACAACTTGCAGCATCTTTCCATTATCAAAAAATTTTCTTTTATACAATATCTTTTTTGAAACTTCTGTTATTGAAAGAAGATATCGTTATCAATTATCTTTGACCTTTTCCTCAAAATTGTCATAAAAAGATATCACAATATTCAGGAATGCACCTGTTATCACTGTTAATTGTATCTCTGATCTGCAATCTTTATCATCATAAATTTGCACTGTTCCTTGTGACAGAGTAAAACTGCCAAAAAAAACAACAACAACAACAACACACGTATACTGTACTCAATTAATGGTTTGACAGTATATATAGCAAATCCTTACATCTTAATAGCAATGTAATTATTTCTTTATGCAGGCTGCATTTTTCCAAAAATCCAAACCAAAAACAGATAAATAAATGGTGAGTAGTCGAATCTATAAATAATTTACATAAAATTAAAAAATTTCCATTAACACCTACCTACCTTACTCACGTGTTATTCTGTTAATAATGTCCACACTTAGCAAACATTTAAATATAATGTAGGATTATCAGAAAAACTAATTACTAGAAAAAATCTTAAATGCCTTTTTTCATTCTTTAAAATATCTAAACAAAATTATTTATTTATTTAAACGTTTCTCCCAGATGTTAGTACAGAAACAAATTTTTAAAAAAAGACAATAACATAAGAATAGTAATTTATAAAAACACATATTTTATATCACTTTTATACCTAGATAAAATATTCCATTTTGGAGATTGTGTATGTTTGCATACAGTACAAAAATTAACCACTTCAAATAACTTTTAAACAATGCAACTACTAAATTTATCTATTGAACAAATTTTAAAGTTATCACATTATATAAACATTTTGTCAATCATTTCCCATGTTAGTTATTTCTGAAGTTATAATTTTTGTCATTCAATTGACTATGAGTCATTGCCAAACTCCTATATGATAATGGTAATCTCTCAAACTTATAAAAATCAAACTAAATCAGTCGAAAATGAGTGTGATGGGTTCAAAAACAATTATTCTCTGGTGGGATTATTGTAAATAATTTGAATGTTTAATCTAATAGGCATAATCATTGGCTGGAATGTTGAAAAGTTATTTGCTTTTCATTTATAAATTTGAGTTTGGCAATATATATATTTGGTAAATAATGTGTGTGTATATATACAGTAAACTAAGCATAGCTCAATATACATATACATCTAATTCTCTTTTTACACGAATTTTTTTGCATGATTTTGAAAGAACATTAGTTTGTTTTTTTTTTTTAAAAAAAGAGTTGTTTTAAAATAACGTGATTCTGAAAAGGAAATACCTTTCTGGTATTAATGCTTTTTTTTTTTCCAACGTTTTTGATATTAGGTTTGTAAACAAAAAGTGTTCTATGTTGGTGTTGATGTTAAAAATTAATTTTGATTAAACTTAATTAATTTGTTTAAATTTATTAATTTTGCCAAAAATCAATAGATGGTAAGTTATACATTGTAAGTTTTAGTGATATCAATAGTATTCCAATCATGCACAAACTTATGTGTTTATTGTCAGAAAGTGACAGTGAATAAATTCTTGGATACTTTTCTGTTTTATACACAAGCAAGATAGTGCTCGTATTTTTGATAAATGTACAGTTCTGGGGACTTGTAATTTATCTTTTCAAATTAGTTGTTAAATTAAAAAAATAATAATAAGTTAAATGAAATAAAAGTAATAAATTCTGATAAATTACATTAATAATCTTTATTTCAATTTTTTTTTTTACTTATAGCATGGAAATGATGATGTGCTGTGAACTTAAAGTTTTTGGTATCTTATGTAGAGAAACCTAAGTTTTTTATTTTCCAAATGAAATTTATGTTTCTATAATTAATTTTTTATTTATGTGCAATGTATATGAAGTAAAATTTGATAGCACACTAAAAATAGAATATTCTAATGAAATTTTCATATGGTTTATTTAATTATTTTTATCGATTTCTTAGTGCCAGAATTTCCATATATATATATAATGTATTTTTTACAAAAAAAAATTTTTACATGTAATTTTTGGGAAGAATTAGGTATATATGTAAATAAAGGGAATAAATCGCCCACCCTCAAGCTATGAATTAAAAGCAATTAAAACTGATATTTATGAGCATATCTTCAACATTGTTGGTAATTCACAGTAAAATTAATGTATCAACCAAATGGAATATAGCACGAAATATTTATTAAAGTAATAATCAATTATACAAAGCAGGAAACAGAAATCTCTTTTTTTGGAACCTTGATTAAAATAATTAAATAAGATTTAATATATAAACATTAAATTAAACATATGTCGATGTATCATAGAAGGAACCAGGTTTTAATCCTGTTCAAGATAGAGGGACACTAGATATTCACACATACTTGTTGATGTGATAATCGCATATATGTTTATTTAAGGCAAAATCACTGAACAGTTAACCAAGATAGGTTTAAAGGGGTTTTTGTGCTTGTTGCTTTGATGAAGTGTGTATGTATATATTATTATGTAACTAAATGTAAAAAAGAACTTTCTGGAAAATGTATAATTTATATTTTTTTTATGTATAATTTTTTTATTATTTTTAATTAAAAAATAAAATATGTCATTGCTGAAAAATGAAACAGATGTTATCTATGAAATGCTATTTGCATTATTTATTGTATATTGTTATTTTTAAAATTTCTGAACAGACTGACTTAAGATAAAACTTGCTAAAAGATTTTCTTTTGTCAAAAAATGAGAAGAAAACAAAAGAAGCCAGATCTGAAACAGTGATGCACAGGACTGGGTAGATTGGATAGGATAAGAATAAAAATATTGAACATTTTCTGGAGTTATGGGAAAGATTGCATGAGATAGAAAGAATAAAAGAAAGAAAATATAAATAAGAAAAGTTAAGAAATCTGGATGATTATTTCTCTGATTATTGACTATTGCGATTAATTGAATTATGCTATTGGAAGAAAATTATATATGCACCAACATGATGACATGGGGGTATAGTTCTAAATGTACTAGACTTTTATACCACTGCCCATGGAAAAGGAATATGCTATATAATCTTGTTATCTACCAAAATCGAAGTCCATATCCAACCCGTTCATCTCATCAAATAGTATAACTTATATCATCTATGTTTCATCAAAAGTTCAAAGTAAAAACCATTTTTTGGACAATCTCTATAGCCATATCATCACTAAGTAAGCTTACTTTCTACATGCATGTGTACGACCTCAGTTCCCTGGGGAATAAAAGTAATCTTCATGTTTATTTTAATTTATAGTCATATAAATTATAATTCATCTATGGATAGTTATTGATGTAAATGATATTAAAACAAAATAGCTAATATATGTATTAAGTAATAATCTCCAACCATTAAAAATATATCTATACACTTGCATTTTATTAAAACCAATGAGCACCATTATTTATTTTATTTCTTTAATTGTTAGCTTAGTTACAAGATATATATATATGAAAAACAAGTTTTAATCACGTTAAAACCTGCTGTCGCTTGTATTTATGATCAATAGATGGCATTTTACCAAAAACACTGACCAAGCGTACGTTTGTTTACATAAACCATCAAAGAGTCAGAACTAACTATCTCTTTCATTTTAGCCCACCCTCAGATCAGCTGATTTCAAGCTGATTTGCTATCATCAGTGAAGGACAGAGCCAAGAAACTAGATTAAAACTTGCTTTTGTTTTTCATAAATGTACCTTTAAAGGTTTTTGCAATAATATAGATTGCAGAGGCTTTGACTATATGGAGAAACTGAACTGAGATCAGACCCATATAGCTATCTAGCTTGTTTGGCTGAGTTTGAAGACTTTATCGGTCTGAAAAATTTCATGATTGCAAACTGATAGAAACTTTATGCATAAACACTTGGAGTCAGTGTTTAAATCTAGTTTCTTGGCTCTGTCCTTCACTGATGATAGCAAATCAGCTTGAAATCAGCTGATCTTAGGATGGGATAAAATGAAAGAGATAGTTAATTCTGATTCTTTGATCGTTTATGTAAACAAACGTACGCTTGTTTGGTGTTTTTGGTAAAACGCCATCTATTGATCATATATATATATATATAGGTACTTACAACTGCAGATCATTTTCAAATGCATGAAGATTGCAAGAGTTAGAAGAAGAACTGTCTTATATTAAATGGAACATTAGTGGACTTTGTGAAGTTAGAAGAAAAGGTGAAGAAACGATTTAAAAAGTGGACATATACTCTACTATAAAGGCACAAATATTGGAAATACAAGTGGAGTAGGATTCATTATAAATAAAAAATGGAAGAATAACATTGTGGAGATTGATGGTGCACCAGACAGAGAGGCAAGATTAGTTTTACAACTTAATAGCAGATACCAAATGCAGATAATTCAGGTTTATGCCCCAACAAGTTCTCATAGTGATGAAGTTATAGAAGATTTTTATATGGATGTACAAAAGGCTTTTGATCAGAGTAAACAACATTTTAAAATTGTTATGGGAAACTTTAATGCTAGAATTGGTAAACAAATGAAAGATGAAAATGCTGTAGGTAGTTTTGGTTATGGTAATAGAAATGAAAGAGGACATAGACTTGTGGAGTTTGCAGAAAAAGAAAAACTTTATATTATGAATTCTTTTTTTGAGAAAAATGTTAAAAGAAAATGGACATGGAAGCATCCAAATTAAGGTACAGCGGAATTGGATTATATTTTGACTAACCGAAAATACATATTTCAACATTGTAATGTTCTTAATAAATTTAACACAGGAAGTGATCATCGATTAGTAAGATGTAAGATACATGTTAATGCAAAACTAGAGAGACAAAAATTATTAAAAAAAAACAATATTTACAGTTGATATTCCTAATCTTCAGAAACATTCTAATGAATTTAAATTAGAACTTACAAATTGGTTTCAGGTATTAGTAGATTTTGAACATGATTCAGATTTGAATGACATTAATAGGCAAATAAGCGATACACTTTTAAAAACTGCAACAAAGATAGCTGGTAGAAAAAAACAGCAATTGACCAGTAAAATTTCTATTGAGACTAGAGAATTTATGAAGAAAAGAAGGAATATGAGGCTATACAACAATGATGCATTAAAAAAGATTGAATATCTCGAATTTTGTAAAATGGTGTGGAAAAGAGTTGAAAATTATATAAGAAAGTATAATTGTGAACTAGCAAGGAAAGCTGTAGAAGAGAATAAAAGTCTAAAGAGTGTAAAACAACATTTAGGTATTGGTAGGAAATTTATATCTGCAATAAGAAAAAAAGATGGCATTATTACTAAAAAGAGAGATGATATCATAAAATGTGTAGAAGACTTCTATCAAGAATTATATAGTAATAAAAAACAAGTGCCTCCTATATATATTATATCTTCCGAATTGCCCAGAATTTTGAATGAGGAAGTGAGACATGCAATTAAATTTATGAAGAAAGGGAAGGTTCCAGGTAATGATGGAATTGTAATTGATATATTAAAAGAAGCAGGTGAAGAAATAGAAATTTTTTTAGCAAAGTTATATACCAAATGTCTAAATGATAAAGATGTACCAGATGATTGGAAGAATGCAGTATTAATATTAATATTTAAAAAAGATCATAAAGAAGATATTAGAAATTACAGACCTATCAGTCTTTTATCAGTTTTATACAAAATTTTTACTAAGATAATTACAACTCATCTACAGAAAACACTTGATTTCACCAACCAAGAGAACAAGCTGGATTTAAAAGTGGTTTTAATACAGTAGATCATATCCAGGTATTGAGAGAAATTATAGAAAGGACAAATGAATATGAGTTGCCATTATGCTTAGGATTTGTAGACTAGGAAAATGCATTTGATTCTATAAACATTTTTTCAGTGATTAAAGTGTCGGATCATCAAGGTGTAGATCCGGGATATTGTCATATTTTGAAGAATATTTATAAAAATGCAACAGAAACAATTAGATTACATAATGATAGTAGGAAAATCAACATTGAAAAGGGTGTAAGACAGGGTGACTCCATATCTCCAAAACTTTTTACAGCAGTGCTGCAAGAAGTATTTTGTGGATTAAAATGGGAAGCTAAAGGAGTGAAAGTAAATGGAGATTATTTAAGTCGTTTAGATTTTGCAGATGATGTAGTTGTTTTCGCAAATAATGCTTTAGAGCTATAGGAAATGTTGCAGGAGTTATCAGATGAAAGTAGGAAAGTAGGACTAAAGATAAATGTTAAAAACACTAAAGTAATGTTTAATAGATTTTCTCAAAATATGAAAATAAAAATCGATTATGATGACTTAGAAGAAGTTAACAGTTACAAATACCTTGGTCATATTATTAATACAGATGGAAATATAATGGATGAAATTAATCATAGAATTAAACTTGGTTGGATTGCTTTTGGTAGAAATAACTTGATACTAAAAGGAAATATGCCTATGTGTTTGAAAAGGAAGGTTTTTAATGAATGTGTTTTGCCAGTTCTTACTTATGGATCTGAGACTTGAACACTTAATAGAAGAGCAATACAGAGACTTCAGACCACTCAAAGAAGTATGGAGAGATGCATGTTGGGAGTAACAAGAAGGGATCAAAAACGCAATGTATAGGTAAGAGAACAAACAGGTGTTACTGACCTCATTGAAAAAATTAAAAGATTGAAGTGGAGTTGGGCTGGACATATTGTTAGAAGAGATGATAACAGATGGACAATTGAAATTTTAAACTGGATTCCAAGAGATTGTAAAAGACCCAGAAAGAGACCACATGTGAGATGGATGGTTGAAATAAGAAAGTGTGCAGGGGTGATGTAGAGAAGAGAAGCTAAAGATAGGAAAAGATGGCTTGAACTTGGAGAGATCTTCATCCTGCAGTGGATTGATAATGGTTGATGATGCTGATATATATATATATGTCATATTATTATTACTATTTGCGGGATATTCCGTGTAGTGAAAAAGCTAAATGCTGACATTTCAGTACAATATCAAGTACCTTCCTCAGAGCATCCTCTTTCTCAAATCATAAGAATGCACGTGAGATTTAAAACCGTTTTTATCGTTTTCTTTCTCCTCATATTTAAATTCTATTGGTTGAGAAGTTTTAAAATTTATTTTCTCTTCCAATAGCTTCTTCCAAATGTTGTTAATCTTCTTTAATTCACACCTTTCATTTATGCTCTTGGGCCTTTTAAAAATCTCTATAGCTTCTCTTAGCAATCTCTGGTCATATTGTTCAATTTTTGCTAAAATATTTGTTTTTTCAAAATTGATATCATGATTTGTTAATTTTATATGAGAATAAATAGCTGATGAATTAGATTTTTCTCTCACTGCCAGAATGTGTTCTTCCTTTCTAATATTTATTCTACGATTAGTCTGTCCTATATATGTATGTGGACAGACCCTACATGGAATTTCATATACACCATGACACTCCAAAGCAATTTTATCTTTAGGAAGTGGAAATATTTCACTAATTTTTTTATAAGTAGTGTAAATTGTGTGAATATTATTATTTTTTAAGATGTTACCAATTCTATCAGTTACTCCTTTTATATATGGCAAAATTGTCTTAATTTTTGATGTATCAAAATCTTTTTTCTTTTGATATGTATAAGCCCTATTAATAATGTTGTAATTAAAACCGTTATGAAGAAGCATTTTATTAGTAGCAAAAAGGTCCCGGTGAAAATGGCTATCATCAGAAAGTCTCTTTGTTCTATCCAATAATGTCTTTGCTACTGAAAATAGTTGTGCAGGATGGTGGTGAGAGGAAAAATGCAGATATCTCCCAGTGTGTGTTGGTTTTTTATATATACCATGGGATAAAGAACCATCTTCCCTTCTTTCAATCAAAACATCTAAAAAAGGTAATTGATTATTATTTTCTATCTCCATGGTAAATTTAATATTGTTATGAAAAGAGTTTAAAAAATTAAAAAAGTCATCAAGAGCATGCTTGCCATGAGGCCAAATAACAAAGGTATCATCAACATACCTCAGCCATATAGATGGTTTTTTAACTGCTAAAGTCAAAATTTTATTTTCCAAATCCTCCATAAAAATAGAAGCTAATGCTGGAGAAATTGGTGAACCCATAGCTAGACCTGATGTTTGTTTATACATCTGCCCATCAAAAACAAAAAATGTATTCGATAAGCAGTGTTCAATCAAAACCATAGCAAAATTAGGCAACTGAATATTTTTTAAAACTTGAATCGCTTCATTTACAGGTATACTATTAAAAAGTGAAACAATGTCAAAACTTACCAAAATATCATTCTTAGTCAATTTAATATCCCGGATAAGCTCAAGAAAATGATTAGCATCTTTAACATATGATGACATCGTTGATAAATGCGGCTGTAAAAAAGAAGTCAAAAAACGAGCTAGTGTCTGTGTAGGTGAACCAACTGCACTTACAATCGGTCTCAATGGAATATCTGGCTTGTGAATTTTTGGTAAACCATATAATTTTGGATAAAAAGAAGATTTTTCCCTGGGAGTAAGCTGTAACTTTGTTTCTAAATCTAGATCAGTAGAATAAATTAATGTTTTCTTTTCAAGATAAGTCATAGGATCTCTATAAATTTTTTTATAAATATTATCATTTAATAAATCATGTATTTTTTTAAAATAATCAGCCTTATTTAAAATTACTGTAGTATTACCCTTATCTGCCGGAAGAATAGTAATAGATTTGTCATTTTTTTAATGCAAACAAAGTTCTTCTTATTGAAAGAATAGCTTTGTTTGCATTAAAAAAATGACAAATCTATTACTATTCGTCCGGCAGATAAGGGTAATACTACAGTAATTTTAAATAAGGAGAATAGCTTTGTTTGCATTAAAAAAATGACAAATCTATTACTATTCTTCCGGCAGGTAAGGGTAATACTACAGTAATTTTAAATAAGGCTGATTATTTTAAAAAAATACATGATTTATTAAATGATAATATTTATAAAAAAATTTATAGAGATCCTATGACTTATCTTGAAAAGAAAACATTAATTTATTCTACTGATCTAGATTTAGAAACAAAGTTACAGCTTACTCCCAGGGAAAAATCTTCTTTTTATCCAAAATTATATGGTTTACCAAAAATTCACAAGCCAGATATTCCATTGAGACCGATTGTAAGTGCAGTTGGTTCACCTACACAGACACTAGCTCGTTTTTTGACTTCTTTTTTACAGCCGCATTTATCAACGATGTCATCATATGTTAAAGATGCTAATCATTTTCTTGAGCTTATCCGGGATATTAAATTGACTAAGAATGATATTTTGGTAAGTTTTGACATTGTTTCACTTTTTACTAGTATACCTGTAAATGAAGCGATTCAAGTTTTAAAAAATATTCAGTTGCCTAATTTTGCTATGGTTTTGATTGAACACTGCTTATCGAATATATTTTTTGTTTTTGATGGGCAGATGTATAAACAAACATCAGGTCTAGCTATGGGTTCACCAATTTCTCCAGCATTAGCTTCTATTTTTATGGAGGATTTGGAAAATAAAATTTTGACTTTAGCAGTTAAAAAACCATCTATATGGCTGAGGTATGTTGATGATACCTTTGTTATTTGGCCTCATGGCAAGCATGCTCTTGATGACTTTTTTAATTTTTTAAACTCTTTTCATAACAATATTAAATTTACCATGGAGATAGAAAATAATAATCAATTACCTTTTTTAGATGTTTTGATTGAAAGAAGGGAAGATGGTTCTTTATCACATGGTATATATAAAAAACCAACACACACTGGGAGATATCTACATTTTTCCTCTCACCACCATCCTGCACAACTATTTTCAGTAGCAAAGACATTATTGGATAGAACAAAGAGACTTTCTGATGATAGCCATTTTCACCGGGACCTTTTTGCTACTAATAAAATGCTTCTTCATAACGGTTTTAATTTCAACATTATTAATAGGCTTATACATATCAAAAGAAAAAAGATTTTGATACATCAAAAATTAAGACAATTTTGCCATATATAAAAGGAGTAACTGATAGAATTGGTAACATTTTAAAAAATAATAATATTCACACAATTTACACTACTTATAAAAAAATTAGTGAAATATTTCCACTTCCTAAAGATAAAATTGCTTTGGAGTGTCATGGTGTATATGAAATTCCATGTAGGGTCTGTCCACATACATCTATAGGACAGACTAATCGTAGAATAAATATTAGAAAGGAAGAACACATTCTGGCAGTGAGAGAAAAATCCAATTCATCAGCTATTTATTCTCATATAAAATTAACAAATCATGATATCAATTTTGAAAAAACAAATATTTTAGCAAAAATTGAACAATATGACCAGAGATTGCTAAGAGAAGCTATAGAGATTTTTAAAAGGCCCAAGAGCATAAATGAAAGGTGTGAATTAAAGAAGATTAACAACATTTGGAAGAAGCTATTGGAAGAGAAAATAAATTTTAAAACTTCTCAACCAATAGAATTTAAATATGAGGAGAAAGAAAACGATAAAAACGGTTTTAAATCTCACGTGCATTCTTATGATTTGAGAAAGAGGACGCTCTGAGGAAGGTACTTGATATTGTACTGAAACGTTACCATAAGTTTAATTAGATCAATCTATGAGTATTTGATATGTGAATTGTGTTGATATTGAGAAAATATTTAAAATGATGATGATTATGATGTAATACTGCATTAATAAATTTAATAACAAATGTTTAAAGCTAAAGTATTTAAAAGATAAGTTAAAATTAGATAAAGATATTTATTTAATTTAAAATATATGTTAAAAGTGAATAGAAATATTTTAAATTATAAGTGCTTAAATTGAGATTAATATTTGATTTTAATCATATCAAATAATTATTTTAAAATCTGATATAATATCTTATTTATTTTAAAAATAAATATTTATTTTAAAAAAGCAATTGTTAAGTTATTTTTAGATTATGGGAAGCGTTTCTTGTATTGTAAAAAAAAACAGATGTTAATTAGAGATACAAACACACATGCTTGGAAGCTTTCTCATAAAGTTGCAAAACTATTTTAAAATTATGTTGTGAAATTTATAAATAATACATGAGTTATCACGAGATAAAAATAAAGATATTAATGTAAAATATTAAATCTGATTTTTAAAAATATTGTCTTAAAAATATAACGTATTTAAAAGATTTAGTTAATTTTAAATGATCTTATAAAAGTTAAAATTTAAACCAAGTGAGAAAGAATATTTCAAAAGAATATTTGATAGATTTGAATAAACGATAAAATTATTTTTAAAATGTGATAATATTAAATAAGTCATTATTTTATTTTTAATAGTGAGTTGATAAATATGTAAATAAGCTAGAAAGTTTGATTGTTTAAATGTACCAATCAGATAAGGAGTTTCTGCTAGTATAAAAGCTGGATTCAATTGTTGAGGGGGGCTCTCTGTAATTAAATTTCTAAGTTAATCGTGCTATTGAGAAAATAGCTAAGTAAATTTATAAACGCTCTTAAAATCAGTTTTAAAATCATAAGAGTGTTATTGTATAATTTTATAGTTTTTAAAATGATAAGTATGCAGTAGAAACTTAATAATTCCCTATTGATTTTCTCAATATCGAAACTCAATTTACGTACGGATAATCATGGAAACATCACGTATCGGAGAAATATATCAGAAACTTTATGCTAGAAAAATAACAGACGCTGGGTTAGTACATAAAACTACGAGATGGAGAAAAGTAGTATTTTGGACTATAAATAGTATTAAAAAGTTTAAGTTACTATTGTCTATTATAAATAGATATTTAAAAGAAATATGAATACTTCTATAGAAAGAAAGTATTTTTGCAGATTTTAAAAAATAAAATGTATATCTTAAGTAAAGATATAAGAAGTAGTAATTTTAATAAATACATGCCTTGTTAAGTCTTTGTGCTTAAAAGACTAAATATTGACGATTTGAAAAGGCAAATAGATTATAAATATGATTATTTTAAATCGTAATATAATAAAATTGCTATATGGAAGTAATCTAAAACGCTGGTCGTTATAGTTGGAAAAATAGATTCTTACCTAGATATATTGTTTTGAAAAATGCGCAAGTAATACGTGGACGTCCAGGCCAAACTAAATCAGGCCAAGCTAAGTTAATGAAAATGATTAAATGAGAATAATTCAACAATTATAAATTAATTGTAGAAATAATAACTTTTGAACAATATTTTATGAAGTACTGGATCTAGAAAGAGAACTTATAAACTATTTTTTTTAAATTTTATTTTGTTTTCTTGTGGGAATTTATTTTTTTTTGAAAAAAAGAACGTTACCATTTTTATATAAACTTTCAAGAAACACGTGATACAACGGAACAGGAAATAGTGTTCTATTGACTTTATACGTAGGATATTTGTTAGAACTTTTATGGTAGAACAAAAGTCGTCGCTGGAATACGTAATATAATCTTTTATTTTATTTATTTAACATAAAATTTAAAATATTATTAAACTATTAAAAAGTAGGTTAGGTACATTTATTAAATAGTAACTTAAAAATAATATAATAATTAATTACATAAATTTATTTTTATAATTAATATAACACGGAATATTCTAATGAATGTTTATGAGTGAAAATGTGAATGATTTTTATTTTATGAAGCTGCAAATTCCGAAGAATGCTGGATAGCAGATTGGACATTATTATTATGGTAAAATATTGTATAATGATTTTTAATGAATTTAATATGTTTTTCTTTAGATCAGCTGAATATTATGTTGTTGTGGAATGAATGGATAGATATTTTATGAAAACACATACATTATATTGGCAACGAACTTTATTAAAATATGCATAAGTTTTAATTTATAATGTCAACATGATACAACATTACGTAAGAAGCTTAGAAATAATTATATGATTCTTTCGTAAATAAATTTTAATATTTTTTATTATGTTATAATATTAGAACTATATTTATTATTTATCTAAGTAATTATTTTTATTTTGCAAGTCAGAAAGGGATTTTTAAAAGAAGTCTATTTTATTTTTTTGTTTTTTATTAGCTAAGTTAAATTACGTTTTAGGTAGAAGCTTATATTTTGGATTGAAGTTTATTAAGTATAGACAATGTAGCATAGGTAGTTTAGATAATGAATATTTTTATTTAAAATTGATGTTTATTTTCCGGAAATTTTAGATAAGTTTAAAATATGTTTTATAGATAGAAATTTATTAGAAAGGATTAAAATAACACATATCAATTAAAGTAATGATTTTTTTTTACACAGAGAAGAATCATACAATTTATCTAATGTAATGCTTTATGAATTTAAAATTGATAAATGATTGGAATAATAGTATTTGAATAGTACAGATATATAATGCATATTTGATAAAACATATAACAGGAATTACATTAAGTAAAGTATAATTACAGTAAATTATTTGTTTTACATTACAAAGATACATTAATTTTATAAAGCTATTAAGCAATGCTAATAATAAAGTAAATATATGATGATACATTATAAATGGTAATACTTAATTAATGTAGTTATTTAATAGGTAGAGCTACATTATGTACACATGCTACATAAATAGTCTTGACATATATTGTTATTTGTAGTAATTAAAGTACATTACTATTTATTTTTAAAAATCTAAGTTTTTAAAAAACATACTATAATATTATTAGTATAGTATTTGAAGAATGTATAATTGCTTATGAAGTACATGATTTAATAACAGTGTAAACAGATTGTATTATTATTTTCTTACTTAGTTCAGTTTATATTTGTTTTCTTAAATTCTAAAACTGTAAATAGTGTAAATAAATTTTATTTGAAGTTATTGTAAATAAATTTGTTAATTTGTTTTAAAAGTGTGTCGAGTTTCATTATTTTTTTTACCACAGCATTTTGACATCAGATGATTTGAAATAAACATAATATTTGCACAAAATGAATCTGTTATTGTTATTTTAAAAAATGAATACAATATTTGCTCACTATCATTTTATAAGAATTGATTGACATGAACATAAATATTACAATGGTCATAATATGATTATAATGCACATTATAAGAATACAATATTGTTTATTGCCACAAATTATTAAGTATAAGATTTTGATCTATTCTAAAATGAAGATACCATATGAAATAAAAGATATACATATAATTGTTTATTTATTTAATGATTGATTATATAACATAAATAGATGAGATTAAATTACACTCTAAGATTAGTATTATTTATTATTATTATTAAAATAAGTTAGGTGTATTTAAGTTTGATATAAAATCCCACATCATACTTATTTACATAATTTATTATTTTAAAACAACTTAGAAGAACCTGAGATTATTTAATTATATTTTAAGTTAAAAGTTAGGAATTATTTTAGTATTATTAAAGATAATTTATTTCATTTAAAAGTCATAAGAATGCTATAGATGTAGTGGTAAGATGATAAGGTAGTGGTAGTATTCTTATGCCATTGAGACAGTATCTTGGGAGATATTGACTCAGTGTAAATCTGCTTATTACTTTGTAACTTTACTTCGCAGTCTCATAATTTTATAAATACTTATTTAATTAGTATAATTTAGAACTATATTGATTTTGATGATTGATGATAAATTTAATTAAGATATGATAATATAAAAGTATATAAAAGATAGATATGCAAATTTTAATTAAGCATAATAATGTAACTGAGCTAGTTGTATTGTAAACTATTTTATATATCAAGAAGTAAGGGTACAATATATTTAAAATAGTTCAGTGCGATTAACACATCTCCATCAGTTTAAATACTACCTGCCCTGAGTGTTCTATTAGTGTGCTATTATAGCTCTTGTTAACCTATCAGTATAATTCTTATGTAAACCATAGGATTGATACTTGGAATTGGATAATACTGATGTCCATAAATATGCTGATAGGGAAATATTGATTAGGAATTTTACAAGATTACTAACAAGCTCATATAAATATATTTTTTTATTTATTTTTATGAGAGATTAGTTTTAGAATAAGATATATCCAGGTCTATGACAACTATACAGCCATCTCAGTAAATGATAGATAATAGGCTCCATTCAGATAGCATATAATCAATCAAATATAAAGTTGGTTATAAGGGGAAAGTTGTTACAGTATATATATGTAAACAAAAGGTGTAAATCACCCACTACAGTACAAATCCAATAGAAGCAAATTAGTAAAACATGTAAAAAAAATTATATCAGTATTTAAAAAATGATAATATTAGTATTACAAAGAAATAAAAGACAATATTGGTATTGACCTTCAAGCCTAAGTTTAGGCTTTTGACAATCTATTCTAATACTATGACCATACAAACACATGATGGAAAATTTTATAAAATATTACTGATAAACTAAATATATTTACTATGCATAATTATTATGAGCTAATACTTTCAATATTTTTAAATAAATTATTAATTGCAATGTGTCATTTTTCATACAAATTAGGATGTTGAAATAATTGTAATTTGGAAATCTAAACATTTACATATACGTTTTATTAATTGCCATAGTAAAATAGCACCAAGTCTGTTTGATTTAGTGCAGTGGTAGACAATATAAAATTTAGTATATTTTGAACAATTGCAGAAGTTTGAGTGAACATGTTTCTAACAATGGAGTAGTTCAGAAAGCCAAACATTTTTACTATATATGAATTTTATCACTTATTGTGGTGGAATGGCATCCATCCTTTTGATGCATCTCAAAGATAAAATATAAAATATTTAATATACTTCAAACAATTTAAGCAAAAAGTAATCCTCTATATTTAAATAAAACTTATTTACAATCAGAACATATTTTTACCAATTGAATGATTTGTAATTCTAAGCATTTATAAATCAGAATATATTTTTAATATTGAAATGATACATAAATCTAAGCATTTTCATTTATACATAAATTTTATTAAATACCACAGTGATTTGGTGTTTATTTGATGAAGTGTTTTTGTATCCCTGCACAACCAGCATACTTGCATGCAGCAGCCCTGATTAAGTGCCATATTCCATCTGGTTGATATATTAACTTCACTCTGGAAAAAGTATGCTTGTCAGAGTTCCAAGAATAAGTGGATTTATTCAATTCTTAATTCTTTGTTCAACATTTAAAGTGTTTTTAATTTAGAGCCTGATGGAGTGATTATTCTCTTTGCTTATATATATATAAATACAGTACAATTTACTTAAATTATATTATTTTAGAAGTACTTTCGACTATATATTTTGTATTTATTATATAAATATTGTAACAGAAATAAAAATATATGCCTATTTATAATCTGTCATTTGTAATAGTATGAATAAATAAAGATGAACTGACAAAAGGGTTGATAAAAGGCTGTTACTGTATAACCGATTATAATCTTATTTATTGATGAATGATAAAATGATAGTTGCTATAATTCAATAACTAAATATAACATTATAGCCCGATTGCAACTATCCTAAACATTAATTCTGTCACATTAATAATGAAATAAATAAATTATCTCATTTCTCAATACTTAAAATAACAAAAATGAAAATTAAAACTATTATCATTAAAGATTTAAAATATTTAGATATTGGGGAAGTCATTTGAACAATAAAACATACTGGCCATTGTCATCAAATAAAAATAATATTAAATATAGCATCTGAATAAAATTACACACTTTGAGATTCTTGGAGTGCATTATGCTTATCTCCAATACTAGGTTCTTTTAACCAAGAATGCTTCTCATTCCTCTTTCCATGTATATACGACCATTCACGGTCACACGCACACACTGGTGCTATTTATAACAACGTATAAAATTATCATATAAACTTAATATCATTAAGTTGGAAAGGAATGAAATCACTCTTTGTTCAGTTTAGATAAATACATGTGTTTTCTCATGAGCGCCACTAGATTGTTTTAAATCTAGATAAATATCTGTTTAGAGTGTACTGAGTCCAAACTCATTCGGTACATTTTTATCACACATGACTTGGATGACTAATGAAACAAAATGACACTCTTATATTTTACTTATGTCAATAAAATCATAAGATCCCCATATCACCAAAAATTTATATACATCAAGACTCTTATAGACATTGCTAGCTCATTTTACGTATATTGATGAACAGACAAGAATAATCTTATTAATGGCTTCTAAACAAGCATCGTGAAGACCATTATTGATATTGATGGCCATTTAACTAGATTATTTATCACAATATAAAGGTAATAATGATAATAATAATAATGATAATAATAGTGATGATGATACCAGCCATAGCTTATTAATAAACTCACAACAATAAATTTATCTTTATAAACTCATAAGCACTTTTTAAAATCATCCCATTTCAAACTGGGATTTAATTATTACATTCACTAGCATTTATATAAGTTTATAGTTATTTACTAAAATACTTTGATAGTTAAAACTAGGATTCAATAATACCAGTGATGATGAATGATCATCACAAATCTCTATGCATGATATTCAACTTTCCACAAATCCTTATTTACTAAATATATTAATTATGTTAAACATTAGATTTTAATGATTATAATTTATTTAATCAATAATGGCGATCATAACTCATGTATAGTATTATTTGATACAGTGTTTTAATCAATAATATATTTATCTTTGATGAAGATGATCAAAACTCATGGACATAACATAATTTTAGCTTTCTATGGTTGAACTATAATTATTAAAATTTGGTTATTATCAAGCATAATCCCTAAATACTTAAAGGTAAATCAACATTCTAGTTTACTTAACATTTTGCGAGCGCTTAATATTTGCAAGTGATTGCTCAATATTTACGAATGATGATTCTTAATATCTGCGAGCGATGATGATTAATTAAAATGATAGAATTAAGACAAGAAAATACAACAATATTTTAATAAGAACTCGGAAACCAATTAAGATATATAATTATATTTTATTAATACTATTACTCTTTCTTTCTTTAAAATCAAATTTACTAATTAGATAAATGGCTTATTATTACATTAATTCAATACAAAACTAACACAAAATTTTATATACAAGTTCGTCATTTTGGATAATTTTAAAATAAGCTGGCTTAAAATGACATTTAAAAAAAATATATTTCATGGAATGCTTACTTAAGAATTTCCTAACTTATTATATCATAAAAATAAATTTCATATGTAACCTGTGTTTTATTTCACTTCCATTCATATGTAAGCCTTGCTTTATAATTTCTCATATTTAAACTCATTATGTATAACCTATTCTTTTGACGTGTTTGTGTAAGCAGTTACACACGCACACATTCGGTAATGTTAACATATATGTCTAAAATGTATACCCCTATATTAGAGATTAATACATAAATTACATATATAAAAATATTCTTGCAACCTTTTAGCAAAAGAAAATAAAATACATTATATCAATTTTAATATGCAACAAGATAAAAAAAACAAAAACATTATAAATGCATATATTTATAGGTTGCTCATTATCATAACAAATGAAGAACAATAAAAAAAAACATTTCAATATTACAATATATAATATAAAAAAATAATAATAATAAAAAAAAAATAGACAGGGTATGAGCACAGACTTTCACATGACCCACCCCTCTCCACACTATCTCATAACACTGATATACCTGAACACACCTATGTCGAAAAGATAAATAATCACCAATATACATATTTCATGCTAAACCAGCAATCATCAGTTGGTCCAGATTACCATCTCCACACATATATGGTACAAGTGCTCAGATATATATATTAAGATAGCAAATCCTCCTACTTTAATGGACAGGCTTCAATGTACTCCACACTCCAACTCTTCAACCGTCCATCCAATTGAAAATCTGATGATGGAACGCTCAAAGACCACCCTTAGGCCAAGATTGTTGTCACACCCATGTTGACCTAAAGGTCAATCTGACCCCTCATGTACAGGACATACTCCATTAAATACATGTACAAGGGATAGGCAGACATCTCTAATATGTAATAGATGAAATACACAGGCTTATATATACCTGTGTCTATATATGTAATAGACAGGGTATGAGCACAGACTTTCACATGACCCACTACTCTCCACACTATCTCATAACACTGATACACCTGAACACACATATGTCAAAAAGATAAATAATCACCAATATACTGATGATTGCTGGTTTAGCATGAAATACGTATATTGGTGATAATTTATAATTTCGACATATGTGTGTTCAGGTGTATCAGTGTTATGAGATAGTGTGGAGAGTGGTGGGTCATGTGAAAGTCTGTGCTCATACCCTGTCTATTACATATATAGACACAGGTATATATAAGCCTGTGTATTTCATCTATTACATATTAGAGATGTCTGCCTATCCCCTGGTACATGTATTTAATGGATTATGTCCTGTACATGAGGGGTCAGATTGACCTTTAGGTCAACATGGGTGTGACAACAATCTCGGCCTAAGGGTGGCCTTTGAGCGTTCCATCATCAGATTTTCAATTGGATGGACGGTTGAAGAGTTGGAGTGTGGAGTACATTGAAGCCTGTCCATTAAAGTAGGAGGATTTGCTATCTTAATATATATCTGAGCACTTGTAGCATATATGTGTGGAGATGATAATCTGGACCAACTGATGATTGCTGGTTTAGCATGAAATACGTATATTGGTGATTATTTATCTTTTCGACATATGTGTGTTCAGGTGTATCAGTGTTATGAGATAGTGTGGAGAGTGGTGGGTCATGTGAAGGTCTGTGCTCATACCCTGTCTATTACATATATAGACACAGGTATATATAAGCTTGTGTATTTCATCTAAAAAAAATAATGAAAATTTAAGTTTAAAGATTTAAACTATGTTTGTGTTATGTTATGTGATATTGAGAATTACTATCAATAAACAAGCCTTTAATGTTTCTGTATCAAAAGAAAAAAAAAATCCTTTAACCAATAAATTAAGGTTTACTTTTAATAAGCAATAATAAAAGATCTGTTAAGGAAAGTTCATAGTTACCCGATTACTTTCACTTCTTATAAATGTCCCGAGTTTGAATTTTCAGACTGCTTGTCTTTGCTCCATTTAAGAAAAAGAAAGTTCTTGCAGATACTTTTAATATAAACATGAATTAATTGACTTGCTTATTTCTTCAATTTAAAAATTATTTATTGTTGATACTTTTGATAACGCTGAATTCGTCGACTGGCTTCACTCTACCATTTCAAAAAGAGTTATTTCAAATATTTTTAGATAAGTATGAACTGGTGGATTTGCTTGTCTCTTCCATTTTTTAAAAAAAATAAATCATTGTAGACACTTTAGCTGACTGAGGAAAACTTTAACAAAAAATTTGATTCATAGCTTCAAACCTAGTTATAAGGCCTTTATACAATTTTATTTTCCTCTTCCTTCCCCTTCTCCCTCCATCCAAAGGTAATGAGCCTATAATGGACCAGGAGCCAGAAAAGAAGCATTTCAAATAGCTTGTGTGGTTGGCTTTAAACTCGATCATTTTGTTGGCTACTATTCGATTGGTATATGAGTCCACAGACAGACTAGTGAGCTAACCCATGATAGGAATTTCAAGAAGCAGAAGAGGTGGTTTTAGCAATGCAAATTCATTATATTATATACAGCAAAATATATTAATATCATTTCATAAAATTGTTAATAACTTCTTCCAATAAGTTCAATTTTGTTCCATTTTTCCTTCCTTAATCTTGCTGGGAATTACTTATATATACGCACATCTTCATCTATACTGACTTTAAAACAAGAGTCATTTTTTCTTCCTCATTTTTTTAAAGAGTGAAAAAAAAATCAATTGCTCACTCTCCTCATATTAAAAAAAAACTGACTGCTACATCTTTCCTTCAACATTGAAAAATTGACTGATCACTAAATATTGTTTCATTCGTTTTTATTGCGAATTTTGGTCAAAGAAAATGACCACCTGCATATCTTATCTTGAGATAAAAGATCAAAAAAAAAATCAGAGTTTGACAAGTTGATGTTCTATCGCGATTTTACAAGAAAATTAATAATCACGCTTTATTACATCAAAGCACCCCCTTTATAAAAATAATCTTAGACACAGATAACACAAACAATAAAGCTGGCAATCTATAGTCATTAGCAATAGGTGTAAAAGCATTTTTGTTTTTATACAGACATTTTCATTATTTCACACTTTTTTGCACGTGTACATTTTTTAAATCTCCTAATCTACTAATCTGATCACCTTATTTTACACTTTCTTTCTGATCTGCTTTATTTTAACAAAGTTAATGTTAAATAATTTAACACCTTATTTAACGCTTAGCCTGTCTTTGACGCGACCTCTCGTAAGCAGTTGATGTCACTCTAACTCAGCCGATTCTTATGCTAAAAAATTCGTTCGATACGTTTTAAAGAGATTTTTAAAAGTTCTGTACGATGGTGACCTCTTCCGACTTATTTTACAAGTAAAAAATAAAAAAAAACGCATTTAAACCTAAACAAAGAAAGAACATTATTTGTGATTGGTTCTTAGCAAGCTCTCAGCCGAAAAAGACATTCTGATTGGCTGGAAAGAACAAAGAAACCGCCTGATCAAAGAAAATAAAGAAAAACGCTGAGATTTTCATTTCGAATCCAATTTTAAGTATTATAAAATTATATTTATGGAAACTAAAAATGATTCTCAGACAGAATAATAAAAAAACAAAATTATTTTCGAAAAATATTCAAGATTTTAGTACAAATATTGAAGATGTAGTAAAAAGAAATATTTACTTTTCTATAACGTAAAAGTCGATCTTTTTGTTTATATTATAGCTTTTATGTTGCCGATATTGAATATTTTAGAATAAATAAATAGCAATTTATTTTTGAAAGAACTTTCGTTCTCTTCACAACTTGAAAAAATTAATAATATACTTTTTATAAACGTATCTGAGTTGAATTTAATATTATAGGCGAATATGTTTTAACAATAGGCTTTGTCTTCAGTTTGTGAGTTGGCCAATTACAAGCTTTGATTTTTATCTCATACAACCAATGATTTAATTAGCAGTTAAAAGGTTAATAAGAAAATATAATAAATCAATATTAAATATTATTTCTCATTACATTCTCTTTACAACTGCTTATATATTAAGTATTTATAAATTTATATATATATTGAATTAAACATTTATATAGATTGTTAATATAATAGTGAATAGAAGTGAGAAGATAATAGAGATAATTTTTATCTTTTAATGTTATTAAGAAATTATCAATTACTACTTATTAACAATTCCTAAAGTTAAGCAAGTTTTTCTTGTAAACCTATAATAGCTGTTTTGTTTAACTTTGAAGTAAAAGGGATTCTCTTTTACTTCAAACCCAAGTTATTAAATGGATTTAAACCCAGAAAGGTATTTTTATAGGTGTAAGAATGTGAAAGAATACCATCTTTCTTGACATTCTGCCAATAATATTTTTAACTTTTCCAAAGAGTTATATATGTTCAATTAAATGTTTATATGGATTGTTATTATAATAATGAATATAAATGAGGAAATAATATCCATTAAATAGAAATAAACTTTACCTTTTAATGTTACTAAAAATTATCAATTACTCACTTTCTCATAAACCTATAATATCTTTTTTATTAGGGGTCTTTGCAGTAAAAGAAGTCCTGTTATTTCAAACCCAAGTTCTTATATGGATTTAAATCCAGAAAGTTATTTTTTTATAGATGTGAGCATGTGAATGAATAATATCTTTCTTGACAAAAAAGCTATTATAGGTTTATGTGAAAAAGTTGTTTAGCCTCAGGAATTGTTAATTAGTAGTAATTGATAATTTCTTAGTAACATTAAAAATTAAAGCTTCCTCTCTATTTAATGGATATTATCTCATTTTTATTCATTATTATAACAATCCATATAAACCTTTAATACAACATATATAACTCTCTGGAGAAGTTAAAAATATTATTTGCCGAATGTCAAGAAAGGTGCTATTCTTCCACATTCTCACACATATAAAAATAACTTTCTGGATTTACAACCATGTAAGAATTTGGGTTCTTTCTGGATTTACAACCATATAAGAATTTGGGTTTGAAATAAAAGAAGACCCCTTTTATTTCAAAGACCACCAACAAAAAAGCTATTATAGATTTATGAAAAAAAACTTGCTTATCCTCAGGAATTGTTAATTAGCAGTAATTGATAATTTCTTAGTATTATTAAAAGTTAAAGTTTATATCTATTTAGTGGATATTATCTCATATTGTAATGATTATGCACATTTTCAACTGTTTTTTCACTTATGAAAAAGACAAGACAGAAAATATTTGGATTAAAGATGCTTATTCAGTAACTAGAATTATTATTTCTTATATTTATTATTTTAACTATAGATTACTCTGAGTGGCATATTAAATTAATTATTTACATTTGCTAACTGACTATGCATCTTTATCAATGTATTGTACTGTTAACATTTTGACATCTCACATTACATACTATTTAAGCACTATGGACGTTACCATTATTTATTTTTATATTTATTTAATGCCTCCTTTCACTGGTGATCACACATTCAAGCAGAAGGTAGAATATCATTGATGGATTAACCAGATCAAGGCTACACAAATGCACAACCTGAGCATTTTCCCTGACCATAGCACGCTTCCATTTTTCTGGTACAACACTAATCACTCAACACATTTTATTTGGTCTTAAGAACAAGTCTAAACTAGAGATCACCTAATGGCCCCAGCTAAACTGTTCTCTGATACCTGAGAACAGATGGCTCTAGACCAGATACCAAATATTACTACTAAAATTCTGTCCAAACTATAGAAATGGATGGTAAACCTATATCATGCTGCAGTAAATGGGACAACTGCAAATGGTGGCCTAAATGCACCATTGAGGTTAACAAAGTTGCAGGGATTAGTGGGTCCCCAAATTTTCAGATTCATGTCTGCAAGGGATGAAAACATGCCTGCAATGCAAAGAGTGACATGATACATCTGACAAATCTTGGTTTTAATAATCTATTAGCCAAGGTGCCATAAATAATTGGGGATCCCATGGAATCTAGTTAACTACACAGGGATAGACTGGTGCAGACAAAATCACAGGAATGAATATGACCAGGTCCTTTATGTGGGCAAAGCATGCAGTGGGACACCCATGAATCCTTAATTTCAAGCAATTTATATACCATAATTCATGTAATTTTTAAAATAAATTTATTTCTTAATAAAAAAGTCTCTGCCTCCATCTGACCATATAAGTTGTATATAATGGACATACTCAGATGACAGGCAAATGAAATCAGCACTTGAAATTTACCCAGGCTAACTCAAACATCTTAGAAAGAAGATCCAGTGCAATACTAACTAATACATGAAAATATTTGCAATCTTACACTCCTGGCGATGCAGTTAAAAGAGAGAGGGTAGATCAAGCAACATTTAAATAAACATTTTTTATTCACACACACACAATGAAATATTTAGTACAATCAAACAAAGAAAATAAACAAATCTACAATAATTATGAATAATTAAATATCATTAATTGGCCTTCATTTTATAATTCATTTTTTAAGAATGTCTAGACACTTAATTTATGACTGAGAATGTTATATTTACCTAGATTTTTCATTATGATAAGATGTCATCATCTTTCTGCAGTTTACACATTCTTTTGGTTCTGATTCTTCATATAGCTGGCCATTTCATCTCCAGTGATAACTTCCCTGATTTCTTTTTATGCTTTTGATAGACAATAGAAGAGAGTATGTGGCAGAATCTATAATATGGTTGAGGCATTCATCACAGGTGAGAGAAGTTGATGAAGCCAAGGATTGGGACATGAAACTCAGAGAAATACTACTAAAGTTCTTTAGCATTGCATGTTGATACCTTTATGACTTTTGTGTTTAAATTTCCTGCAATAAGTAATAACTGACTTTTTGAGCATCTTGGTGACTATGCTTTCACCAAATTGGAGTAACAATCATCATAATAAGCAATAATAATCACAATAGGCAACTGCCACTTTTATATTTATCTCTCCCATTTGTCTATTTTAATCACAATTTTAATTTTGTTTTTAATTAAATTTACATTTATTTATCTAATCTTTCTTAGATTCATCTACTAATTGGTCAGGAATCTTTCCAAAATTTAAGTGCATTCCTGTCAATGAAATAGTTTACAAGATTTCATTCACTAATTAATTTTATTAAAAAAATTTTTTTAAATCTCTTACATTTATTTTTTCTCATAATATTTTTTTTGTTCAATTAAATCTTTATCTATAAATACAATTTATCCAAATCACTTCAAACACTTTTTAACAAACCTCTTTATTTGTACATATACATACACCTATGTTTCGACTGACCTGCAATCTTCTTCAGAGCAAGTTTATTTTGATCTTCTAAAATGATTTTTTTTAGAAGATCAAAATGAACTTGCTCTGAAGAAGGCTGCAAGTCAGTCGAAACGTAGGTGTATGTATATGTACAAATGAAGAGTGTTGCTAAAAAGTGTTTGAAGGAGTTTGGATAAATTGTATTTATAGGATATTACGGCAGAAATAAAGAAAAGTGTGATTTTGGTAAATCTTTATCTAACAGGATTTTCTTTGCTCAACCTTATTCTTAATAAAAACAATCTATTCTTAAAAAAAAAAAAAAATGATGCAATATTTTTCCTTTTATTAATTTCATTTTCAAAATCTAATTTTAAAACTATTTTTCTTTTCTCTTTTTCTTCATAATTTAATGGTTTTCTTTAAATTATTAAATATATATGTGTGTTTTTTTATAACATATATGTTGTGAGCATTACAATATATATATATATTGTAATTGATATATAGTTGAGAATAGTTTATGTAACACTTGTCAGAAAGTGTCAGTAGATAAAAAATCTAGAGTTCCTTCTTATTTATATTATCATATAATATCCATAATTAATGAAATATACCTTAGGAGAGAAGTTAAATTTACTAACATATCTAAATTCACCAGTTTACAAATGTCTCATGGTAACAGAGATCAGAACATCTTTTATAACAAATATAAAATATACAGTACACTCTTTATACAATGTATTACATTTATTTATTTTTTATATACTTATTAAATATTAATAAACAAAAAATTAAAATCAATGTATGTTTAGTAAATTTAATTACTGTAATTTATTATTGAAAAGAAAATGATATGGTTGATATTAAAACCAACAATATTTTTAAATTCACATCTTAAAAATGGCAAATGTAAACATGATTGATAAGATCCCATAAAATAATCAAGCACCAAATAGCCCTGATAGACAATCAATATTGAAGTAATCACTGCAATGAATATTTAAAGAAAAAAATCATGAGTGAAACTCATTATAAACATGAAATAAATTGACTTATCAGAATACAAATTAAAGTAACAGCAGTAAAGTGTTAGATATCATTTATAGAACGCATTTAAAATATCTAGCAAATATATGTGCTAATTCGTAAAGATAAGCCATACTTAAAAATATATAAATGATTTACCCATGCCCTCAGCAAAATATTTAATAAAGAGCAAGTTAATAACACAATAAGCTTCATAAAGGTTACACTTGGGATCAATATTATGCCATAAACCAATATCACCAAACAATTAATATTTTAAACTTGTCAATTCAAGCAACATCAAACAATTTCCACATATAAAACAAAATAATTTCTAGTCATTAAATACTAATAGGCAGCAACACTTATTATTTTGGTTTGCATGTTAAAATACTTTATATGTTTAATATGATAATATTTTGAAATATTTATCCTACATTTCAAATATATATATGACATTTTAAAATGTTCACTCATCAATAGAAAATTTATATAAAAAAATATACATATTAATATTAAAAATTTAAATATTATTCAAAAACTGATGATTATATTACAAACAAGTAATAATGGTAGAAAATGTCGGTAATAGGGACAATACATTTTAAATATTCAATAAAAGAAAAAAAAATTGTCTGTATTTTTTATTTATTTACTTAATGCCGGTCTTGTTTTCCATCGGCGATTCCATTAAGGGATTGGACAAGTTGAAATTATCCATTTGATCTGTAACTGTCCTTTGGGATGAAAAAGGATTATCCACACGTAGTGAAAATTGGGCAAACACTTTTTTTTGTAAAAAAAAAAAAAGTTGTCAGCCGATCAAGAAGAAAAATCGCGCGTAGATACTTGTATTCCCTATTTTCAACAAAGTTATCATTGGCTACACTCCAATAAAACGATAAATTATTTATTAGTTTATAATTAAAATATTCACTAAAGTAATCAGCATCCGTTCGTTACAAATCAATATTTTACATATAACAAAATGTATTTAAATATAAAACAAAATCTTTTATATAATTATAAATAAGGTAATATTTATCTTATAAAATCAATTTATTTAAACAAAAGGTACATAACGGATTTTAACAAAAATAATAATGATAATAAAATACATTTAAATACATCTTTTGAGCTCCTTATTTAAGTCTTAAAATTTCATTAAATAAAATTTATTTTCTACAGATATACTTAATGTACACACCAATAAAATATATATTCATATAGAATATTACTTCATTATCTATATATCAACGTAAATGCATAAACGATTCTCTACTGAATATGTATAAGTATATATCAACGTAAATGCATAAACAATCTTCTACTGAATATATATATCATTAGGATATTATATTCATTTGGCTGTTGCGAAATAATCAAAACCTCTAAGAAAAGCATTGTTACCTTGAATAGCACTTATTAAGTACCCATTTGTTTCTCAAAATAAATTTATTGATCATCTGGGTTATCTTTTTATCTGTGATTTCTGATTTTTTCAAATTCTAAGGCTAAAAAAATTTAGAAAAAACTTTAACTTACCTATCGCCAATTGCTTAAAACTTGTCATCCAAAACTACTTCTGCTACCAGATATTCAAAGAAAGGGAAATATACAGCGCAACAAAAATTAATAAACCACCAATTTAATATCATTTCTAAAATAATAAACATTCTGTACCTATCAACTTATACTATAACATAGTTAGTATTATATAAAATGATAATGTAAAATTTTCACCCTTATTCATCATCATCATCAACCATTATCAATCCAATGCAGGATGAAGGTCTCTCCAAGTTTAATCCATCATCTCCGATCTTTAGCTTCTCTTCTCCACATCACCCCTGCACACTTTCTTATTTCATCCATCCATCTCATATGTGGTCTCTTTCTGGGTCTTTTAAATTTCTTGGAATCCAATTTAAAATTTCATTTGTCCATATATTATCATCTCTTCTAGCAATATGTCCAGCCCAACTCCACTTCAGTCTTAATTTTTTCAATGAAATCAGTAACACCTGTTTGTTCTCTTACTCATACATTGCATTTTCGATCCCTTCTTGTTACTCCCAACATGCATCTCTCCATACTTCTCTGAGTGGTCTGAAGTCTCTGTATTGCTCTTCTATTAAGTTGTCAAGTGTCAGATCCATAAGTAAGAACTGGCAAAACACATTTATTAAAAACCTTCCTTTTCAAGCACATAAGCATATTTCTTTTTAGTATCAAGTTATTTAGACCAAAAGCATTCCAACCAAGTTTAATTCTGTGATTAATTTCATCCATTATATTTCCATCTGTATTAATAATCTGACCAAAGTATTTGTAACTGTTAACTTCTTCTAATTCATCATAATCAATCTTTATTTTCATATTTTGAGAAAATTTATTAAACATTACTTTAGTCTTTTTAACATTTATCTTTAGTCCTACTTTCCTACTTTCATCTGATAACTCCTGCAACATTTCCTGTAGCTCTAAAGCATTATTTGCAAAAACAACTGCATCATCTGCAAAATCTAAATGACTTAAATAATCATTTACTTTTACTCCTTTAGCTTCCCATTTTAATCCACAAAATAGTTCTTGCAGTACTGCTGTAAAAAGTTTTGGAGTCACCCTGTCTTACACCCTTTTTAATGTTGATTTTCCTACTATCATTATGTAATCTAATTGTTGCTGTTGCATTTTTATAAATATTCTTCAAAATATGACAATATCCTGGATCTACACCTTGATGATCCAATGCTTTAATCACTGAAGAAATGTTTATAGAATCAAATGCATTTTCCTAGTCTACAAATCCTAAGCATAATGGCAACTCATATTCATTTGTCCTTTCTATAATTTCTCTCAATACCTGGATATGATCTACTGTATTAAAACCACTTTTAAATCCAGCTTGTTCTCTTGGTTGGTGAAATCCAGTGTTTTCTGTAGACGAGTTATAATTATCTTAGTAAAAAATTTGTATAAAACTGATAAAAGACTGATAGGTCTGTAATTTCTAAACTCTTCTTTATCACCTTTTTTAAATATTAATATTAATACTGCATTCTTACAATCATCTGATACATCTTTATCATTTAGACATTTGGTATATAACTTTACTAATTTTTTTTCTATTTCTTCACCTGCTTCTTTTAATATATCAATTACAATTCCATCATTACCTGGAGCCTTCCCTTTCTTCATAAATTTAATTGCATGTCTCACTTCCTCATTCAAAATTATGGGCAATTCAGAAGATATAATATGTATAGGAGGCATTTGTTCTTTATTATTACATAATTCTTGATAGAAGTCTTCTACACATTTTATGATGTCATCTCTCTTTTTAGTAATAATGCCATCTTTTTTTCTTATTGCAGATATAAATTTCCTACCAATACCAAAATGTTGTTTTACACTCTTTAGGCTTTTATTCTCTTCTACAGATTTCCTTGCTAGTTCACAATTATACTTTCTTATATCATTTTCAACTCTTTTCCGCACCATTTTACAAAATTCGAGATATTCAATCTTTTTTAATGCATCGTTGTTCTATATCCTCATATTCCTTCTTTTCTTCATAAATTTTCTAGTCTCAGTAGAAATTTTACTAGTCAATTGCTGCTTTTTTTCTACCAGCTATCTTTGTTGCAGTTTTTAAAAGTGTATCACTTATTTTCCTATTAATCTCATTCAAATCTGAATCATGTGCAAAATCTACTAATACTTGAAACCGATTTGTAAGTTCTAATTTAAATTCATTAGAATGTTTCTGAAGATTAGGAATATCAACTGTGAATAATGTTTTTTTTAATAATTTTTGTCTCTCTAGTTTTGCATTAACATGTATCTTACATCTTACTAATCAGTGATCACTTCCTGTGTTAAATTTATTAAGAACATTACAATCTTGAAATATGTATTTTCGGTTAGTCAAAATATAATCCAATTCTGCTATACCTTCATTTGGATGCTTCCATATCCATTTCCTTTTAACATTTTTCTCAAAAAAAGAATTCATAATATAAAGTTTTTCTTTTTCTGCAAACTCCACAAGTCTATGTCCTCTCTCATTTCTATTACCATAACCAAAATTACCTACAGCATTTTCATCTTTCATTTGTTTACCAATTCTAGCATTAAAGTCTCCCATATTAATTTTAAAATGTACTTTACTCTGATCAAAAGCCTTTTGTACATCCATATAAAAATCTTCTATAACTTCATCACTATGAGAACTTGTTGAGGCATAAATCTGAATTATCTGCATTTGGAATCTGCTATTAAGTTGTAAAACTAATCTTGCCACTCTATCTGATACACCATCAATCTCCACAATATTAAACTTCCATTTTTTATTTATAATGAATCCTACTCCACTTGTATTTCCAATATTTGTGCCTTTATAGTAGAGTATATGTCCACTTTTTAAATCAATTGTTTCTTCACCTTTTCTTCTAACTTCACAAAGTCCAATAATGTCCCATTTAATATACGACAGCTCTTCTTCTAATTTTTGCAATCTTCCTTCACTTGAAAGTGATCTGCAATTGTAAGTACCTAAATAAAAAGTCATCATCAAATGGCAGCCTGAGACCGCAATCAGGGGATTCTTAGTACCCTCCACCTTCGGCCACCAACCGCTGCCTTGGTTGGTGACTTTACAGCCTCCTGGGAATAAGGGCCATGATTTATTTTTGTCTGTCATGATTGTATATATTGAAAAAATATTCTTAAATTAAAAAGCCAATAAACTCACCACGCTGGCTAATGTGTGTTGGTAAGCAGCCCATCCATGTTCGTATACTATATGAATAATCACATAGTAATAACAGCTGCAACGACAAGAACGTATGGAGTGGACATTAGGAATTTACCCTGCTTGGTTCTTTTAAGGTCTCCAAGAGGAATCAAAGGGTCTCCTTTCAGTTAATAGCAAACTCCTTTCTTCAGCCAATCATGTGATATGTTGCACTATCTCTAAATTTGTTTTCAATTTTTATAACAGCAGTCTTTGGAAGTGTTTATAAATCTTAATGAATGAATCAGAAATCAAGATATATTAGTTTGATGGTGGAATTATTTTATTTGAATAGATTCAAAACAAAAACATCATCTTATTGGATTCTGGATTGATATATGGGGATCCATGTGCTAATCTTGCTAATTCAAAAGATGATCTACAGAATGTACTCAATGTTTTGACTGCAATTAGCCATTCTAAATAAGTACAATGTCAATTTTTTTTTACATAGGAAGATATAGTGGAGAATAGAATACATTGGAGAGCTATAATTAATGTATTGAAGGATTTTAGAAAGAAAAGTTGTCTACTGAAGAAATTAAAAGAAAATCTCATAAAATATATCATGTTAACTGAAAAATGGACCAACAGTTTTTTTTCCGTCTCTCTCATCTTTTTCTTTTTTGTAGTTAGAATGGACATACTTAATTTATGAGCGAATGTTTATTATTTTATTGTTTAATATTCAGAAAGCTCAATTCTTTTATTAGTAATGAAAGTAAAGGCTTGAATGACTATCAGTTTGAAAAATAAAACAATATTTTTTAAAATAGAAAGTTGGACTTAGATGTTGAAGAGCAATACAGATTCCAATGCTCAGCTGCTTTTTTTAATAAGTTAAAATAGAATGTATTTTATCAGAATGAAATAACTATTCAAACATCACATGATCACACTTTCCTATGTGTACACAAGCTGTTAATACAGTAGCAAATTCTTCAGACAGTAGAGCCATCCAGTGCAAGCCTTAGTAATCACTGGATACAAGAAGGTTTGCATAAAATACTAAGGTCTAAGTGCAGTGCTCTCAGATTGAAGGCTCTTCACTGATGAAAGCCACAAGCTAGGAACTCGTCTAGGAATATTGGAATGAGTAGGCACAGATAGTATTTTATGTGCAAATCTTCTTGCATCCATTGATTATTGAGGATTACACTAGTTGGGACTACTGCATGAAAAGTTTGCTATTGAAATAATTATTACAACTAAGTAAGTTCTAGTGCTGTTGTTTTATCTAATTTATTGGATGGAAGTAAAACTAGAACATTCTATCGTTATAACATAAAGATATTAAAAAATGTTCAATTAATGATGCTCCATAAAATTTTTAAAATGGAAAGGCTACATTATTTTTTACAATTGTAGAATCCCATTTTCATTGGACTGGATACATGCAATGAATAAGCAATACAAGTCTTCATTAAAAAAAAAATACAATAAATTTTAAACTAGAGCATGTTTTTGTGAAAAAAGTAGATCCAGTTTACATTATAAAAATTATGTTATCTTAAAAACATTCTAAAGAAGTGCAATGGGGTTTTCATTGGAAAGATATGTGGACATATCAGTGGTCCACAGATTTTTATAGCCATTGTAAACTAATCTTTAATGTATTACTACTACTACTACTTGTATCATCACCATCATCATTATTATTATTGTTAAACAAGGCAAAACTCTCTCCATACAGTAGTGCCACTCTGTGCCAATCAAAGTAATCAATGGATGCCAGAAGGCTTGTATATAAAATCCCTATCTAATGCCTACTTTCCCAACATCCCCAGATTAGTTTCTGGCTTGTGGCCATCATCAGTGAGGAGCCTTGGATCTGAGAGCACAGGTGGCACTACTGTATGGAGAGAGTTTTGCCTTGTTTAATAACAATTATGTGCTAGTATGAGATAGTGATCATGTGATATTATTGTTGTTGTTTTGTTGTTGTTGTTATTATATATTTTTTCTTTCTTGGACTTGGAATCATTTGTGTTTGCTGCTGCTATTATTTTATAACATTCATTCATTTAATATAAACATCAATTGAAAATAGTGGAATAACTTTATTATAATATAATTTCTGTCTAGATGTAACTATGTTTTTTTCTGTATTCGATTCTTCTTAGGTTATATGAATTCTATCTAAATGCATCTGTATGTTTATCAATCTTATACTAAATAATAAAAAATCATATACAACAACTATAAAAATTTATCACTAAACATCACATGATCACCATTCTTTATCCTTATACAAGCTGTTTACACAGAGGCTAAACTTTTCATACAGTCGCATCATTAAGTACATTCAATGATTACTCTGACTTGCATTTAGTGGTGCTACTGTATGGAGAGTTTAGCCTCTATATAAATATATTAATAATAATTGCACATAAAAAGTCTTTTTTGTCACATAGTTTCATGCCCTTTGATGTTTATCATCTATTTTAACTTTAACCAATTATCGCAAGTAAGAAAAATAGTGTTCTATAATGGAAGTGAAATAACAACTATAACCAAATAAGCAGCATAATGGATTTCATTAATTTCCAGTTTTTATATTTATCTCTATATATTTATAAACCATAAGGGACTTGAACATGACTTTCAAGCTTCCTTCAGCTATCTGTTCTATCTCATACAAGCAACACACATGACCACACATATATGAAAAAGATAAAATATTTCCAATATACATATTTCATGTTAAACCAGCCCTCATCAGTTGGTCCAGATCATCACGTATACATCTGCATATACATCATTAGAAATACAGTCAACACTTGGACAAACCCAATATAGATAACAATCAAGATTTTTAAACTGTTGTCAAGGCAACCTCCTTTTAAACACTAAAGATTTCCAGGGCTTGGTTTATATTAATATAGAAAATCTTCAAACTTTAATGGACAAAGCTTCAATTTATTCTACCCTCCAACTCTTCAGTCATCCATACCATTGAAAATATGATCACGGGATTCCCAAATCTCTTGTTGACATTATTGTCATTCCCATATTGCAGACACAAATTTCATGCTATAGCAAATGGATTAACTTTATCTACGCGAACCTTATTAAACAACAATAATAAAAAAATCTCATTATTTCAATTTTTTTTATCTACCTTTCATTCAAATAATGTCAACTAATTTAAAATATAAGTCCTTTTAACATACAAACATTTGCCCCAAAGAGATTTATCGCAATTTTAAGATTCTTTCTGACTTCTTTGCTTTCTTATCACCTTGCAGGGGCCCTCAACCCTATGCCCGTGGGCGCCATGGCGCCCGCAGATCATTTTACGTGTGCCCACCACTATCCGAACACGATAAAAAATTATTTATCTGATACAAATAAATTTAATTTTTAAAATTTCTTATAAATTATTGTATTATATTGTAATCAAATTGTAGGGCATACTATACTTTTACAGCATAAAAATATAAATGTTAATTATATGTTAAAATTTTATTTTTGAAATAAATATTTTTTTGTACATTATGTGTATTATTAACAATATTCAACTATAAATTTACATTGAAAAAATAAATGGTGCCCGCCATCTGGTTGAAAAAAATAAATGGTGCCCGCCACCTGGCCAGTATTATAGAATGTGCTCTTAAATGCAAAAAGGTTGGGGACCCCTGCCTTACAGCATATATTTAAAATGTAGTAATGCTAAAGAAAAGGGATTGAAATTTATTTATTTTTTTAAGAAAAAAAAAAGATTTTAAAATCAATAACAGAAATTAAAAGAAAAAAAAGTATTAGATTTCGTTTTTATTAGAATTATTTAATAAAAATAACTATAAAAAAATTCTAATATGAATTACCGAATCATCTTTATGATGGATAAAAAAAATTCAAAGAGATAGAACTTTTTTTAGCATCTTCACCCAATCCATTAATAAACCGTAACTAATCTTCACATCTTAATACAAAAAACAACATCTGTATATATAAACACAAGAGCTGCAGTCCATCAGAAAATAAACGAAATAACTGTCACGAAATGTGAGCCATATCCTATATAGCAAATAATTAAGAATAATGGCAGCAAAAAGAAATAATTTTTTCCACTAATAATCATACATTATTCTGTCACTTAATAGCATTAAAAGAAATCTGAAATGCAAAGAAATGTTTACAGAAAATTTTTTTAATGAAATTATTTATTTAAACTAAACAAAATAAAAAAAATAATATCATCAATCAATTTCTTAACATATTTATTTAAAACATAACATTTCTCCTAAAAATATTAATACAGTAGCAGATTAAAAAAAAAAAGATGAAATATAATAATAAAATATAAAATTTCTAATACAAAATAGATCTAGGTTTCCAGTAAATAAAGTACTGTATTCAACTTTCAAGGATGTTTACGCACATTAGATTATAAGCATTTAAATCAATCTACAGTAAGTACTTCTCATACTGCACTTCCTAATCTTGTGAGCTATTGAACCAATGAAAAATATCTGACTCCTTTCAGTTACGGATGCTAAAAACGTTTGCTAATTTATTACAAACACAAAAGAAAAGGGGAGTGGGGAGATATTACACACATATGTCATAGATAAATTCTAATTTTGAGATGGGAAAAGAGTTTAATGACATGAATCTTTATACACCAAATAGAAAACAGGCAAACTCTCTATACGTATCCACTCATTGCAAGCCAGAGTAATCAATGGATGCCAGAAGGCTTATGCACAAAATCCCCATATAGTGCCTATTCATCCAATATTCCCAGACTAGTTTCTGGCTTATGACCTTCATCAGTGAAGAACCTTGGATCTGAGAGCACTGCATCTAGATCTTAGGATCTAATGCAACCCTCCAGCAACCACCTTCTATATCTACATAAGTACAAAACTATGCAGAAACAACTCATTTGATAAAATACATATATCATTAGTGAAGGTGATCTTTTATGTTATTTTGAAATAAAACAAATATGTTTTTTTAAATGTATATGTAATGTTGGTATTTTAGTAGTAAATATATATTTGTCTACTATCATCTAATAGTGACAGCTTTCCAAATACATTCTACTGTTAGTAATAGCAGGTTAGTCTGTAATAAAATGTTTTGAATGGTATTATTCTCCACTTTCTTCAGGTGTTGCTGAGTTGAACAGTGACAGTACTAGTATAGGAATTGAAACTAGGTCTTCAGATTTATGAATATTGAATTAAAGTGATGCTCTAACCAATTGGGCTATTCTGCCCAAGGCAACAGTCAGTAGAAATTTCATATACTTATCTATGAAGATACTCCAGATTTCTTCACTTTTGTCTAAGAGTAAGGTTAATTAGTGAAATCCAGGTATTATGCATTGCCATATAAGCAGCTTATGTATAAAGTTAAAATATAAAATAGAAACAAACAACTAATTATAATTATAAGTGGTTGAAAATATCTGAATAAGAGCTGAAAGCTGGTTTGATAATTAAATAATTATAATTACAATTAGTTGTTTATTTCTATTTTATTTAGATAGATTATTGTATTAGTCGTAAGCAACTTGTTGGAATTTTATTCTTATACAGAAGAAAAAGTACAAAGAAGAAAATTCAAAGAAGCTGATCACATGAAAAAGGCAAATAACGCAGACACATTAATGGCTTATAAAAACACCATCTATTTATAAGTTGTAATGCCAATAAGCTAATGCACATGCACTTTGCAGTCAAAAACAATAAAGAAAACAAAAAAAAGCCGAGTTGCAAGCAATAATGACTCATATTTTACTAGAACTGGCACAGGTACATCCACATTGAATATCTTTAAAAAAATAAACTCTATTTAAATATTCTAAATATGTTCAACTGTTAGTAATACCGTAAAGGTTAGTATATACATGTTTCAAGAGATATTCTCTTTTTAGCAGGTGCTGCTGGCTTGCCCAATGACAGCACTAGTTTGGGTATTGAACTTGGACCCTTAGTTTCTTGAATATTGAATTCTGAGGTAACATTATAACTAAATGAGTCATTGTGTCAACAGCAATCTATGAAATTCCTTCTGATTTCTCTATTTTTTCCTAAGAGCAAAGTTGATTAGTTATTTTCATACATTATGTATAGTCAAACTAGCTTGACTTATGGCGCTGTTCACCATTGTCATGTGAGCAGCATCTTTAAATTTTATTCTTTGTATCTTTTCTTCTCTATCCAATATTTTTGTATTTCCCAATTAAACATATATTCAGTGGTACATACATGGTCTGCTACCTTAGACACATCTGTTTTCTCTCTTTTAATCACCAGTTTTTTATTGCAATCACTTTTTAATGGGGTGACTGGTCTCACCAATATATGTTCTTCCACATTCACATATTTCATAGATGCAGCTTTTGCTTTTCAGCAATTCAAGTTTAGGCTTTGTAGATGTTAGAAGTTTTCATAGTGTGGCATGGCTCTGGAAAGCTGTTCTGATGTTATATTGATTACATATTTTTCTTAATTTGTCTAATGTTTTTGGTATGTATGGATACAATATTGCACCAATAATTGTTTTTTTTTCTTTTAATAGTTCTTTTTGTTGTGTAATTAAGATTTTCTTAATAACAGCTGATGGATAATCATTCTCATAAGAGTTTGTTCAATATAAATCTTTTTTTTTTCAAATCACTGATTTTTGAATAAACTTCTTTTGCTCTCTTCCATAATGATAGTTGTATATGCTAAGTATTTTTCTGTTTGTGTGGGTTTTCTATAAATGGTAGTTTTGATTTTGCATAAGAGCATTTTGTCACAAGAACATCTAAGAATGCTAATCTTTGTTCTTATTCTAATTTTATTGTGAATTGAATTGAAGGGATATGTAGTGGATGTGCATCCAGAAAGTTTGTAGTAGTGTTCCACCATGTTGCTGTACAACAAATGTATCAACATAGCAAAAACAAATGGCTGTGGTTTCAAGCTCTTCCATATAAATATTTTGCTAATCAAGGGTGATAATGGTCAGCCCATAGTCATTTTTTTGATTTTGTTGAAAGAATTCTGTGTTGTATTGAAAGTAGGTTGTTGTTATGCAGAATGTTAATAGTTCCATTATACGATCAATAGGAAGAGTTGTTCTGGTTTATAAGCTATTATCATCATTTAATCTTTTTTTTTACAATAGACAATGTTTCTTCAAATGGTACATTTGTCAATAAACTTTCCACATCAAAACTTACTAGTATATCAATTTTTTCAATTTTTATATTTTGATTAATTCTACAAAGTGTCTAGGATCCCTGACAAAGGAGCGGCAAAGGATTAAGAACTTGGAGAAGAAGTCAAATTCTGGCAAGGTAAATTTCTAGATAATAGATCTTAATAAAATACAATCCTTATGGATTTAAGTATAACATAAAGATAAGGAATTTTGCTGAAATATGATGTTAGTTTATTTTTTCGTAAATCACTGAAGTACCTGTGATGCTTTTGGAGTAATTCTTGGAACTTTGCTTCTGTACTTAATATCAGATTTTTTGCCATTTTTCTGTATTTGCCTGCTATGAGGAGTTCTTGTATTTTGTGTCATAATCAGTTGCATCCATTACAACTGTTGCATTGCCTTTGTCAGCAGGAGAATAATTAGAGATTTGTCTACTTTGTAAGATTTAATTGCTTTTCTCTTATCATAGAATATGTTTGACTTCAATTTTATTGCTTCTCAATTATTTTTTTTATTTTCCAGGGTAATTCTACTGCTTTTTCTAAAGCAGTTTTTGAGTGACTTTGTTAGTGGCTGCCATTATATATATAATAAAGGGATACTGTTTAGAACAGAGATTTTTAACAAATGAAGTTGGTAAACTGCTTGATACATTATGATTTTTTGATATGCCCATGTAGATTTACAAATCTTTCCCTTTGTCATTCTTTTATCTTTCTCTGTAATGTAGAATATGATTTTTATTGCTTGAGGAACTCTCGTGAAATCTTCATCAGTAAATTTATTTTTTATAAAACATTCTGCATTATTAATGGAATGCAAGATTAGATACTTGGAAAGCCTTTGAGCATTTATTCTTTTTTTCTGAGTTTTACTTACTCTCTGAATAATTTTCTCAGCCCTATGGGAGTGAATTAGAGCCATTCAGTGTTACTGTTAGAATAGACTGGGAAGACTCACACCATTGCCTCAAATACTTAGATTTGATTATACAAAGAAACAGAGCTCATCAGGATTATTCTAGGTGAGTGAGACCACTGGAAATTTGTGTATTCATGGATTTGCACTCAACTGTACCTAGATATCACAAACTGGCCAGTCTATCCTCTTTTCTACCCAGAACCACATTCTATACAAGCACGATCCATTTTGCAAGGCGAATATAGACTTATACATTAAAGATTTAACATCGGATGGATTTAAATATAGTTTTTTAAAAAGGAAAATAATGCAATTTTACAGAAAATTAAATTCTACCCCCCCCCCCCCATGATGATAGACTATGGCTTCTTCTTTCACACATATCTACATATAAAACATTCTCTTCAACTTACTGCCTTGTTTTTTGCATCTCCCTTCAAGTAATAGACTACTGAACACACTTCAGAAATAGGCTGGAATCTGAGCACTGTTTATAAAATTAAATGTTCCCAAACTGGATTGTCAATCAATCTATTATGGGGAATCCGGAGTATCCTTCTCTACACACCTTTCCCAGCACCAATATTTATATAAAAGAACTTCAGATAAGCCAGAATATGGCACTATATTCCTTGGGCTCCAAAAGGCAACAGGACATCAATTTATCCCCTCCTACTGAATCATTCAATACATTGAAAAAAGTGATTCAAAGAAAAAAATAAGTCAGGCTTGCTACGTAGCCAATAATAAGAATACTACCAACTATAGAAACTCCTCATTCCCTTGCTCCAAAAAATAAATGTTCTAATTTAAATATGTAACATTACATTCTTCTCTCCATTATTACTCTATTTCATTTTGCTATGAATATGAGAATGCAATAAATTCTTGAAATCGCCAAGTAGTATTTCATTTATAGAAATAACAAGCTTAACATTTATTACAATCTGTATAGAAGAAGTATAAGCAGTTAACATCTCTACATAAGAAATTTAAATAAAATTTCTACTTTGTTTATTCATAGATTATTAGATAACTAAAAAAAAAAAAAAAAACCAAATAAAACAAACATTTTGTTTGCTCCAATAGATACATTTTTTTAGACTTTTTCAATAGTGCATTTATGTAGGGGTATTATCATATCATGAAATTTGTTAAGAATTAAAGTATTTTGGTGTGCAATAATACCTTTTTAAAATTTTACTCATTTGTTTTTCTTAGATTTGTATCATAGTATATATTATGAATCAAATACCAGTTTTTAGCTAGAGAACGAGTAAAAAAACCAATCCTGCATTAAAAATAACATATTAAAAACTGGAAAAGCTATTTAATAAAATGTGTAAAAAAGATAATATGGCATAATAAAACAAAAAAACAGGAAGATAACATTGCTGTTAAAAATACGTTATACAAGATAACAGCAGAATTGATCCTAGGATCCCACATTCAGGTGTCTGATGCTCTTATCACCACTTTAAACTGAATACGATTCATAACCCATGTAAAATATCTTTGATAAACTTAATTTGATCACATGAAAAATTATTGTAATTATGAGGCAACATTTTAAAAATAAGTTTTATTTTAAAATAAATTAATAGTAATGTGTTACTTTTTATATAAATTAGGATATTTAAATACAAATTATAGGGGAATCTAAACATTTTCATTTATATATAAATTTTATCAGTTATAATGACAAAAGAGTAACCGATTATTCGCTTTTCTGTAATGGGTAGAATATATGTATAATATATTTCGAGATTCAAGAAGTATTATTAAAAAAAAGTAAAAAAGTATTCCACTTATATTTCAATAAAAAAGAATATGTTTATAACAATATAGTGATTAAGAAATCTAAACATTAGCAAAATGGTGTCAGCTTGTTTGGTTTACTACAATGATAAAAGAGCCTGGAAATTTATTGGGTCCTGATTTAGTTTGCGCTTACGGCCATTTTGAAATTTAAAAGCCACCGCTGACACATCCAATTGATAAATGACATAAATATTGAATAAAAGTACTTTAAATTCCTATTTTAGAAATGATAAACTAGTAAAAATAATATGCTTTGTTTTATGAGGAATTTTTTTTTTTAAAATTTACCTTCATAAAATATTTGAAATATGATGGTACAAAGTGCTGGAATATGTGATGCAGTGAGAAGGAGAATGGTTTGGCCGATCCGAAAGATCATCCAAAAGATGCAGAAATTTGATCAAACCAAGCTTAAAATTTCCAAATGCCCATATGATATAAAGCGTATTATTTTTGCTAGCTTATAATTTTTAAAATAGGAATTTAAAATACTTGATTTTAAAAGTGAAATTTAATCATGAATAAAAATCAATAAGTAAAATACATAGTAATTAACCAGAAACAAAGTTAATCGTTCTTGATGAAAATAGCAGCACTCTGAGACCTCTGAGGTTTCGAAGAAAACAAAGTATTAGGAAAGTTACCCTAGACCAAGAATCATTATATAAAGAGTCAGGTGCAAGAAGTCTCTCTCTAATTTTTATTTTGTTGATAACAGTAATAAAAGTATTCAGAATTCCATTGTTGCCCTGGTGAAACAAGAGCTTATATCTGGTAATCCACACTGCAAATAACAGGAAAATAGCCATTCTTATTTTTGAGAAAACACCACTTTTGATGGCTTTAAAAATAGAGAGCACATCTTTATTACTATTGGAAATATGATTCACTAAAAAAAATCTAAAAATACTTTTATTCAATATTTATTTCAATTTGAATATATCAGTAGCATTTTTTGCTGGTCTTTAGATTTCAAAATGGCTATGAGCGCATACTAAATTGGCACAGATTTAAGGTTCGACCAATTGTAACAATACGTTTAAGTAAATAAATATTCCATTTATATTTAAATTAAAAATATTTTCATTCAGAATGTATTTCTTACAATGAAGTGATTCGAAAATATAAACATTTTCATTTACATATAAATATTATTAATTATCTTGGCGCCGCCCCGATGAAGCACTTTTGTGCCCCACACAACCTGCACACCCACATGCAGCAGCCTTGACTGGGGCTGTGCCCCTTTCTCCTCTATGCTGACTGCTTCTAATACATAATGAAGTAAACATTTAACATGACACTATGTTTAGTTTAATTACTTCATAATGAAATAATGGATATAATCATAATTAAATAGTCATTAAATTGGCTTGGAGTAATTTTTATTTTTGTAATGAAGTAGTTGCTATTTAGAGTCTTTTGTTATTTTCTGATTAAGTATATTTTATTGTAGTATTATTGTCTTTATAGCGGATATAAATAGCACTAATATATATAAAATGCTTGTTCTGCTTAAATTGAGAGTAATACAGCAAGCGGAAGTAGATTAATATTAAAAAAATTTTTTTTTTAAATTATCGAATGTTTAGTTTTGGGAGTCTAACATCGTCGCTTAAATTCGCTATGTATAATCTTAGCAATCGTTTTCTATTTACTGAATATATATATTAGTTAATTTGTTTACTTTAAATTTATCAAATTAAAAAAAAAAAGTATTTAAAGTAGTTAACTTGTCATATAGATTTTTGTTTTTTTAAAAAAAAAGGTATAAAACGTACTACGAGAAAGGAAAATGTAAAGCTATTCTTTAACTATGTAGATTTTTGGACACGGATTTTAGCTATACACAAGAATGGGTATCCCAACATTTCATATTAAAAATTTAAGTAACTTGTGACAATGAAATATTATTCTATTATTGAAAATATTCATATTCTCAGACAGAGGTTAGATCGTGCGCTAACATTTAACGAATGCTGAAAGTAACGAAGGATCGGTATGAATAAAAAAAATCCCAACAATTCTGCTACCCCTTTCTCATAATGAACTAATCCACTATTAATACTACTGTCGGGCTTCGGAAGCTAAGAATCCTCACTTTTGGGATAGTTTTGAGAAGATGGCGGTGAGTGGAGTTTCACTCACCGTAACATTATTTGTAACATTTTTACTAATATTAAATATTTGTTACAGTAAAGCCCAAAGAGACTTAAGGCCTCCATATTTCAATTTAGCAGAAGGTAGAAAAATTACAGCTTCAGCAACATGTGGAGTGCCGGAGACTGAACTTTATTGTAAATTAGTTGGAGCAAATGTGGATAAAACGGATAATCCTAAAGTAAGTTTGATTCAGGGACAATTTTGTGATTATTGTCAAGATGATGATCCCATGCGAGATCACCGACCTGAATATGCTATCGACGGATCTGAAAGATGGTGGCAAAGCCCCCCGTTATCTAGAGGACTTCAGTACAATGAAGTTAACCTTACCATCGACTTGGGCCAGGTTAGTAATCTTATCCTCCGCTTCTTTTCTTACATTTTCCTAAAATGGCGTGTCTAGATTAAATTTAAATACAAAGTTAAAATGGTATTTTTTAGTTTTTAATTTTATTTTCTAATGCTATATAATCTTTGTAATATAAATTTAATATTTGAAATATTTTTTAAAAGTATATATGTAGGTTATTATCTGTGTCGTTTTTTATAACTTTTTAAAAATTAATACGGATGATAAATGATTTAATCGTTTGAATCGGAACTCTAGTTATTAAATGTTGGAAAAATTTATCATTGTATCCCAATATATTTGAATTTGAATTATGGAAAGCTAATCAATCATTGTGGCTTTCATTCAACTTAAATGCCCGCCGAGTTTATTGCGGTATTGTCCCGAATAAAAGTGTGATAAAAGGCTTGCGGCAGCCCACATCAATTAATTTTTTTTTTTTGTCTTCTATCCGTGTATGGTATTTTGTTGGAGTGAGGGCGTTGTACTTCTTTATCATTTTTTTTTTTTTTGAAAGTCAAACTTTGTCAACATGCATGTCCAAATGAGGTCGATGGGAGGGGGTTTGTTAGGAACTAAAACCATGACAGACTGTCTGGCTTAAGTAAAAAAGATACAATAGCATTGTAACTGTTTAGGAATGTTAAAAAGAATGCCCGACAATTTGGACAGCGTTTAAATTTGCATACTTTTATATTGAAATTCGTACGTTTAATATATATATGGCCAGGTTTTTGTGTGTTTGGTTTTCGTCTTTTTTTATATATGGATTTAAAAACAAACAAACAGTTTATTTAAATAAAGTTTTATTGCCATTGGAGTCATCGTCATCAGTATTTACTAAAAGACGTGTTGAACATATTATCCCAGAGCATTTTCTCCAATGTCTTTAATTTTCCTTTGCTTCTCATTTATGATACACAATTCAGTAACATGGAAAACAACATGCCACGGATAAATTTACGTGTAGGGAAAGTATTGTAATCTTTTTTCACATATTCGTGGTCGAAGGCGAGATAAGATGATAGAAATTAAGATTAATAACAAAAAAAAAATGCATGGACAAGTTAAGATGAAGAAATGATGACATGAATCCTAATTTTATATTTACGTGATATGTGTGAATGTAAATAAATATATCTGTTGCAGCGGGTGTGGGGGGTGGGGGTGCATTATCCGCGTTATTGAATATTGCATCTTACATAAAGTATGTAGAGTCTAGACAATAGGCTCTAATTAAGTAGTTTAAAGTATGTATACAAAATATACATTTGTTTGCGAAGCGCAAACTAAGGCTGCTTACAAGATCCGCGAATAGTGAATGCCTTCAGATTTGAGGGTTAAATAACAGATAATCAATATGCAATACCAATTCAGAATATATATCTTTTGTTACCTTATAGATTATGATGTTGCTTCCTCAAAGGCTAGATACTGTTTTTCCATTTCTATTTTTTATTTCTTATGTGCTCTTAATCTTTTTCTTAAACTTAATATCTTTAGTTGTTTAGCCTATGCTCGAGTTTCTCGTATCACCCGTCATCATTCTGCATTAAATATAATGTGTGTATTTTTGTATTGTCTTTTTTTATTATTATCTTAATTATATACACATTTTTTAAAAAAAAAAATGCGCAAATTTTATTGGCATTGAGAAAACACTGATAGAAATAGTTTAGCAGATTGATATTTTTTTAAAGATCTTACTAGAAACATTATAGTCAATAATGAATTGCCTGAAACTGAATTTGGGATAGGAATTTTATTACAAATAAGTTTATATCATTGTGTAACCTTATTTTCACATTGTCATTGCCTATCATAACTATGGAAGAATTTGGAATTGATAGGTGATGGTCATTTTTTGCAAATTTGACTAGGGTGCTGCGTCTGATAATTGGTAAAAATATTTATAATAGTAATGGTAGTATATAGGAGATAATAATGGAAATAAGGGTACTGATTTAGTATGTGCTCACGACCATTTGTAATTCTAAAAACTTCCCAAAACACTGCAATGACACAGACGAGCTGCTATCCATTGATCTTTTAGAATTTGAATCACCACTGACAAAATGACAGATTTTTAAGGATTGTACAACTTTGCAAAATGTAAACTTTTCTCAACATGAATGATAGAAATACATTTGTAGCTAAATATTAATTAGGGTATAAAGATCGATGCTGCTGCTTAGTTAATATTAGAATGGAAAAAGTTCAATGAGGTCAATAACACCTGTTTGTTCTCTTACCCATATATTGTGTTTTTGATCTCTTCTTGTTACTCCTAACATGCATATCTCCATACTTCTTTGAGTGTTCTGAAGTATCTGTATTGCTCTTCTATTAAGTGTCCAAGTCTCATATCCATAAGTAAGAACTGGTAAAACACATTTATTAAAAATCTTTCTTTTCAAACACATAAGCATATTTCCTTTTAGTATCGAGTTATTTCTATCAAAAGCACTCCAACCAAGTTTAATTCTATGATTAATTTCATCCATTATGTTTCCATCTGTATTAATAATCTGACCAAGATATTTGTAGCTGTTAACTTCTTCTAACTCATCATAATCAATCTTTATTTTCATATTATGAGAAAATTCATTGAACATTACTTTAGTCTTTAACATTTATCTTTAGTCCCACTTTCCTACTTTCATCTGATAACTCCTGCAACATTTCCTGCAGCTCTAAAGCATTATTTATAAAAATAACTACATCATCTGCAAAATCTAAATGACTTAAATAATCTCTATTTACTTTTACTCCTTTAGATTCCCATTTTAATCCACAAAATACTTCTTGCAGCACTGCTGCAAAAAGTTTTGGAGATATGTAGTCACCCTGTCTAACACCCTTTTCAATGTTGACTTTTCTAGTATCATTATGCAATCTAATTGTTGCTGTTGCATGTTTATAAATATTCTTTAAAATTTGACAATATCCTGGATCTATACCTTGATGATCCAATGCTTTAATCACTGAAATGTTTATAGAATTAAATGCCTTTTCATAATCTACAAATCCAAAGCATAATGGCAACTCATATTCATTGTCCTTTCTATAACTTCTCTCAAAACCTGGATATGATCTACTGTACTAAAACCACTTTTAAATCCAGCTTGTTCTCTTGGTTGGTGAAAATCCAATGTTCTTTGTAGATGGGTTGTAATTATCTTGCTAAAAATTTTGTATAAAACTGATAAAAGGCTGATATGTCTGTAATTTCTAATATTTTCTTTATCACCTTTTTTAAATATTAATACTGCATTTTCCCAATCATCTGGTACATCTTTATTATTTAGACATTTGGTATATAATTGTATTTTTTATATTGGACTATTTCCATCATCTAATATGTGTGTTGAATACAACTAAAATACCATCACAAACCTTCAGGAAAACATTTGGTATATAACTTTGCTAAAAAAAATTCTATTTCTTCACCTGCTTCTTTTAATATATCAATTATAATTCCATCATTACCTGGAGCCTTTCCTTTCTTCATAAATTTAATTGCATGTCTCACTTCTTCATTTAAAATTCTGGGCACTTACAGTTAAATAAACAATCACTGTGTTGTAATCAGAGGTTGTTAACAAACCATTATTGCAACATTTTAATAATTAAAGCTAAATCAATATAGTGAGTGCTAATTCATTATAAGGGATTTTATTCTTACTGTTTAAATGTTTACTTCAAATAAAGATGCATTTTGTTCTAAAAATAAATAAAGATGCATTTTTAAAATCATAAATTATGTGATAAGCAGTTATTGAATCATTTGTTTTTGGTTCATTAACATTCCTTTTTGTTTTTTAATACACAGTTTATTTTGCATCATTATTCTGGTTAAATAATACAATATTTTATGCTATTTAAATCATGTAAATATTTGAGATATTTTTTATGGAATGTAGGCAATAGCTATTACTTTTTTCCTACACAAATTGGTTTTCATTATTCTGCTTTAAAACCTTTTAAGGTATTTAGTCTTTGTAGATAACTTAGAAGAATTACATTGTGTTTTTGGAATGTGGTATTTTATTTGAATTCGAAACTATTTCACCAACTTTTTATATGTAATTTACTGTCTTCCTATCTGTCTGTCAAATCAAGATAATGTTATGCAAACGCTTTTATCACCAATCCATCCTTGTTCTTAAAATAGTTTTAGGAAATTTAGATTATCAAACAATGAAACAATTTATGGCCAACAAATTATAATACTGTTTTTTTTAAAAAAAAATCCAAATGGAATTTAATTATTAATCGTTCCCAGGAGAAAATCTCTTTATCTTCTATTAAAAGTTTATGGTTTATATACTTTTTAAAATGTACGTTGATATATCTAATACCGTAATTAATCTATAACCAATGTACACGTGTGTGCGTTTCTGTATAAATGTATATATAGAGTTATTCACAAATAGACCGTTATGCAAGCTTTGATTAGTTGATCATGCTAAATCTAATTCAAGGCTAATTTGTTTTTAATTACTGTATATTCTTTTAGAAAAGTTGTGATGAAATATCAGTTTGCCTTGAAATGAATGATATTCCCACGAATTGATTGTTTATAGTCAATTGGTTACTTATCTCAAAGTTCTATAGTATTTGTATAAATTTGTAGCAAATATATTTAATACTACATTGTTACATTTTGGGGAAATGAAGTTACCTAGAACTTATTGCCAAACCTATAAAAAAATCCTCTTGGGTCAGGCGTATCTGAATATGGATAAATTTATTTGATTCAAAGGAATAGTGAAAATGCAAACTCCATGAGGGAAGCATTGGTTGAGTGATTGAAATGACAGCAGTCATCATTACTTACCCATAAGTTGATTTTTACTATATCACTCATTGTTTACAGAGTCCCAAAATTCAAGAGGGGTAGTAGAGTTGGATAATGTCAGAAGTAGAACCACGTTGATCAGACACAATGATACATTTAGTTCAGTATTTTTAAATGTCATATTAGTTCTATGTTATTAGTATATATATATGTATGTGTCACATGATTTGATCAAGCATAGTTGTATGAAATTTGCATTTTTGAATTAATCATGACTTTGTATATTTTAGTCACATGATTTGATCCAGCATAGTTGTATGAAATTTGCACGTTAATTTTTTGATTATTGATCTAAATTGCAATTTTGCAATGCATGGTCATATCACGACCATGTGTGGATTATTCAGTGTCATTTATCACTTGAATGTGAGTAGTGATTTGGGATGGTTCTTAGAATTCAAAATTGCTGTGAGTATACTCTAAATTAGTACCAAATATATCTTTCAATTCATTGATGTAATTGTTCTTATTGATTTATTGCTGATTATTCCTATATATTTCTGATATCACCAACATTTAATCCTACAAACCATTTTTTTTTAAGTGATAAAATCTATTCACTATAAATTATATCATAATAGTAAAAGTACTTTTTTATTATTAAAGTTATTTTAGTATTTTAAATTTGTATCTTAATGAAGTGATATTTGATAAAGTTTATGAGTTAACTCTTAGTTATGTTAAAAGGGTCAAAATAAGTGTAAGCTATTTTTGAACATTAATCAAGTATTATAGTGTGATTATTGTACTGTCTTGATTAGTTAATTCAATTTGTATTTGCAAAAAGGATTTAACGTACATACTGCATGTGATTTGGATCATCTTCATGCATCTAGAAAAATTACAAAGCATTTACCATTGAACTCTTATTAGTGTCACATCTTTTATTGAAAACATTATCTTCTCATCTGAACACAAATTTCTATACTGGTAAATATTTAACTTGCTTCATCCTTCCCCTCAGACAGAAAAAAGAAACAATTCTACATTTAAACAATAAACAACTAAATAGAAAATTTCAGTTCTGGTCTGGAACCAAAATATTTCGACTTTTTTTTTAAAAAAGTCATAATTTTAAAGCTCTCTATTTTGTTAAAAAAAAAAAAAAAAACTACAAAGAAATAGATTTATGTAATCTCAAACTAAAAACACAGCACCTTCTTATTAAATGTGTCTCTAGCAACATTTTATGACCTGACAATAAAACTATTAATGGTAAAATCTAATACCATCCAATAATTATTTAATACTACTTGCCAGTGACTATGATGCATAAGATGTACATTTATCTTTAACAACCATCTCGACAGACACCCCTATACCCTTGCAAACAAACTAAAAAAAAAAAAAGATATCAAAAAATAATAGACAAAACACTTATTCAAGAACTTGGTCCCTAAAGCAGTTGCACTCAAGTTTGTAACAAAATGCTATTGCCTCATAGAACTAAATAAATAACAAATACCATTCTTAATGTAAATAGTCATGTGACAAAGATAAGTCACATAAAATTGAAAAACCATGACACTGGAATAATATTGTTTTCTTTTTTTGTAAATAACTCCAGTGCTATTTATATAAAACTATATAACTTTAAACAAGTAAATAAAGTTCTTTTAAAATGAGTGGTGACCCTCTGGCCCTTGATAGCTCTCCTCAATTTGCGATCTGGACTTTTTCAGAAACATAAAATGGTCCTGTAAAAAACTTCTACTTAAATGTTTAATTTCTCAATTACATCTTTTTCTTTCTCTAACCTTTATAATAGCTCTAGTTTATTCTATTAGAGATGAAATATTCCAATAAATTATATTGTATGTACTACCTGACTACACATTTAATCTATAAAGCTGTTTGTTTTTATACTTATTTTCAAAGGCAAGTGGATACTTGCAAAAATAAAACTAAAATTTTACTTTATTATTTGTATTTATTTCTTTATTTATTTATTAGAATGGCTATACTGAGTAAGATTAGAAAAATTGACACAGAAAATCATGAATTTCAAAAGAAATTTAATAAATTGATATATGATATGTCTGGAATGGCATTGTTTATCAAAACATTCTCATTATAACAAATTGTTAGGGAAAAAGAAATATTAAAATAGAAAACTTGAAAAGAAGCTTCATCAAGTGACTAACAGGTTTAATAAAAAGTACAAACAAGTCGGAACATTCTGTGAAAGCATGTTACATTATTTCAAAAAAAATAAAAAAGCAGAAACTTCAATATTATTGAAGAGGAATTTATAAAAGGCTGCATCCTAGCTGCTGTAGAAGTAATCTGAACAAATGAAATTTGCCAATATAAATAAGTCATGAATAATAGTTACAAAGTGAATTGGAAAATTTGTCATCTAGACATGGAATGGTCATTAATAATAATGGTGTTATTTTATTTTTAATTTTTTTAAAAAAGACTCTTGTTTAAAAAGGGAAAGTTGAAACTGGCCTGCCATTTGAAAAAGTTTATCACTCTTAATGATTAGGGGTAATTTAATTAATGTTTGATCAACTATAGCAAGCTAATTGTTAAATCTATAATTTTGCCCTTGATAGAAAAAAAGGTTTCTCACCCCTGTTTTAAAGCTTATTTCAGTACATGTAATTAGTTTAAATAGACAGCTATGCCAAAAATCGTGGAAAATTATTTTCCATAAACTTCCCATATCTAATAACCATTGATTTTAGGTTTATTGTTTCTGTAGATGTACTTTTTTTGCTTTTGTTATTATATATATTTTTTATATTTATTTATTTAAATCTAATATATTTTATTTTCAGAGTTTGAGCATATACAAACTACTATAAATTAAAATAAAATGAGAACATGAATTTTTTTTCTATTCTCATAAAATATTATTGTGTATATATTTCCCATATAACATACAAGTATATATATATTTTATATCTATTATTATTATTCTTTACATAAAAATGATTTTTGTCATCATCATCATCATCATCATCAACCATTATCAATCCACTGCAGGATGAAGGTGTCTCCAAGTTTAATCCATCTTCTCCGATCTTTAGCTTCTCTTCTCCACAACACCCCTGCACATTTTCTTATTTCATCCATCCATCTCACACGTGGTCTCTTTCTGGGTCTTTTGCAATCTCTTGGAATCCAGTTTAAAATTTCAATTGTCCATCTATTATTATCTCTTCTAGCAATATGTCCAGTCCAACTCCATTTCAATCTTTTAATTTTTTCAATGTCAGTAACACCTGTTTGTTGTCTTACCCATAAATTGCGTTTTCGATCTCTTCTTGTTACTCCCAACATACATCTCTCCATACTCCTTTGAGTGGTCTGAAGTCTCTGTATTGCTCTTCTATTAAGTGTCCAAGTCTCAGATCCATAAGTAAGAACTGGTAAAACACATTTGTTAAAAACCATCCTTTTCAAACACATAGGCATATTCCCTTTTAGTATCAAGTTATTTCTACCAAAAGCACTCCAACCAAGAAAGGAGTTTGCTATTAACTGAAAGGAGACCCTTTGATTCCTCTTGGAGGCCTTAAAGGAACCAAGCAGGGCAAATTCTTAATGTCCACTCCATACGTTCTTGTCGTTGCAGCTGTTATTACTATGTGATTATTCATATAGTATACGAACATGGATGGGCTGCTCACCAACACGCATTAGCCAGCATGGTGAGTTTATTGGCTTTTTACCTCTGAATTTAAGATCAAGAAACACCATGATCTTTCTTCTCAATGCCTGATAAGGCAGAATGAATGTTTGATTTTTGTACAATAAAGTTTATTTTTGCTTATTTATATACTATATTTTAAGTTTATTATAGTAACTAAATACAATATTTATAATTTCTGCAATTAATAATTCTCCAATAAAGGAGGCCAAAGGAGTCAGAAATTTGTCATGAATTTTTGTATAATCTATTTTCATTAATTCTGAAATTTAAATTTAGCAACATATAGGGTCATTGTAATTCTACTACATTATTTATTTTTTAAGTAGTTTAAACTCAACACAAGGTATAATGGGCTGCAGAATATATAAGGAATTATGTTGGCAATAAATTTTATATAATTTCTACTCGGAGGAGTTATATTTAAGCATTCTGACATCTTTTTGAGTTGATTTGTTTCAATTTCTTCCTTTTTTTTTGAGGGAATGGTATAATGTTTTGTGCTCATTTGAGTTTGTTAGCTTCAATATAACTTTGGCTGGGCTGGATCTTGCCACTCCAAGACTAACCTTATTGTAATTAAGTTTTGATGGTTGAAAGTAAATAGATATATTACTGTTAAATCTGCAAAAAATAATTATTTTTTAATTCAAACAAAATTATAATGATTCATTCATATTTTTCCACTAGTCAAATTGTATTATTTTAACATGAATTATGACTTATTTTATATAAAACATATTTAAAACATAATAACCTAAATGTATTGAATAAAATAATACTCTTTTAAAAATATATAATTATCACAAATCAATAAATACTTGCCTAGGTCTTCACTGCTATTTAATCTTTTTCAGCTTGTTAAAGTATTACTGTCTTTCCCCGAAAATAAAACACTGTCTTATATAAATTTTTGCTCTAAAACACACCCTAGGATAGGGGTGGGCAATTGTTTTGGCTCAGGGGCCACATTGGGGGCCACTTTGTGGAAGCGAAGGTTAGTGGAGGGCCACACCTTTTTTTTCACGACACAGTAAACACATGCTTTATTCCCTATATTACCAAAGAAATAGTTGTTTGTCTATTCTTCATTAAACACACAACATTCATCACCAATTTTACATTTTTTCAGAGGGTTCATGGTTTCACTAAAGTTGGAAATGTATATATTTGTTAATGCAAAGACAAAATTGAAATTAACTAGATCAACTGGAAAAGCACTGCATATCATATCTACATTGCGCATATGTATTGACATGGCCATCCTAGTGGAAAATATGAGACAAATCTTTGGTCATGCATGGGAAGGAAATCTCAGTTCAAGACGGGTTTTTTTGATTGTCTTGGTGGGCCATATAAAAACTCTTAGTGGGCCGCATTTGCTCACCCCTGCCCTAGGTCTTATTTTCAAGGAATGTCTTATTTTTTCATGTACAAGTTCTACATTTATTTATGTATAAGAATCTATATTTATTCAAAACGGTAATTGAAGGATTATGAGATATGCAGCAAAAAATTGCAGGAAATAAAATTCTGAAATTGTTTCTTTATTTTTACATGAATATAATTGTAAGCAAATGTTATAACACACAATGTATATAATAATAAAGTTAGAAATTACAAAACAATAAGACCTGGTTAAATTTAGTTTTAAAAGAAAAAAGAAAAGTAATGTAGTTATCACCAGAAATTCACACGTGTATTATATCTGCATTCTGATTGGTTATTTGGCAGGCTTACGATTGGTAATTGAAGAATTACAAGATACATGGCAAAAAATTGCAGGAAATAAAATTTTGAAATCATTTCTTTATTTCACATGAGCATATAATTATAAGAAAATCTGTTATAACACACAATGTATATAATAATAAAATTAGTAATTCCAAAATGTTAAGACTTTCTGTATAAATTTCATTTTAAAAGAAAAAAATGCATTTGCCAATATAACAAATATTTTTCTATTACTAGAGATTCACATGTGTTGTGTCTGCATTGTGATTGGTTATTTGGAAGGCTTACAATCAGATAATCTTAGAGCTTCATTATATGTCAGAGTGGCAATACTGTGATTTTATCGAATTTGAGACAAATAACATTTGTACAGCATTTTCTTTATCTTCTAACTAGGGCTTATTTTTGGGATAAGGCTTATATTGTAAACATAAAAAAATCATACTAGGGCTTATTTTCTGGTTATGTCTTATTTTCGGAGAAACATGGTGCTTAATTTATGATTTTAATTTTTTCTTTAAAAAAGTAGTTGCCAAGGATGTTAATCACTATTTTTTTTTTAAAAAAAAAAATCCACTTAAATCAATTTATAGAAATGTTAGTCAAATCTTAACTTAGGAAAAAAAGCTAAGTTTTATTTGCTAAATATTACAAAACATTGTTAGAAGAAGGTGAAGGAAAAAAAAAGCTAATTAAATATATATAAGCTGATTTACATTTTATGTTAAGAATACAGAAGTCAAATAAATAATTGCTAAATAAATAGACATGTAATTTTTTTATTACAAAAATATAAGAGAGAAAAAAAATCAGATTTTTTTTGTTTTGATTATGAAGATGATAGACCAATATAGAAATTAGTACTTAATATACCAAACATGTTGTAAATTATATCCAATAAATATTAAAATTAATAGTTATTGTTATTCAAGCTTTATATTTAATATTTAAGTTTCTAATAGTAGGTGGGTGCTTTAAAGATTCATAATTTATAATTTATAATTAAGAAATAATGTTGAATTATTACTTACTACATATTCTCTTAATCTAAGAAAATCATCAGTTTGAGAAAGCTAAGGTTTTGAATGTGAGATTAACATTATTGACCAACTGTGATATATTTCCAAAATGCTTTCAATTACATTTATTTTTCACTGACATACATGAAATGGTTTCCTGAATATTTTTGTTTTGTTTAGATGTATCATATTTTTGAAGATTAAGTAAATAACTACAACAATATACATGTATGTTTATGTTTAGCGTATTAAACCATCTTTTAATGTGTGTGTTTCAACATTATCAGTCAAGCAAATATTTTATATTATGTATAGGAAAATAAGTTTACTGATTGAAAAATCCATCAGCTAATCATAATACCAATTGGATTTTCTTAAACTTGCAGTATTTTGAGTATGACTCATTCTAAAGCAATGATTCATTATCTTTATCTTTCTTATTGCATTGCCAAATACATATAATATTAATATCATTTATATTGTTTATAACTTTTTATTACAGTTTCAATTGCCTCAGCAATCTTCTTCAGAGATTGATGGGGCAATTGAACTGTCTAAAAAAGCATTGTAAAAAGTAATAAAGAATATAAATGATATTAATATTATATAGATTCATTGTCTTTAATTGCTAACATTGACCTGTGTGGCTTTGTATGGCGAAGGGTGGCAGATTCTGGAATAGTAGCTTAGCTTTCACTTCAGGTACTTCATTTTTGTATGAACCCCTGACCAACATTTTGATTATTTATTCTATGGTTCACAAAATGTAGTTCTTAGTTTTTAATAAAAACAAGAACCTTATACCAGATTTATAACAAATTTAGCTTTTAGGATTCTCTTTCTCGGCAAAAATCATTGCTTTTGAAACTTCTGACTGATGTCTTTTTTTCCTAACGCTATGAATAACAAGCAAGCAAACTTGTTTATTTATTACATTCACAATGAGCTAACATTTAATAATTAAATAGCAATGTATGTTTTAATATTATGATTAGGATAATATTGCTTTGATTTTTCATATAGTTTGATTTCTTAATATAATATTCAATGCTACTAGATTATCAAAACAAAATTTTTGATTCTACCGATGGAATATTTGTATTGTAACCAGATGCCTGGATGATTACCATGAAGATAGTCCATGGCCATGTACTAAATTCCAAATGTATAAGATGATAGCCTATTGACCCACTCATAAATTATGATGATGAAATTGAGGAACATTAACCCTTTAAAGTCTATTGCTGATAAAATTGACTTCACAACAATATTTTCTGTCATCATATGAGTATAACTTATGATGCCCAAGTGACTAGAATATTTGTTAGTTTGGGCTGATTGTACTACTAAAGACCCATAATGGTGCCACTTACAATAACCATTCGATAAAATTTAAACCATATATATATATATGAAGACATATATGAAGATTTTAATTAAAGCAGAAAAGATTAGAGCTCTGATGAAGACTGCTGGACAGTCGAAACTGTAAGGAAAATAAAGAAGTTTAATAAAATTTATTTGCATTGAAGTGTATATGAAAGAAGGGTTATAAGAAATATATATATGATTATATGAAGACATCATGTAATTAATTGTAAAACAATCTTTATAGTATTCCTCCAACTTTTTGTGCATATGCTCACATGGTCTTCACAATAAAATTTCTAGTCCACTCTCCCTCTTCCAATAACATGTATTCTGATCTAAATTTGCATCTACATCCCTTTTTATATGTTATCCAGTGGTTTTTGAAAAATAACTTATTCAAATTTTATCGCAATCCTATCTCAATGTTGTGCTTACCTTATCCTCCCCTTACAAATGTTACCAATATGACTTGGTTTTTTTTTTTTTGAAACACAGGAAAGAAAATATATGATGATGATTCATAATTGGAAATAAAAAAAGGAAAACAGAGAAAGTAAGAAAAGTATTACTCTTTTTAGTAATATAAATTCATTTCAGAACACCACATTTATATAAATAAAATTTAGATTCTCTCAATTTCTATTGAGTTAGTTTTACTTACTTTTTTCTTTTCAATGATTAATTTTTTAATCAGTTAACAACATTTTTCTTATTTTATATACATAAATATTTAAGATAAAATGCTAAGACCTTCACATGCACAACTATTGGAACAAAACCTCCCTTTATCCACTGAGTATTTAGAATCAATAAAAATGTTATTTATTATTGTTATATTTGATCCTTATATTTGATGCTATGCACTGCTATGATATATTAAATGATTTTTAATACTTATAATTTTCTTTATATATTCAGTAAGTTATCGTTTGTTCTTGTTTTTTTCAGTTCAAAACCTAGATTCAACTGTCTTAAAGTTCAAACAGGCATATGTAATGTTGGATTTAATATATCATGATCAATGATTACTACCATATAGAACATATAAAATTAACCGTAGCTCAATATGTATATGTAATCAAAGGAAGTAGATCATCCATCAGGCTATGATTTAAAAACACCCTAAATGTTGAACAAAGGATTAAGAATAGAATGAATCTACCTATTCTTGGAGCTCTGACATTTATAAACATACCTTTGTCAACATGATTGGTAATTCAAATCAAATTTAATATTTCAGCCAGATGGAATATGGCATTCAATATTTATTAAACTATTAATCAATTGCACAAAGTTGGAAGACAGAATCTCTTTTTAATACCTGTATCATAATAATTAAATAGAATATATGTATACATTGATATGTAAACAAAGGAAATTAAATCACCCTCAGACTGAATTAAAAACATTTTAAATGTTGAACAAAGGATCAAGATAGAACCGATCCATATATTGTAGAAACTTTGACATTTATAAGCATACTTTTGTCAACATTATTAAAAGATTCTATCTCCAGTCTTATGTAATTGATTAATAATTCAATAAATATTGAGTGTCATTTTATATTTATTTAAAAAAGTATTATTTCCTACCTGGCTAAATGAGACAAAATTACAAGAATTTATTGCAGTTCAAACCTACTTATAGCTGAGATACTATTTTACTGCTTTTAGACTATAATTCTACTCTTTAATTAGTCAGTCTTCTTTGTTATTAGATAGATTTGAGATCTGCGTGTAGGAGTCTGTCTCATGTTTAAAAAGAAAATATCTTTAGTTAAGTACTCACACCCTCATTCTTTATTTTATAATTCTTTTTTCTGACTACGTATTTTTAATGTTTTTATTGATGCTGACTAAAGTTTTTTCAAATGCTTATCTCCAAATGTTTTTGCTAAAGACTTTATTTAGCTTAAAATATGGGTAAGGAAAGAATGTAAAGGAGCCACTTTTTCTATTCATAATTACTGATTTAAATACTTATTGATAAAAGCAAAAACTTGTTTTTTATGGCCAATGTGTTATCACTTATCTTGTTAAATTACTGATCTTTGAATTTACTTTATTCTTCAGTGTAAAATTAATTGATATCAATTATACCAAAGCTTACATGATACAAATAGTTTGTCCATAATATGACTTGAATGTGAATGGAGTTCTTTGTTTGAATTGGTTTCTGGATCCAAATATGTGAATTTTTTTCAAGTAGTCAGCCATATTCAAATTAGCTAACCATCTTATTAATGGATAGTAAAAAAGATCTAACTACTTAGCATAAAGATGTCTCGTGCTAATATAATTTGTCAACTCACTGATCTTAAAACGAAAAAAACCCAATTGTAATATGATACAGTCTTCAACACTGATGAAAGAGACATCTTTTATCTTTGGTGACCGAGTTCATAGGTCATCATAACTTCATATTTACTGATTAATACATGGTAATATATTTACTTCTACACTCAGAAGTTATTATCAATAGAAAATTCTGAAATGAATCTTTGTGCTGAAACTATTATCAAAAATAACATTGGGAAGGCTTGGAAACTTCAGCATAATTACAATGTCTGATTGTTATGATCTAAGGAAAAATGTTCTATTGGAAAAGGTTTTGTCAAGTAAATTAAATGTTTTCTGCATTTAAGGATTTTAAACACTTGAGAAACAGACCATTTTTCTAAATGCAATCATATATTGAGGTTAAACCACTAAAGACTGCTTCAGTTTTTTTGTTTATTGAAAGTTCTTTTCATAGTTAGTCATTAAAAAAAAAAATTATGAAACTTACATATCCTGTTTCCCAAGCTTGATAGTCATTTTTTTTAACTTATACAGTTTCAGGGCACAATAAATATTTAAAATGGCTGACAAAGAAAGATCCCAAACTTTCATCATTTTCATGAAATGGTAGTATTCAGAAAAGAGATGCTGAATGTAAAGAAACTACAACAAAGTTCAGGGTGTGTCAGCATTTATGCAATATAAATATTAAAAAAATTGATATAAACATGAATGGAATTTATAATTGATTTATTACTTTTTTTTAAACTTAATAGCTAACACCTATTGGAAAAAAAAAACTATTAACAAATACTTGTATGCCCCTGAAACTGTATGATTAAAAAAAACCCTCGTTGATAAACTATTTGCATAATTTTTATTAAGATTATTTTTTCAAATATCTTGTACAGGGAATATACAAATAATGTTATTAGACAGCATTTTCCACATCAAAACAGGCAATACTTTCCATACAGTGCAAACTAGAGTATTCAATGGATGCAAGAAGGTTTGTGCATAAAATCCCTATCTAGTGCTACTCATCCAATATCTCCAGACTAGTTTCTAGCTTGTGTTTTTCATAAGTGAGTGGCACTACTGCATTGAGCAAGCATAAGAAATGGTAATCATGTGACATTTTCCACATCATTAGGTTTATTAAGTTTTAAGATTGCTATAACTTTGCTACTTATTATTGCAAATTTTCAGAATAGTTTGTATGGAATAGTATTGCTGACTAGTTTTATTAAATAAGCTTTGGTTTCATAAATTTCAATTTATATTATCTGCTTTTTAGGTCTTGCCTACTTTAAAATAATCAATGACAAATTCAAGTTCACCCCCGTCTTTTGGTTTTATTAGATTGAGATTACAGAAAAACTATGGAAGTGAAGTTTTTAGTTCTGCTCTGATGTTTTTCTGGTTGTGAACTTTGGATATAGAAAATTGATATAGGATTAACAATTTTATTAGCAAGGACATAAAAAGTTTTTGTTTTAAAGTTACTTTCTTTATCCAACATGACTATAAAAGTATAAAGCCTTTTAATCGAATTTTGTAAAAATTTAATGTTTTTATAGCCTTTTGTCAATTTTTTCCTTAGCATTATTTAGATAATTTATGTGTTTATCAGCAATTTGTAGATTGTTGATAGACAAATACTGGCCATCAACGTGACTTCTGGTTTTATTCTAATATGGAAGAAGAATGTTTTGACTGAATGACTGTTACAGTATTATTTATACTTAACTTCATTAGAAGTTGTTGGTTTGGTAATTTGATTTGAAGCAAAGGAGTCAATACATTGTGTTAAAAACCAGTATGAAAATATGTAATTCTAAGAGGTATATCTTAAAATCAACTGCATCAAAATAATAACCATTTAATGATTATTATCAAGGTGATGTTTGAATATGAAGGTGCCTATTGATCATAACAGTTTAGTATAGTGGTTTAAGCATATTTTTAGCAATATCGTGCTAAACAGCATATACTGCAATATTCATTATGTTCTTCAAACTGGTTAGATTTTCTGTATCTAAATTTAAGATTTCAGGGTGGAAATATAAACTAGAAACTAATGTAATAAAAGGACTGCACTGAAAAATATTTTAATAATCCACTGAAGTAATGTAAATATAGTTCACTGTTCAACAGCAGTCATTATAAACTGTTAATAGACAAAAGATTGTCTGTGTAAATATACTTAAAAAAAAAATCTGTTAAATAAATATTTTCTATTATTAGAATCAATTTATTATCTACTATTTGTTTCTTCCCCCTCCCCAACGTTCTCTAGTGGGCATTTACAATATTTCATGTTAAGCTCTAAGGAACTATTCTGTAGTTTAGTAAAAATCTTTATTGCTTGTTTTTTTTAATTATTAAAATTCTCTTTGGAATTTTCTAGCTAATGGGTCTTGGAAAACTGAGAATAATCTTTTCTAAACATTTTTCTTGCTAAAGCTAGTCTCTGTGGGAGAGTGACATGTTGAAGCTGTAAAAAAAAAAAGTTGGAGAAATTGAAATCAGCAGGAAGTCCACAAAAGTTCAAACAAATAAATAAAAGTTTTGATTTTAGAAAAAGCTCAACTAAATCCTTTAAAAGAGGGGGAAAGGACAGGAGTTGTGAAAAGAAAAAATTTTCGAATCCATGTATTAAAAATTTATAAGCTACCTTCAAAAGTAATTGCTAACCAGAAAAGGGATTTTTACTTGAAATCATCTTATAAAAAATAATTTTTCATAACGCCTCTCATAATAGTTAGGATTTATATTCACATTTAAATATTAAAAGAGTGTTTCACGTCAGAATTACTGCGTCAAATCGTTTCTGTTGCATCTTCGCAATTTTTTTAATAAGATTTACTTTCCCATTATGACTCAACCAATTTTTTTTATCTCATATTCTCAGATGTATCGCATTCTAAAACCTTATTTTCTTTATCTAAAATAAATTAATGACTTTTTGACAAATATATCAAAACTAGGAAACGAATTTAAAAGTGATTTTGTAAAAAGCTGATTCAACTATATAGTTTATAAAGATGAAGTATTATTCTGATGAGCCATTGCAAGATATATCTTGCACTGTTTTGTTTAATGAACTTGTAGAGTAGACTTTGGAATTTAAGGTCCAAGTATCACAATTTTTGCTTCCAATGCTTGGATTTTTTATGAAGTCCTGAACAATAAATTTATTAAACTATTATTTATTACAAGAAGTTGTATGTCTTCAACATTTTGTTTGTTCTTTTTTCTTATTTGGATTTGGTGACCATAGCAATATTAACAAAAGCAAAACTCTCCATATAGTAGTGCCAACCAGAGTAATCAATGGATGCCAGAGGCTTGTGCATAAAATCTCCATCTAGTGCCTACTCATCCAATATCCCCAGACTAGTTTCTGGCTTGTGGCCTTCATCAGTGAGGAGCTTTGGATCTGAGAGCACTGCACCTAGATCTAAGGATCTAATGCAACCCTCTAGCAGCCACAAGCCAGAAACTAGTCTGAGGATATTGGATGAGTAGGCATTAGATAAGGATTTTATGCACAAGCCTCTAACATCCATTGATTACTCTGTTTGGCACTACTGTATTGGAGAGTTTTGCCTTTGTTAATAACATGTGCTAGCATAAGAAATGGTGATCATGTGATGCATAGCAGTATTACTTAAAAAGATTGTGTTTTATTCACTATTCCGTTTTTTAGAATTTTTTCTTCTGAGATGGTCATTTTGACTCTTATATTTTGTGAATTGGAATAATAAATTGAGTATTGATGCACAGTAGACACCTCTAGAAACATAAAACTATCATTTCACTAGTGGTGCAGCCAGTGAGTGGATATTTTGAAGTTGTGACATGTTGCCATTGATATACTTTAACTCATTGTTAATTTTTTTTATGTAGGCAGTTCATTCAAAACATATATGTTTAAAAAATAAAAGTTAGATATTGTTAATTTTTACAGCAATTGTTATGGAAAATAAAATGTATTTTCAACAGAATATTAAAAGAAAATTTTTCTTGCAATAAAAGACAAATAACATCAATTTTAATAGATGTTTGACAAATTTTAATATCATAAGTAGTGATGGATCAAAAATTTACACATCATTTACAGACATCAAAACAAGGAAACTGAAGTCAAGGCTTTATTGCTAATCTCATTTCATGTAAGCAAAATTTTTGATGACAAAGTAAGACAGTACTAAGAGTAACATCTTGGCTATCATTCTGTACAATATAATCACACTTTTTTGTTTAAATAACTACGTTTCAAAATTAATCAAGACATGTTTTGATGAAAAATATTCTTGTACCAGAATAAAAACAAAAGTGGTTATTTGTAATGTTTTACTTCCACATTACGTAAAACAAATTATATTACTAAATTCAGACTGTTTTAATCATGGAAATATTAAATTGTGCTTAATTCTGAACAGGCACTTTTTACTCAATCAAAGTGTGATGATAAAAGTTTTAGACATTAAAGAATCCACATGAAGAAAATTTAATGTATTAAGACTTTACATCTTTGCTTATGTCATGGTATAATCTGTATTGCTCTTCTTTAAGTGTCCAAGTCTCAGATCCATAAATAAGAAATGGTAAAAATTTATTAAAAGTCTTGCTTTTTAAACATATAGACATATTTCATTTTAAGTTATTTTACCTAAAAGGACTTTATTCAAGCCTAATTCTATGATCAATTTCATTCATTGTTTCCATTGTATTAATAGTGAAATCTACTTCTTCTAATTCAGGATTATCAATCTTTATTTTTTTAATAAATAAATAATTATTTATAAAACTTAATTTATTATATGAATATAAAATATAAAATATTTTTATATTTTCCTGAGAAAATGCTTATCTTTAGAACTAGTTTTTTACTCTCGTCTCCTGAAGTCTGAAATAGCATTGCAAAAACAGTTGCATCACCTACCTTCTGGAAATTTGGGTCATAATTTAGTTTGTCTGTAAAAAGCTCATTCAAGACACATTCACCCTGTCTTCAAGAAAACTCAACTGATATTTCAGTTAAGAACTATCAGGCAACAGAAGAAAAACCATGATGTTTCTTGATTTTAAACTCGGAGATTAAAAGCCAATAAACTCTGGCACGCTGGCTGATGGATCTTAGTGACAGGTTATCCATGTTCATTTACTATACAGATAGTCATAATAATAGTAGCTGCAATGAATAAATTGCCCTGCTGACCTTTTAATGCCTCAAAGAGGAATCTAAGAGGTTGTTTTCGTTTAACAGCAAGCTTTTTTTTGCCTCCAATTAATAATAATATTGATATATTTGTATGCAAACTTTATCAACAACTTATAAATGTTGACATCCAATTTTGATAAACATGTACACATGCCACATTCTAAATATAGGCATAATGTTATGATATGCATTAGCCTACACTCGAATATATATCAATATATTAATATATAACAAATATCTGCATAATGCATTTATATCCACAAATATGCAAGAAAAACTTCATTATTAATGAAATAAATTTGATAATTGTTATTATTGTCAGCAGTATTGGCTTTCGACTACCTTTGTTAATAATATAATGTATCATCCAAAGAAGTATTTGTTTAAATAATTTATTGTGTATATTGGAAAACTTTTTAACATGAAGATATATTACTGCGTGAAAATAATTGCATACTGCTAAGAAATGTCGCCGAATTGCTAAAACTGGCTCTGAGGATTTAATACAAAATAACGTAAACTGTATGTATGGATCTGTCTCCTAGAGTTGCTGCTAAGTCACTAATTCAGAATGTATGGGTGCTCATACTATACGTATGAAAATATGCATAGATATAAGATTCAATATAATTTTTTGTTATTAAAATTCTTTAAAAATATATATATGTATAAAGGACTTTTTTAAAATGGAAAAATATCCTCCCTCCTCTTTAAAAAAAGCTTATTAAGTTTCATTTAGTATAAATTCTAAAAGAAATGTTTAAAAAAAATCCATGTGTCTGTAAGGCAATTCTTGGTTGTTAGTTAGCGTTATAGCTGTAGGGTTGTGTCTAATGTAGTTACAGTAAGATGACATGATTGGGGGGGGGGTCCTACATTTTTAAAGTTAGCATTCTAGACATTTCTGATTATTAAATTGTATTGTAAACTTAAGAACATTTTTTTTTTGTTGGTTATATATATGATTAGGTTGCATATTTTTATTGTTTATTCTGCAAAAATACACACATACGATTGTTATTTTCAAAAACTATGTCGCAGTATGCATCATATTATTGTCTGCTGGACAGCTTTAATAAATTATATTGGGGATTGGAATAAGAAGATGGAACTATGATAACGATAGTGATAAGCTTCGTCTTTTGTGGTTATTGCTTTCATCTGCAATTTTTTTAGTGTTTCAATTGAGCTTAAGATTTTTTTTATGTAACTGATCACCCAGATAACCATCCAATCATTGATTGATAAATCAGTATCCATCTGTTTTTAACTAAAAATAAACCGGTAAAAAAAAAACAACTATAAATATTGCACACCGTCATTTATGGAGTGTTTTTTTTTGTTCTCAGTTATTTCTCTGCAATGGAAGGCTGGAGAACTCTGTCTAAAAGACGACCATTTAAAAATTACTTTTGCAAATGTTTTTAAAAAATACAAATATCATTGATATTGTCATCACTGGTTGATGTTTGTGTTGTTACTCTCTTACCATCCATATTTATTAAAAAGTTTGTATTTCTGAGAATATGCATTGTTAAAAATTATCTTACTAATGTCACTAACTGATGTTCATTTATTATTAATTCTAATGCAGCTACTATGGTTTTGAGTTTCCTTTATAGATAATTCTCAAGTGTCCAAATTGGGAGGATTCTGCGTTTTTCTATGCTATTGCTTCACTCAATTCCATTGTTAAGAATAGTGTAATAATTCTAATTTATGAGATGGAAGGCACATATGAAAAATAAAATTTTTAAAAAAGATTTTATTTGTTTAGGCATGTATGAAAAACTATCTAACGTTGACCTTTTGATGGAAAGTATTCATAAGGATATCATGGGAAGAGATTTTGAGAGATATGTGTGTCCCAACAGAAAGGAAAGATTCAAGACACCAGAAAGTCTCAAAAAAAAATTGCTGCACCTGACTTCAAACTCTTTAAATAAGGTTAAAAGGTAGAGTTACTTTATTTTAATAAATAAAAATCCTCATTTCAATTGGAACAGAGTCAATAGGTTACTGTAATTAGCAATATAGCTTTGACAATTTCAATATATCTAATTTTGTAAGATGTAAAATGATTATTTTCGTTTACTGCTGGGATTTCACAAGATGTTTGAGTGCGGAAGTGATGAACTGGAAATGTGATCTAGGGACCCCGAATCCAAAGTCTATTACTCTACTACTGCTCTAAATCATGTTTACTTCAAATTGTCTTATAAATGATCAGAGATTCCAATAAATATGCTTATACATTTATTTATTTATCCTGTTTAAATAATTTAAATATTGTTTGCTTGAGCTCAGAAATGGTGGACTGAAAATGTGATCCATTGACTTTGAATCTAGTTATTGTTTGAGTACAGAAATGGTTGACTGGAAATGTGATCCATTGACTTTGAATCTAGTTATTATTCTGCTACTGCATTAAACCATATTTACTTTAAATTGTTTTAGACATGATCAGAGATTCCAATACATATGCTTATGCATTTATTTTTTTAAATTTTATTGTCTATCTTATGACTCCTGAACTATGACCTGAGACCAAGCATTCATAAACAGACTTAATAAAAGAAATAATTGTCAAGCATTGGTGGTCGAGAGGTCAGTGACAGCTGCTTTACAAGAAGTTGTCCTGGGTTAGCGGATTCATTTCCCGGCTGATGCTATGACACATGAGAAAAAATAAAAGAAATAACTTATTCCCTATTATATACAGGTAGAGAATAGATAAACATTATTTATATTGCATTTGTGTTAAGAAAAAGGTAGGTGAAGTTAACTTGGCAATAGGAAATAATGAAGTGATAAAAAAACTATCTGTGGTAGTTTGTCTAAAAAAAATGACCATAAGCTCATCATCGGTAATATTAAAACATTTTCGCCCACCTCACTAGTTGTGAAAGCTGCATTATAATACCATCAGATTTTATTAGTGCATCCCACCCATGTGAAACCTTTATCTCTATCTAACTACAAATTTACCAATCTATGCTGGTAGACGGATACTTGAAAGAAAGTTCTATGCTTCCTCATGATCTAAAAAAATTTTCAAGGCATACTCAACTGCAATTCAAATGCCAGGTATGGTAGTAAATAAATGCTAATAGTTTATTGCTCAGGAATTCTAAGAAGATTCAATCACTAGAAATGACTGGGTGTAGGGTCATGAATTCATGGTCTCCAGAGTCCACTACTACTTTAATTCACAAAGGGCAGATCCTTTTGTGTGTCATCTGTGATCAAGAAATAATGTGTATGATATTTTGCAGTAAATGCTTTGATGGTAAATGTTTTGAGTTAGAAGTAACGTATATAGGTACTATATCAGCACCTGTATATTTTATGCTTTATTTATTTTAAAATCAAACTTTTACCTCACAATCTCAATTTTTTTCTTGCTTTCAGATATTGCTGACAGTTATGAAGAATGAGTTTTATTCACATAGCTTATGAATTAAAATTTCTTTGTAAAAATGTGTTTTGATATTATAACTTTAATAACACATGGTTTATTTTTTTTATAGATGCCGTCATACTCTTTTTTTTCTGCTTTCATTTGCTTTAAAATTAAAAGATTTAGTGTAGAATGACAAATGTTTTGTTTTGGGATATTGTATGCAATTGCAAAACAATACATCTTATTCTTCATGCAGCTTACAGATTAATTAAATTTCCTGATCCTTTGACAACTTGTTTTTTTGTTTTGGGGTAGGATAACGTGATAATGCTCTGATATTAGAAACTGCCCCCGTATTTTTTTTTGTTTCTGTTTATTTTGAAAATGTGCTGAAAAGAGTAATGAAGTATTACTTACGTTATGTTTCTAGTCATTAAGGAATTAATTAAAAAATGCAATGCTGGATTTTAAAGTGCTAGAATAAATTGTGTTAAAGATATGGTAAACAATTATTAACTCCTACTCATAATTGAGGTAATCTGATTTTATATTTACAAAGAATTAGCTATCTAACCAGGAAGAACCTGTATTATAATAATACAAAAAATTAGAAAAAAGATTTGAGATGATCTTTAAAATCATGTTTTTTATTGCTCAGTAGCTTATAAGAAGTTTAAAGACGATAATGACATAATTGAATTATAATTCATGGACTGGACGTTTGAGTTCCTGAGTCTGAGTACTGTTCTACCATTGCCTCAAACCATGTAGGGAGGAAATTGAATGATAGGAATTCATTGAAAAGTTAGGGTGGCAATGTTAGTGTTATTCCTATCTTTTGGAATATTAAAATACTGTACAATGCTTTGAGCTATTATATTACTACTCTTAATTATCAGTATATGTACTGAAAGCTATTTATTTATTCTTTAAAGTCGTTTTATTAAAATAACACAAATGACCATGTTCTAATGAATATTTTATATCTTTAATTTCTTGGATTATATATTGAAATGTTCAGATAACTAATCAAAGACAGTTTTAAAGCACTCTGTATTGTATTCTGAGAGTTTTAATAAAATATCAAAAATTGAAGATAATAGATATATTACAGAATATTTCAGCTTTGAATAAAGTTTATTGATAATATCCAAACTAGTTTTTATTCATCATAGGGGTCATTTGAAGTCGCATATTACTTATTGCTCATTGTGACTTCTTTTTTGGAGTCAGGAATCTCTCAGCCACTATGCCCAGAGAAACTTGTCAGCCACTTTCACTTTCCCCACCCTAAGTTTTTCTATTCTTCTCTATCATGCTCCATCCCATTTTCACTACTAATCTTTGTCGACTCCATGGCCTTTATATCTAAATCCTCCTTACCTTTTCCCAAAGCCAGCATTAAAACCAAGAATCCACTTTTTGTTTAATCACTTTGTTTATATTTATTCTTCCACAACTTCATTATTTATATCTTTTCTGCTTTCAGACATTTACATTCAATTAACAGATGACTAATATTTTCTATGCCTTCCTTACTTGCAGACTAAATCACCCACATTTTTCCATCCACGTATATATTCCCTTGTTGCTAAAGATCCTGTTTGAGTCTTAAACAATAAACTACTTTCTGCTATTATAATAAATTAACTCGCATCCAATATTCTGTTTACTTCTATATATATTTAAACTCTTTTTACTCTTTACACTAGTTCTCCATCTCTCCAACTTTCTATTCTTTATTAATGCATCTACTCTTCTATCCCATTCCTTGCCACTACAACACTCAACAATTCTCCTAACACGATCATCCCACTTTTTAGTATACTGACATAAATTCTTTATCCAAATCTTCTGCATATCATACTATCTTTCTCACCCATTATGTTGCCTGTATTTGCTATTCTCTTATTATCCATAAACTGCAATCTGATGGAACATTTTCATTTTGCATCTTTCATATAAAATGCTGACCATTCCAGTTCTTTTTGAATTACCTCCTTTGCCATCTACACATCTGAATCTAATCTATGTCTTCCTACTTCTCTTTGTACTTAATCTAACACCCCTTTACCACAGAATGCATCATTACCATAAATTAATCCTGCTACTGCCACTCCCATACAATTCTAGCTACATCATATTTCTTTGGTTCATTTATCAATTTTTTCTCTCAATCATCCAAGCAATTTCTCTGATTACGTAACATGATCCCAAATAGTTCTACCTATTTGCCACACTTTATGTTCCCCAATAAAAACTCTTTGTCTTTCCACAGTATTAATCATCATTATTTTTTATTTTTCTTCACTAAATTTAATCGCCATCTCTTTACCCTTCCTTGCTCATGTCCTCAGCATAATTTCCATGTCTTCCCTTTCTGTGCACAAGAAAATATCATCTGCAAATAAAATATCCGATAATGTATATGCTACCTTGTCACCTATTAATGGTATCTCTATCCTCTTCCTAGCCTTTCTATAGCTCTCTCCATTTCTCTCAAATACAAAAAATAAAACAAAATAGGTGACATTGGGCATTCTTCCCTTAATCCCATCCCATTTTTAACTTTTAACTGATTCTATATTCCCTAATTGATGCATATAGTAATTATTTTTATAAAATCTCTTAATACGATCCATTAAAGCTCCATCCATTCCCAAATTTACTAATATAATTATTCTGCAGCCACTCCTTTTAGTGGTCATCATTGAAATAAAATAAATACAATCGAAATATAGAAGTCAAATCATATTGTTAAGTGTTTTTTTTCTTTTTTTGAGATTGTAAAATAAGTTTATGCTATTTATAAGTTTATAATGAATTTATTAAATATAAAAAGGATAGTTTGAAATAAATTTCTCCCGAGATTAGCATTGATTTCTTCTACTTACCGATGCAATAAAATCAAGGTGGGCACAAAATGGCTATGGTGATGGATAGCACGAGTAGCGAGACATGTACCATGCCTAAGTAGCAAAAAAAAAAAAAAATGCAGGAGCAAACATAAAGTAGGAACATAAGCAAATAAAAGCAGCAAAAATAAAAACATAAAGATTCTTTTGATCCATAGAAAATGATCTGATCAAATTGGATTTGTTCACAGCAACATCAGACTATGAATTATGAGAGTCAAAAGAGCCATGGAATGATCAATTATTAAAAAAAATCTCTGAAGCCTTTAATGGAGTGATAATGAAAGAATTATATATTTCATTCAAATATTTCTTCACTGAAAAATTGATAATCATTTTGTAGCCTATTTAGATTCCCAAAACATATTATTCGATATACTTACAGCCAAAAACTTATGGGAATCGATTCATTATGTAGCTGATCATCCAAATCCTAGATACATTGTGCTGGAAATTAAAACACAAGAGTTAAGGAATAGTTTTTCAAAAAGAAATCAGAAGCTTGGATCACTATGCATTAGTAGAAGTAAACCTGAATAGACACAACATTATAAATGGTACACTGCAGAATGCTTACTTAAACTACAAAAGTGAAGGCTTTGTTAAATTAATGGAGCCATTTGGGACAGTTCTTCAATTTCAGCCAACCTGCTCCTAAATATGCTGGTACCAATATACAGAAACAGTTTCTCATTTAGAATTAAGCTACATAAGAATATAGAACCAAAAGACATTCCCTCTCAAATAACCGATCAGGAGGTAACATTGTGTTTGACGATAAAAGGAATCAAGCTTGTGTTATCATTGCAAAAAGCATGGACATCTAACCAATGTTTGTCCTAAAATGCATTATACCTAATGTAAAATAAAAATGCCCCCATTGCTTTAATGTCTGGATATAAATAATGACTTATCTGAAAAGGCATTAAATAATATCAAACAGAACAAATAGCAGAAGCTGAAAAGAGTCATCAGGTCAACTCCACCATTGAACGATGAATCTGGAAATAGCTTTTAAAATTACAACTACAGATAGACCCCCTCCACTTACAGGATATTTAAAGGTCATTAGAGACAGTCCTAGAAATACAAAATCTTGTCTACATTTCTCCAAAGGGTAATTGGGAAGTATATTAATTATTTTTCCATAGCCACAAAAATTCACAAAAAGTCTATACTTGAACTTACAAATAAACAACTATATCATAAATTTAGATATTGGCCACTTGAGCCTAGATTCTTTGATTTTCTGGTTAAAATCAACTTAGAAGCATTACCTACTAAATTTTTTTACAAATGTAAAAAAAAGATTCAATCAATACATGATTGCTGTGGTCTTTGTAAAAGCGAGTCTGAAACCCAATCTCACATTTATTTCTCTTGTCCTAGCTTAGACCAGATCAGGGTGAAAATATCAGTCACATTTAAGAATAAAAATAAAAATATTGGATATACATTTAAGGAATTTGGTAAAGATCTTGTTTCAAATGTATGTGCTAATATCTTTGTTCTCTATGCATATGGGTCTATGAAAAAGACTACTAATTACTTTTAGAAATAAGCTAGAAACAATAAGAGAAAGGGATAGAAAAGTTTCCGAATACAAGATATATATATATATATATATATAGAATCCTGGTCGAGACTCTCAATCTTTAAAGCTATAGCATGACACCTTTGCCTCAATAATATTATCTGGTTTTTTTTTTTTTTTGATTGATTTACTGTATCTAGTGTCAATGAATTAATTAATGTAAAAAAAAAGAAGTAAATAAGTGTAACCAACGTTTTCTTTTCGAAGAATGAATAAAGTACATTTGAAACATAAAATAAATACAATTTATTTTTTTATTCTCTCTATATAAATCCTATTTAAACATTTAAGAGAATTTTCAAAAATATACTTAAATTAGTAATTTTTTAAGTTATGATATAGAGATATCATTTATTAGAGTTGGATAAAATTATGGAAGCCTTAGGTTATTATGTATCAAGTTTTTGTAACTTCTTTTGGAGTCTTGCCAGACATCTGACACTTCTTCCAGAAGCAATACAGTGATAATTAGTAAGAACTTACATTTTATGAAATTGTTTCTAAGCTTGTAAAAGAAAATATTTATTATAAACATTAATTTTTTTTTCTTCCTGCTGTTTCACTTAATTTATTTAAAATATTTAAAGAAAATTATATATATTTAATAAGTTGGATTGTAGTTTTAATTTAATGCAAAACTATTGCATATAAAGAATAATATTGTGGGTTTTTCAGATTCTTGAGAAATTGCCTAGGTAAATGCAAGTTTTTTTTGGAGTAACTGGCTATTAGCCAACTGAGAATAGTGGGTATATGAAGGTTATCTTCTCTCAATATGAGTTTATATTTGGGTAGTTGTGTTGACTGTAAAAGAAAAAAAAATACTTCATCAGTTATGAGATATGATGGACACTTGAGTCTATGATTAACCTTTTTAAAATTTCACATTACCCCAAAATTGAGCAAAATTTGCAAGGTAGAACTTGCATATAAATAAAGAGTTTTAATTTATAGATGAAAGGAGGTGTATTTATGAATAGGCTAATAAACATAATAATTAAAGACTTCATGATTTTAGGTTTTTTTGCAAGTCCAATAATACTTTATAATGCTCATAATAGCATAATCATTGTACATTATTGTGTAGATTTTAAAATTTGTCCTTGGATGTAAAATTTAATTAAAATGATTTTGTTAGTTTTAAAATAGATATTTTATGCTGTGATAAAAATGAGCTTTTTATCCTGGCCAGCTATTGAAAGTTTGATTAAGTTTAACTGATAATCAAGTTGATTCATATTTCAGACATTTATTTGTATAGTAAATGATATGCCATGTGATTTTTCTTTTGATGATACATTCACTGTTATTATGACTGAATCATATCTTGTTGTATTTTGGCTGTTAACTTAAAATTCAATATTCAAGAATCTAAGGATCCATGTTCGAATTTCATGCTAGTACTGTCACTGATCAGGCCAGCAACACCTGAAGAAGAGAGGAGAATAATACCTCTTGAAACATTGTGCATATACTAATCTGTTTTATGTACTATTACTAATAGTTGAATGTATTTAAATAAAGTTAAATTTTTCTAAAGACATTCAATGCACATATTAGATGATGGAAATAGTCCAATATAAAAATACAACTAGAACACCATCATCACAAACCTTTAGAAAAACACTGAATAATATCTTGTTGTTCCACATTTTTTAAAAAACTTGTTTGAGTTTATATATAGGATGTGATTGGATATTTATACACGGAGATTAAGGCGTAATTTGATTATAAGATCAATATACTTAGTTTTATTGGTGTTTGGCCTACCTAAGTGCCTAAAAAGTGTCATAGGAAATTTCAAAGCCTGAATCATTGTTCTTCAAGATAAATTCTGCCTTCTGAAAATCTATTTTATTTCTTTCATATCAACATTTGATAAGAAGACAAAATTGTGTTCTTTTTTTGTTGCAATTTATGTTAATGTCAATTGCTATAATTTTTGCCTTTTCCCCATTTAAATTACACCTAATTTATGATTAGCTAAAAAGCTGAGTTGCTAGAATGAAATAAAAGTGTGGCAGGCAATAAAAAGTATCAAATATATTTTTAGATTTGGTTATAATGTTGTCTCTTTAGCTAGTTGGTTTACCTGACTTTAGGCTGATAAGTTAATGAAAAAATATTTTTATCCTATTCTTTTCTATTGTAACAGTGTTTTTGCGATCATTTTCAGTTATAGGAATGTCTCTATTTGGCAGATGATGTTTTAAAAACATATTTCATTTCCTCTGGGATTTTTTCATAATGTTTGACAAAAATTGCATTAAATTATTTTTATTTAAATACTGCACTCTAGTTTTTGCATATTCTCTTGGTGAATTTTTTTTTTTTTTTGTATATAAATTTTTGAATATTTTTTTAGATTTTAAAAAATACATGTTCTTTTATATTAGTTATATATCAATTTACATATGCTTAACACTCAATTTTAATTGCCTTTGTAAAAATAAACTTTAAATTTCACGTATATATTATTAAATTAATTCACATATTAAATATTATTTTTTTGAATTGTTTTGAAAACATTATTATATCTATCATTTAAATGCATTTCCAAATAAAATTAAAAAAAAATAAATCAGTAAATATCTACAAATTAATAAGCCTAATTACAATATGCTGTTTTGTTTTTTTTTGTTTTATTATACAGATTTTACAATACTTTGGGATCAGCATTGCTGTGAAATAATCGTTCATCCATAATTATTCTAACTTTTCAAATTATTTAACACTTTAGGTTTGTTATTTTTTTAAAGATTAGCAAACTTTATATATATATTTTTTCTCATGTGTCATAGCATCAGCCGGGAAGCGAACCCGCTAACCCGGGACAACTGCTTGTAAAGCAGCCATCGCTGACCTCTCGTACCACCAATGCTTGACAATTTTAAAAAATTATTATGAATACAAACTTTATATTTAAAAAATTTGAATTCAAGTTAATTAAAAAAATTATTATGAATATAATATAAATAAAAGATTTTTGTGAATATAAAAATTAATAACAAAAGCAATTTTTGACATTCTGTTTATTTAATTTAAATCTTTTATTTATATCATATTCAAAATAATTTTTCAAAATTAATTTGAATACAAAAACTCATTTTTAATTATGATGTTTGCTAAACCTAAAGTGATACTTCATAAGCAATGAAAATATATTTACAAAGAATAATTATGTCCGAACAATTACATTACAGCAGTGGTAATCCCAAAGTACCGATTTTAGTTTTAAAATGAGTGAGGAGAGGAAGAGATAAAAAACCTATTCTTGAAATCCAAAAAATTTACAAATCTTAAAAAGGCTTGGAACCAGGAATTTTGGATTAATGATGTTTTATATGTATTATACATTATATAGACAGCTTGCAGAAAAGCACAATTCAAATCCCTTGGAGTTTTTGTTTTTACTTTTTAAATTTTTTATACTGTTATGATGATTTAAATCAAAACTTTCTTAATTATTAGTTTTTAATAGTTTGTAATTTGTAAAAGGCATCTTTTTATACATGCAAAGATAAATGTTTCATTAAAATTTTTATTTGGAATTGGCAAATGTTTCATTACAAAAAAGTATTTTAGAAATATCAACAAAAAGCTGTATCATTTTTGTCTACCTGTGAATCTATCTAACTCAGTTTAGTAATTAAAAGAAGTTAAAAACAGGCCCAGATTTAAGGCGATTGGCCAATCGGGCCCCGCACTTGAATTTACATTTTATTTAAATATTTAATATATAGAGGGCTCCGCAAAAAAAAATCCAATCGGGTCCCGCACATATTGGATCCGGGCCTGGTTGAAAAATAAATTATAATCTTTTTCTGATTCTTACAAATCGATTTCTATTTTTAGCAATCCATTAAATTATGTGAATTTTAAGACAGTTATATTAAAATATATGATTTTAATTTTTCTTTGAAAGTCACAAAGAAATTTTGAAATAAAAAATAATTTAATGCCTTTAATTAAACAAGAACAAAGCATGAATTCAATAAAAGTGTTTGATGGTGAACTTGAGTATCATTTCATTATGAAGATTATCTCAAATGCTTTTTACGATTATTTTCACACTGGGAAGATATAGCTGAGGCTAGAATGCGATGAAGGGTTAGAATTTAGACAAAATGTTTACATCAAAATTTCAGAAGGAAAAGTTTGCTGCAAAAGTTAAAAGATGGCATTACAAAATATCAAATAAACACATTAAAATATCAACATGTTTATATACTGACATTGCAAAATTAATTTCTAGTTTATTTTTTTGTTTTTATCTTTTATTTTTTCACTTTAAATGACCATACTCATTTGTTAATGGTTGTTACTACTGATGCAACAATGTGGGAAGAAATATTAATTCAAAACATAATTTTGGTTGGTAGTAGTAGATTTCAGCTTGAGAATTTAATAATGTTAACCAGAAAAAAAACCCAGATAACTTTAAATAATCTGTAGTAGTGCAAAACCTCTATTAAGTAATCAAAAATAATAATGAAGGCATTACTCACCAGGTAAAAAGTAAAATGAAAATGTTTGTTAGATTGCAGTTTATAGATAATAAAAGAATAGCCAAAATAGTATTTAATTGGGTTATGAGTAAAGGGCAGATAACAAGATGGGTGAGAAAGGTAATATGGTATGCAAAAGATTTGGATAAACAATTTATATCAGTATATTTTTACAAAAGATGGGATGATTGTGTTAAGAGGATTGTTGAAGGTTATAGTAGTAAGGAATAGGATAAAAGAATAGATTTATTAATAAAGAATAGGGAGTTAGAGAGATGGAGAAATAGTATGGAGAGTAAAAAGAGTTTAAATATATATAGAAATAAACAGAATATTAGGTGCGAGTTAATATGATAATAGTAAGGAAAGTAGTTTATTGTTTAAGACTTGAACGGGATCTTTAGTTACAAGAGAATATACATGTAAATGGAAAAATATGGGTGATTTATTTTGTAAATTATGTAAGGAAGAAATAGAAAATATTAGGCATTTGTTAATTGAATGTAAATGTTTGAAAACAGAAAGGGTACATATAATAAAGTTATGGAAGAATAAATATGAAAAAAGTAATTATACAGGAAGTGAATTATTGGTTTTTATGCTGTGTTTGGGAAAAGATAAGAGGGAATTAGATATTAAGGCTATAGAATTGACAAAGAGTTTGTTGTTGAAATGGGATGGAGCAGAATATGGGAAAACTTAGAGTGGGGAATGGAAAATTAAGTGGCTAACAGGTTTATTTGGGCATAATTGCTCAGATATTCTTGACTTCGTTTAAGGAGAAGCCACAGTACATCACATCACATTAGGATGGTCAAGTTTTTATATGAAAGATGCAAAAAGTAAAATGAAAATGTTTGTTACATTGCAGTTTATGGATAATAAAAGAAAAGCCAAAATAGTATTTAATTGGGTTACAAGTAAAGGGCAGGCAACAAGATGGGTGAGAAAGGTAATGCGGTATGCAAAAGATTTGGATAAAGAATTTATATCAATATATTTGTACAAAATGTGGGATGATTCTTTTAGGAGGATTGTTGAATGTTATAATGGTAAGGAATGGGATAAAAGAATAGATGTATTAATAAAGAATAAGGAGTTGGAGAGATGGAGAACTAGTATGGAGAATAAAAAGTTTAAATATATATAGAAGTACACAAAACATTGTGTGTGAGTTAATTTATGATAATAGCAAGGAAAGTAGTTTATTGTTTAAGGCTTGAATGGGATCTTTAGTAACAAAAGAATATACATGTAAATGGAAAAATATGGGTGATTTCTGCAAATTGTATAAGGAAGGCATAGAAAATATTAGGCATCTGTTAATTGAATGTAAATGCTTGAAAGCAGAAAGGGTACAAATAATGAAGTTATGGAAGAATAAATATGAACAAAGTGATTATACAGAAAGTGGATTATTGGTTTTTATGCTGGGTTTGGGAAAAGATAAAAGGGATTTAGATATAAAGGCTGTAGAGTTGATAAAGATTATGTTGTGGAAATGGGATGGAGCAGATTATGGGAAAACTTAGGATGCAGAATGGAAAGGGAAGGTAAAGTGGCTAATGGGTTTCTCTGGGCATAGTTGCTGAGAGAGTCCTGACTTCATTTAAAGAGAAGTCACAGTGCACACATCACATCACATTAGGCAATTTTTACATTTTATTCTCGAATTAATATTTTTTTTCTTATTTGGACTTTGAAAAAATATTCAAGTTTTTTCTAATTCAAATATAAAACCCACTCTATCATTTTCATAATGTTATTTATTTTCATATAAACAAGTTGAATCTTTTTATATTTTTATGAAATGAAGATTCCCATATTCACTTATATCATTGATGTGTGAACTAACATTGTTCACGACTAAAAAGTTTTCAAACTGTTGGGTTATTAGATAAAGTAACTGTCAAAGTGTTTCTGGTTAAATTGTTTGTTTTTTTTTTTTTTAAAAGAAGGCTAGGTCTATTATTCTATATGATTTTACCAATAAAATCATATAATTAATTTACTATATTAAAACAATCGGCAAAACTACAAAATGATACAATTAAAATTTTTTAAAAGAATTCTAAATAAATATAGCAAGATTGGGGGCTTTCATGATTCTTTTGATATGATAGTCTGTTCATGTTTGACAGATATTGATCCCACTTGACAATTTTTAAATCAGACTGTAGATAATGTCTGAACAATGTTGAGCCATGAGATTAACTTAAGGTATCAATTTAGCATGATCCATAATAGTTTACTACCATTAGATGCCACATTTTCAAGTGGAAAAACTAATCAATAAAAAATTAAACTACAATATATCGTGAATGTATATTCATACAAATATAGTCACAAAAATTTAATAGTAAAATAATTGAAATTTCTTAGTAATTAATTTAACTTCTTATAGATATTCTACTTGATTTAGTGTATTGGTGGATTCGGAACTGAAGGTTCATGGATTGAGACTTAATTCTAGTGTTTCCAGTGCTTGAACACTTTATGAACTGCTGAGCAATAAATCATTTGATTTTTCCTTCTTATTGATTAATTTTTCATTTTGAAATGTATATATATGGAACTGTGAATTACACTATTTAACTACATGACTTCAATTATTTGCTGTCCAAAGAATTATAGGTGCTGATATAGTACGCGCTCGGTGGCCATTTTGAATTTTAAAACACCCAAAAACACTGCTGGCACATACAAGTGATAAATAAAATATAAAAATTTGCAAATTTTACAGTGTTTAGCAGCTATTTTTCCTTTTCTGAACATCATTCATGATTATATATATATATAATAAAATTTCTTCAGTTTATATTGAAAGCACATAACATTTTATTCTTTTTTCTAAATGTAACGTGCAGTATTTTGTGTAATAAAATACTTTCCGAATGTAAAGTTTTACAAAATTTTAGAACACACTTAAAATGAATATTGATTTAAAAACATTAAAATAATTAGAGAGATTGTAATTTCTCAATAAAGAGACTAGTCTATTATATTTTTATAAGAGAAAAAAGTTATTGTAAAAAAAAATCACCTAGAGCAAATTTAATACAATGAAAGTCAGATATTTTGCTATTTATTTTTAAAATAAAAATGCAGTTTTATTATTCTTGTTTTAGTAAATGCACGAATGAACACCCACTCAGTAAAATATATGTAAATGTGTCCATTAATAGCTTATTTTTAAAATTTTGTTTATACTATAATCTTAATTAGTCATGTTATATATATGTGTATGTTAACAACCATTCTACCCTTGCAAATCAGTAAACAGTACGTATTCTATTCTAATCAACGCTATATCAACAAAATGTGAACTATTATAGATTATTTGTTGGATGCAAAGGAAGCTTAGAACAAAACTGGAATTTCACTGTAATAAAATTTGAATGATGTAAGAAATGGATATCATTTATTTATAATTACATTTGCAAAAATAAATATCTTTACTGCATATCATAATTTAATTTATTTTTTATTATTTAGTATCCATATTTGTATAAATAAATGCATGTACCTTTACTGATTAGTCTTTCATTTAGAAAATTTACTATCTGTTGTAAAAAAATGGTTAAGATATGTCATCTTTTGAACTCTGTCTTTTAAAATGTTAAAGCAGAGACATAATTGGACCAAATGAATAGCATAAAATGACTTCAAAATCATGTTATCTTCACATTTAATAGTAGGTGCTTATAGTCTTTTTTTGGGAGGATTATTAGATAAACTCTTTCGGGTTTGGAGAAAATTACTCTATTTTTCCAAATATGTAATATGCTTCCAGTCATTTGCTTTCTTCAGTTTTTACATTAACATCTTCATTCATATCAGAAAACAACTTTGAATTAGCAATTTGTCTGAAAGGTCAATGTTTTTCAGGCATTGTGATCACGTGTATTGAACTTTTTGCTACGACTTTGTGCATTTTGCGCATAATGTTTTGTAATGACTGTCTTCTTTTTTTTAAATAAACATTGATTGACAATCACAATTGATAAGATAGGTGTATCCAATCGGCATCCATAAGTTGAGCAATTTTGAAACTGTAATATTCTCCCCCACTATTCTCAATCCATGCGAGCTAAATAATTTCAACTACTGATAATTAATAATAATAAATATTTATTTACAACAAAACAATATTAACATATTTACAACAACTGACATTAGCGTATTTAGGTTACATATATATTCTTACTACTAATTTAATATACACCTTACGATTACAACAAATTTGATATATTAATAATATGCTTACATAATCTGGCCTTGCGGCTTACGACAAATAATAATAAAGCCCGGATGGCCTCTATAAGTCCCTAGTTCCGCTTTGGCACCTTCAGTGGCGGAGTTCACTGGATCACGAGTTCTGATTTCAGCCGGTATGCTGTCTTCTGGTTACACTGCTATCTCGTGACAATTTTCTTGGTTCTCACTGGGCCTTAAATACTGCTCTTCTCATTCATGCACAGGAGTCTGGGATAGCCTTGTCTTGCTTCGGGTCCACGTTCCAAACTGCTATTTCTCTGAGGTTCATGCGTTTCCCGCGCAGAGGAGGGGGCGGGATAAAACTGGAAATGCTTATCTCTTTTCTTATCTTTAGACATGTACATTAAAGTATTTAACTTTCTATTACTTGCTGATATATTATAATGCTGTACTTTTAACTTTACTTGCAGATATTATTATAACGCAATACTAATACATAGCAGAAACAGCTTTGAATAGTGATGCTTCAGCTAATCTGAGATCACTAACTTGCCTCTTGATATTTTTTCTTGCAATCCTATGAAGCGGTTAGCAACTTCCTGCCAGTTGTAATGTTAGTTTTGACAGTTATCATATTCCTGAGCTCTGTCTCAAAAGAAAGTACATTGACATATATTTCCATTTATATATTACATGTTTATTAAGTTCTTAGTTCTGAAGACAGATTGATTTAATTAAGCAAGTGTATTAAGGCGAACAATAATCGTTGATGATTATATGTAATAGTTTGCGATTTTAATACAAGTATTATTGGTATTTTGTCAGCCTTTTGTATATATATTAATATCGATACTTTGAAAGATATTTTTAATAAAGATAGCAGTTTGCTATGAAATTTGAAACGTGGGACTTATCTACGTTGCTAAAAATAATTACTCCCTACACTTAAATAATTGCTTCCTTAAGATCGTACCCACTTGCGGCATTCGGATGTCTTATGATCGAGCAATAAAGCCATTTGATTATTTTTATTTATATAATTTAGTAAAATGTTTTATTTGAGCATGCGTAGTTCATTCTAGAACTTAAATATTATTTTTTTATACGTTTTATAGATATGTGCAATAATTAATATAAAGTATCAAAATGCTATTGAGATAAACAAGTTTGGCCAATAGATTTTTAAAGAAAGCTCTTTCTATATCCCACACGATTTACTAAATATACAAAGGTAACTTTATTTTTAGACTTTTATACTTTCTTAATATGGAAATAAAGGAGAATAAGTCAGCCTACTCGATCTTTTTTAAATAAGGAGACTGACAGGAAATGACTCAGTCTTATTACAATTTCTGCATAAAAAAATATTTTGAAAATTAAAAAAGGTGATTAAATTATTTTTGACACTCCTACCTCCTTTAATCAACTTTTTTTTTTTTTTATAATTTTATAGAGGAATATTTTTTTTCAAGAAGTCACGTGTGACATTCAAACACCGCTGCAAACAGGCATAGTTTTATCAAGGAACATTCATATCTAGATTTCACCTATCCTTCTTTAATTCACCCTCCCCCCTCTATTTTTTAACGTATTTCCGTGTTAGATTCTTTTTTATTAAACGTGTATTTTTTATTATTATTTAAAACTGATTAATAAGTGCATAATGTTAATTTTAATGCTTATAATCATCATAAGTTGTCATATTTCCCCAAGAGATTATGGTTTTTATTTTTATTTTTGGCTTGTTCTAGAAGTGAAAACCGAGGATCTCTTTGAAAAATATCCTCGGTTTATTGTACTGAAAATTGAATTACTTTCTTGCAAAAAAAAAAAAAATCTAGATTGTTTTTAATAATTAACACATTCACTTATTTGTCTTGACCTGGGTTCAAATTTGGCAAATATTTCAGATCCCAGGTAAAATTTTGAGATTTATTTTTCAGCTAGGTTACTTATAATCATTCGGTATTGATTAATAAATGGCTATATAACCACTGCTATCTGGAGATTAAACGTCTAATTTAATTAATTTGGTAATTTCATGATTGCCAAAATCATGTAGTCATTTTTCCTTTTGAGAGCCTAGAACTATCAGCTCTTAGTCTTGTAATAATTATATCCTGTAATACACCCTTGTTTATGTTAATAGCTTATTGCACATTTTTATAATTTGCTGACTTTAATCAGGAGTTAGTTCATTAAGATGAAGCCTCATTTCCACGTGGAGGCAATTCATTTTACATGCCAATACAAACTACTTGCAGAATAATCTGTGGGAAGACTATCATTCATCCACTCAGGATTGATGTTCTGATTGTATGACAGGTATATAGTTGGTTAGCATATCTTTTTCTATCTTGACTGAATGAGCAAACAGAGTTGAAGATTATAAAACTAAAATATAGTTGGTTAGAAACCTATTTCTCTACTTTGACCTGTATTCCAATTTGGCTAGACAAATCTTTGGAGAATTTTTCATATTGTAAGCAGACTCTAAATTTTATTTGTAGCCATTCAGTATTGATCAATAAATGAGTATAGCTGCTATTATTTGTCTGAAGGTTGATGTGATAATATGTTGATCTGTTTCCATCATCTATCATTAAATGTTGAATATATGAATAAAATTTTAAACTTTATTTAAACTTTTCAAATACAAACAACTTGTTATATTTACTAAGGCAATAAACCTCAAGAGTGTTCACTTGAAAATGCGAAGGTAGAGACATCTACAGGTCTTAACCACAAGTTTACGCTTTGGAAGAAAAGAGGGGAACCCTTCTCTACTTCAGCCTACTTTCTGTATAAATAGATGAAGCTGAAGCGTTTAGATCTGAGAGCATGAAGCTATTCAATACTTCATTGATTAAGTCCACAATTCCTATTACACATTAGTACTCGCGAAATCTTTTGATTTACAAGTCAATGGAACGATCTTATAGTTAGAAATATATTACGATAATTTAAAGTTGTAATTTTAAATTTATTTAATGCACATTGATTATGTAAGTAATATTTACTAAGGCAATAAACCTCAAGAGTGTGTGCTTGAAAATGCGATGGTAGGGACCTCTACAGGTCTTAACCACAAGCTTACACTTTGGAAGAAAAGAGGGGAACCTTTCTTTACTTCAACCTACTTTCTATATAAATAGATGAAGCTGAAGCGGTTAGATCTGAGAGTGTGAAGCTAATTTTAAATTATTGTAATAGATTTCTAACTATGAGATCGTCCATTGACTCATTGTAAATCGAAAGATTTCGCGAGTACTAATGTGTTATAGGAATTGTGGACTTAATTAGTGAAGTATTGAATAGCTTCACGCTCTCAGATCTAACCACTTCAGCTTCACCTATTTATATAGAAAGTAGGTTGAAGTAAAGAAGGGTTTCCCTCTTTTCTTCCAAAGCGCAAGCTTGTGGTTAAGATCATAGAGGTCCCTACTTTCACATTTTCAAGCACACACTCTTGAGGTTTATTGCCTTAGTAAATATTACTTACGTAATCAATGTGTGTTAGATAAATTTATAATTACAACTTGTTAGTAATAACCTTACTGATAGATGATGGAAATACTCCAACATATCACATATAGCTACTATTATTTGAAGATTAAAGAACAGGTTAATCTGGTAGATATTACAAATATTGAGGCAGTGTTTGTAAAACAAAAACATAATTAATATGATGGAACTGTCACTGCTTGGGGGAGGGGATATATCATATTCATATAACTACTGAACCCAGGGGTTTCAGCTACTTTTTTTGCCTTGCATTATTCATTTAGTCTTTATGCAAGAGCTTAGACAATGCTGGATAGGATAATGGAAAATGCATCATGCTTTCTGATGATGAAAGCAGTGATAATTATTGTAGATTAAATATTTTTGTTTGCTTCTTAATGCTGTTACTAAGAGATTGTTTCATAAGTCAGTCTTTTCATTATATCACTTAACTTGAATGTGATACTGTATTATATTATTAGAAGAGCTTTAATGATGTGGTTAAAGCATTAATCTCTCATGCTTAAGACTTAATGGTTTAAATCTTAGCATTCAATAGGGACATCTAAATAGCTATCCGCAACTAAGATATAGTTGAATGTTAATGCCCTATTCAGGAAAAAAAAAATGCTGTGCAATATGGTATAACTTTCACCAATGTTTCAGAGGTCATACTTATAGGGATACTATTTATTTTTTATATTTTACTGATGCACATACCTGTTTTGTGATACTACACTACTCCATTTATTAGAAACTCAAATTTGAATCCATATTTCTCTTGAGCACTATTTATGTAAGTACTATTATGAATTCTCTCTTGGTCACCATGTTCTCATTTTATACAATTAGTTATGTGGTTGCTTTTTATCTTTTTTATTGTTTTATATATATATATATAATGGCATTATTCTATTCTTTGTTGTTTATTTTTTGATGTCTAAATGTATATACATTTGTAAAATTAAATTGCATCATGATTGAGAATATTGTATGTATGTACACATTTTATAATAGTTTACTCTTATCCATGATTTTAATATTGGATAATTGTAGATTGCTGTATAATTAAAAAATAAAGTCATTAAGCCTGCAAATTAATAATAATTTTATTAAATAGAAGAAATTCGACAGTTTTTCTTTTCTTAGACTAATTGTAATATACAGTATATATATTAGCATTTTGAATATTGGTTTAAGAAAAGATTATTATGTAATGATTATTGAAAATTTGTTCTAGCCAAGTGTGCTTTTAGCCAATGAAACCAGGATCATAGCACTATTAAACAACACAAAACTCAAATAGTATACAAAATAAGATGCAGTTACATCTATAGATCTGTATACTGTGGGGAGTCCCACACAAACATCACTACTAGAGTTGCTTTACAAAAATGACTGAATATAGGGTGTATGAGCACAGACTTTCAGATGCCCATCACTCTCCAGTCTATCTAATAACACTGATACCCTCAAGCACATATATGCTGAAAAGGTAAATAATCACCAATATACATATTTCATGCTAAACCATTTATCTTTTCAGCATATATGTGCTTGAGGGTATCAGTGTTATTAGATGGAGTGGAGCTTGATGGGTCATCTGAAAGTCTGTGCTCATACACCCTATATTACATATATAGACACAGGTATATAATAAGCCCATGTTTTAGTTAAAAATGACTGAATATAAATCAGTTTTCCTTGAGCAAAAGCAAGATTCAGATCATAATTTTAACTTCCTAAAAGTCAACATTGTATGTAATGAATGTGAAGATAAAAAACGAAAGTTAAAAAAGGCATATATCTCTAACAATTCCCCCACAATCACCAAAAAAAAAATAGCGTGCAACTTTCTAAAAAGTGGAATATTTAAATTATCAATTTACATAAATTAGTATTCTATGTAAATTCTACACACACCTTACTTCTTACTAATGCTATGATTCTGGCTTCATCAGCCAAAAGTGTGCCCATCTAGAGAAAATTTTCTATAATCATTACAGAAAAATCTTTTCCTAAATTAACGTTCAAAATGCTAGAATATATATTTTAAATAAAAGAAAGTGTAATCCACACATTAAAATTTTAAAGACAATTTTATAGTAAATTTATTGTCTATCTGGATCTTTATTAGCAGTGAATCATAACAGTAGAAGTTTGTTTATTTATCATGAATGGTGTGTGTGTGTGTGTGTGTGTTTTATCTTGAAATAGTTACAAAGCAGAATATTTCTTCCAAAAATTTCAGGCATTTTTATGATATTCATTAGTTTTATAGATATTTTAAATGAAAGGTTATTTACATTTTTGTGTAATTTTGTTTTTAAATTCTTCTGTATCTCTGTATACCAACCTTTTTTTTTTTAAGGGCCATTTGGATATTTATATCATTTGCAGATCATACAAAATTATCAACTTAAAAATTATCATGCTACATTTAATCAAAAATTTAATTAATTTACCTCTAATCATTAGGAATGGACAACCTTTTCAACTTTTTTAAACCAGAATCATTATTTTTTTTAAAAATAAAATAAAATTATTATTATTAATGATTGTTCAGATTTAATAACAATTTTTTCAATTCTTCTTGTAATTTTTCTTCATGACAAACTTTTATTCTTAAATTCCTTTTTATGTTCTGGACAGATTAATTCTATAGCAGCTAGGATACAGTCTTTTATAAACTCCCCTTCAGAAGTGATTTCACTTTTTCTGTTTTTTAAATAATGTAATTGCTTTTGTAGAATTTTTTGACTTGTTTGTACTTTTTATGAAGCATATCAACTACTTGATGAAGCTCCTTTGCAAGTTTTCTATTTTAATATTTCTTTCCCAACAATTTATTGTAATTAGAACGTTTTAATAAATAGTATCTCTTAATATTGTTTCTTTATTAGCTGATATACTTTCCAGACATATCAGGCATATTGATTTATTATTTTTTTCTAAAAAAAAATTAGTCATTGATCAATTTCTTTTGAAATGCACCATTTTCTGGCAATTTTTTTTATCTTCCTCAGTGTAACCATCCAAATAAAAAATAATTAAATGTAAAATAATATTAATAAAATGAAATAAAATTGTTTTATTTTTGCCAGTGCATTTTGATCAATGAAAATCTCCATAAAAGCAAACAAAATGCTTTCAGCATTGTAGATTATATTTGTGGTCATAGATTACACAGAAAGTAAAATTTGTTGGAATATTGTACCTCGGATAGAATGAACTAGGGATTGAAGAAAGAAAAAGTTGCTGAAAAATAAATATTTTATTTAATTCTTACTTTAATAATTGCAGTAAGTTCATTTTAAATAGAAGTTTTTGTTTTGGTACTCATTACTTAGCCGGGCTTGGCTGCTTGATGGCAATCTGGCTAGCCAAGAACACTTACAAATACCATTTACACGGCCTAGCCATTGCAGACCACCTGATGGCATTGTACAGAAATATTATGGCCTGTTTTGTGCTTTGTAACCTTTATGCGAATTCGCACAATTCACAGTTGGCTACCGTATTGTCTGACGGTGTCTGGATTTGAAGTGGCCATAACTTTTGAAATCTTCATAGATAGAGTAATTTCATTTCTACTTAATCATGCAGTCTGACTGACTAAAAATTGTCACATTGTCCCCACCCTTCCCTACACAAGTTGGTATGTGCAAAGCATTTTCAAAGGGTAGGGCCGAACATGATTTGGTCAAGCTCACGCAAAAAGTCATGCTTTCTCGAGAAAATATATGAGACTAATAAAATGGCGCTGACTGCGGCAAGATTTTGAAATTGTGCCAGTTGCCAATGTCAGCGAGCCTCCTGCAACCAAAGGTATTTGATTTCACATGTTTCCAAATCAAAGTGATTCTATGACATAAATTATTACAAAAAAAAAAAAAACAAGTTGAAAAAGTCAAAAGTTTTTTTTGGTTTGCTTTTATTTAAAAAAAAAAAAGTTAATCAAAATTGTTTTTAAAAATAAAAATTTTACTATATTAGTGTGGGGGGAGGTGGAAGGGGTGGGTTGAGAAATATTTTGTCATCACTGAGCCAAAAGTTATTTTCAGTTTGTTTTTATTTAAAAAAAGGTAATCAAAATTGTTTTTTAAAAAAAAGTTTTACTATAATCAGTGTGGGGGAGGATGGTGGGGTGGGTTGAGAAATACTTTGTTGTCACTGAGCCAAAAGTTATTTCTGATTTTTTTTTTTTAAAAAAAAAAGTAATAGAAATTAGTTTTAAAAATAAAAGTTTTACTATCTCAGCTGTAAAGATGTATTTGTGTATTATTTTTATTATGGTAATTTGTTAGTAGTAAGGTTTTTTTAAAAACTCTAAAAAGAAAAAAAATTAAGGATGTAGGATAAAATAATGTAATTAATTGTAAAAAGAAATTATTTCACACTTAGCTGCCTACTATATATATACAATTTTAATGCACAAATCAGCGCATAACAGCAGAGCTTCTTCAATTAAATCACAATTTATTATAAACTTAATATTCGCAATGCATCAGAAATTAACTGGTCATTCATGTGAACCTGAAAATCCAAGAATAGTTTGTAGGGAAAGAAATGATGTTAAGAGAAAGGTGAAGGAGGCATGTTTTATTGCCATGGATGATAAGGCTATGAATAGGAAAGATGCGTGTTATAAAATTTCTAAGAAATGGCTTAATTAGATTTACGCATATAGTTCAATTAATTTACATATATCTGCATATATTTACACATAGCAACCTTGTTACGCTTACTCTTTGTTACCCATGATTATGAGAGCTAAGTTCTCTTGAAAGCGCTCGGGCATTATTTATTATGTATTATAATTTATATTAAGTTTATAATAAATTGTGATTTAATTGAAGAAGCTCTGCTGTTATGCGCTGATTTGTGCATTAAAATTGTATATAATGTAATTAATTGTAAAAGTTGTTTTTAAAAATTGCTAAATAGAAATCACATAATACAAACAAAGGCAATCGCCGTATAGCCAAAAAAAAAAAAAAAATCGACATATAGGCCCAAAAAAAGTCACAATTAAACTAAAAAAAAAATAGCCATATAGCCAAAAAGTAAAGTCACCGTATTTTTGCAAATCGTGGCCCAGTAATGTTGCATTGTATTGTTTTTGATTGGCAACAACGCCATCAAGCAACCAAGTCCGGCTAAGTAATTAGTACCATTTTTTTTTATACAGGGCCATTTAACATAGGTTTTTGAAAATGTCCAAGGGCCATATTAAGAGCTTTCAAAGACTGGAATTGATCCAAGGGCCAGAGATTCCCCATCCTTGCTGCATAAAAACAGCAAGAATACTTGTATAATGCCTAAACCTTAAATTAAATAATAAAGGCAGTAGGCTAACAAATTAGAATTATCACAACAATTTAATTGTTCAAAGGATGTTGAGTTATCATATTTTTTTTGATGATGATGATTATTATTATTATTTATATTTGGTTCAGTTAATAACATAGATTCGAAAAAAGTAATTAAAGTAAAATTGTATTCTACTTAATTTTATTTATAAAATACAATTCATTTTTAAATTGGTTTTATTGTATTTGAAAGTTTATTTGTTTTTAAAGTGGTAGGAGTCTATAATCTATTCATATTCTGATATTTTCTGATAATTCCAACATGAAACTGATAATAATTAAATTTTGATACACTTTTATCCCCCCACATTTGGCAGACTTTTGTGTGAGAATTTGCTATTGTATTTATCATCAATATGTACCCACTATTTTAATTTACGATTGATTATTTGTTCAAAAGTTTTTTTAAAAACATTCCCCAGTTCGTTAAATAGGTAGCCATTTTGTAACATTAATGATGTCTGTATTACATTATCCAAGGATAAAATGGCCATATTCATGCTAAAAATATCCAGTATAATGCAAAATTTAGTCATTATACAGTATATAAAATTATGTCTTGATCATAGAATTAAAATAAGGTTAATATATTTATCTAATTTTCATCCAGTATTTTTGCAAGTCAGTCAGTACTTTTGTTTATGACATATTCAAAGTAAAACTCTTCACCACTCACAGGTATAAAAACAAAAAATATATATGCAATAATCATTCAAAACAATACATAATCAAAAAGACTTCCATCACATAAAACTAAAGTGTATTTGTATTTCATTTTAGAATGTCTACAATGTCTACATTAGCTAAAACTTATTCAATTAATTTTGGATTAAAATTCTTATGAATGCTAATTTTGTTCGTAACAAAAATATGCTCATAATAATTATAAATTATTTTGGATTAAACAAAGAAAATGATTTCATGAATTAAACAGTTAATAATTGCTTATTTTTTAATGTGAGATTTTTGATTTATGAGACATTTTGGGAACTAATTGAGGTCGCTGTCTAGAGTAAAAGTGTAATTGTGTTTATGAGATTAACACTATATATACATATATGTAATATGATAAACTTCATGAAATTATATGTTAAGAAATTTGTGCATATATATGACTATGGTATTCAGCACCAAAAATGCATTAAAAGCAGGAAACAATTTATTTTAAACATTATATAATTCATAAAGCATATATACATATATATTTTTTTTATTTTTATTTTAAGTAACACACTTTATTAAATCACAACATATTTACATAATTACAAGATCAATTTTTAGTACAGACAAAAAAAAAAAAAAAGAACAGTATTATCCTTCACTTGTCCATTATACACATTGCAACACGTTCACTTAATTCTCCTGTTACCTGTTCATTGTTTACGATTTAGACCCTTTTTCTTTAACAAGATTACCCTTCTTTATTTTATGTTTTACTCCCAGATTTCACATCTGGAGAGAGCAATTCCTCCCCATACATGTTGGAAGGTTTTTTGGGGCCAATATTTTAGGCATAAGTTGAAGTAGTTCTCCCAATCTCCATCTATTTTTTTTAACCAATTGAATTTCTTATTATCAAATAAAAGTGAACATCTTATTGCCCACAATGATTTCAATGTATGGATCATTACATTCGCATTGTGCGGGTTAAAGTTTATAACATATTTTTTCATAAGATATTTGAGATTTATTATAGGCCTGTGAAAGACCTTCATTCTAATTTCTCTAAAGGCGTAGCATTCTTCAAATAAATGCATAAAAGTTTCATTGTGCCTCTTACACATAATGCAGGTTTCATTCAAACTCAATCCCAGTCTTTTATTAATATAGGTAGTTGTAGGTAGAATCCCATTGATTAACTTAAAAATAAATCTCATTGATGTCTGAGGTATATATATTGAGTGAAATTTTTTTAATACATTTTTCATTGAACAACTCAACCAATTATTTTCATTTTGGTAATTTGCTTTTTAAATCTTTATATCTAATACCATCTAGGGTGGTTACATTAAGTTCATCTTGCAAGTCTTTATATGCCATCAACATGTCAGTAAGATACGATCTTTTTTCAGCTCCCAATCCATTAATAATAAATATGTCACCATTTGGGAGATTAAATGACTGATCCTTGGCTACATTCATATAAGCTTTAACAGTAACAAATTGAACATAAGCTTTTGGGTCAATTAAATTGAGACCACCCTTATTTATTGGAAGCTGTAAAAGCGAGGTAGAGAGGAGATAAGTTTTCTTTCCCCATATGAATTTTTTTGCCATCTGTATAATCTTTAGGTTTGATTTATTATATAATTTTAACCATGGGCCATAATATCATAGCACTCCCATTGCAATTGCATTAAATATTTTGGTTTTTTAAAAGGCATAAAACCATTAATTCTTTCCTCAATTTTCCTTGTGACTAATTTGTTTAATAGTCCATTCATCTTAGTTTTTGGTAAATATAATGGAAGGCCAAGGAAGGACTTAGGTAGGGCTACAAACTCATTGGGAATTCTTTTGCCTGTTGCCAATTGCCAAGCTGCTGATTTATTTACTTGAATTAATGCTCCAGTTGCCTGTTGAAATTTTCTGATTATATTCATTACAACATCAATATTATAACAGTTTTCAAAAATTATTACAATATCATCTATAAATGCCGTGACCTTTACTGAAACTCCCAATTGGGGCAGGTAAATTCCATTTATTAGTGTCTCTATTTCTTTTATCATGGGATCTACATAAATTGCAAACAACAGTGCTGCCAAAGGTGATCCTTGCGGAATTCCTCTATCTGGGGCAAAAAACTCTGATCTTCTCATGAAATTTTTATAAGAAATTCTATTATTCATAATGTAATTTTTTATTGCATTCAATAAGAATGGATCATCCGCTATAAGCTCCTTTAGGGTATTAAATAGATAAGACTAGTTCACAAGGTCAAAGGCAGATTTAAAATCAATTTGCAATGCGAAATACTGTGTTAGATTATGCGTCCTGGCATGCTTAATAGCTTCTTGGATTTTAATAGCTGCATTTACTGCTCTCTTGCCCTTTACTGCATGATGCGCTGTTGATATCTTGTTACTGACATTTCTAAATAATTTTTTTTGTAATATTCTAGCAATGATTTTAGCATCAATATCCTCAATTGTTATATTTCTTAGTTCTTCAAAGTGGGGCATTTTCATATTCTTTTCTTTTTTAATGCTGAAGATTATTCTGTTGTTAATATATGGCCAATCAAAAATCTCTGAGCACATTTGATTATAAAATTTTAATAAAGGGCCAATCAGAAGATAACCAATTTGCTTATATACTGATGCTGGGATTTCGTCATTTGCTAATACTGTTTGCAACTTTAATCTCTTTATTTCAAGCAAGACCTCCTGATGTGAGATGTAACCATTCATAGTTTGCCTTAATTGAATGGAGAATTGTTCACTCTCAATCCTTCGTTCGCCCATGATTTCTTTTAATCTCACAACCATATATTGATCTACCTCATCACCCGATATCACAGAGTCTTCGGCTGTCATCATCAATGGGATACCATTGGTGTGAGGGATGTATATTTTCGCATAGTTAATTGTTGGCTTCACTATTTTGTTAAGATCTGGGATTAATTTTCTTATTCTTCGTGTATATGTTTCTTCCTGCATTCTTTTATATATATCATTATATTCCAGTTGTAGCTTCTTCACTAAATCATTATTTTCTCTGAGGCCAGATATAGTAATTAGTATTTTATTGATTTCAATAATTCTATTTCTCATTTGGTTTTGTGTTAACATATTATTTGTGTTATTACGGCATAGGCTTGAGATAATTTTTTTTCATTTTATTCCATGCAATACATGGAGGTAGCTTTGATTGGCTTGTATAGTAGTTTGATACTATCAAAATGTTAGACATTTGATCAACTGTAAAGTTTATCTGACTCATAATGTTCTTTTTAATAGAAAAGACATAGGCCTTATTTTTTATTGCATCATAATTTTTTATCTCCAATAGTATTCTTAGGTGATCAGAAAAGCCTACTACAGAAGTTTCAATGAATGAGTCTTTCACTTTACCATTTGACACAAAGAACAAATCTATTAGTGACATATACCTGCTGTTAAAAAATGTGTAGGCATCCTTACCATATTTCATTTCCAATGGATATACTGCAAGAGCTTCTAGTTTGTTTTCCAGACTTTTAGGAATATCCTGGTAGGAGCAATTGAAGTCATCTCCAACCACAACAATGCCCGGCTTCTGCATTAACTTATGTTGTATACCATGAATTAGCTTAGGAATATCTTTACCTTTACTAATCGAGTATACTGCAATTAGATAATGAAGCCTATCACAAAAGGTAAAGGAAATCACTATAAAATTTATTTGTAACATGATTATTTGTATGTTTCTTATATTTGATCTCATATTTATTAGTAATGCAACTCCCTGTGCTGATTTTGTATTCATTCTGTACAGAAACACATTTGCCTTTGCAAGTCTTTCAGTAATCCAAATTGGTGTGTTGCTACTAATCTTTGTTTCTGATAAGATTATAATGTCATATTTTTGGGAAGCAATGTAGTCTATAATTTTAATCACTTTTATCACCTGCATTCATTCCTCTAACATTCATAGATATTATATTTAGTGAATTCTTCATATCTTGATAATTTAATAATCATTTTATTAGCATATTACACCGCACATCCTTATCTTTTCCCTTAGTTTTTAATTCATCATCTTTCTTATCATAGGAGTCATTGTTTAATTCTGCCAAATTAATATTCAACATTATTTGATTATCACCATTATTATCTTTTGTAACTTTATTAATCTTTTGATGTGTATTTCTTTTGAGTGTTTTGATACTATCCTTATTACCATTTATTTGCTTGTTGCTAAGTTCTTCTGTTTTGATACTATCTTCATTATCATTTACTTGTTGGTTGATAAGTTCTACCGATTGTGTTATCATAACCCTGTCTTCGTTTTCATTTTCCATTTGCGAGTCTGTGTTATTCTCATCAAATGAATCTATAAGACTATCAATACCTGTGACATTTCCAACCTGCAATAGATCATTTTGGCCTGGTAACAATTCAACTTCATCTAATATGTCCATATTTTTTAATTTATCAATTTCTTCTTCATACAATAAATGCTCGTCTCCTGTGTTACTAACTATATTAGCCCATGTCTTAATTGATGATGATACATTACATAGGTGATTTAATTGGTCAAATTTGTTACACTTCATGCAGTTAGCAGTGTTACAGCCTGCTGCAATATGCCCCACTCGATTACATTTAAAACACAATGGTGATCTACCCTTTATTATTATGGAAATGGGCATTTGATCTTTTGTTATTTTATGTGGTATCTGTTCTTCCGTTACCCCTTTCTTTAATTTAAGTACTACTGTCCATGAGTTTGACGGAATTTGGAAGGCTGTGCCCAGCGTCATTTCTCTTTCCAAATTTATTATCTCAGCATAATCCAATAGTTGGATTTTAAAAAATTCAACATTGAAACTTGGAGGTGTATGCAGTATTCTTCCATAGACCAATGGATTGGGATCTTTTGTAACGTAGTAAATTTTTTTATTTTGAATTTGCTTAATTATGTTTTCAGCTTTATCTTTTTGTTCTTTATTGAAATATTCAATCGAAACGAACCCTCTAGCGGGAAAAAAAGAAGTATATTTGACCGTGTTAATGAGTTCATGAGAATATAGAGCCTTTTTAAGTATTCATCGATATCTGGTTTATGAAGTATATATTCCCCTGTTATTATATTAGTTTGAATAATTAAGCTAAAAATTGATGTACTTGGTGACATACACTTTACAAATATCTTTTTCCAGTATTCATTTAATTTCACGAAAGATTTTGTTGTAAGTTTCTTGCTACTTATATTATCAGCATAGTTATCATTAACATCAATAAATTGAGTTTTATTCACCGAGTTTATTTGATTATCTACTACATCTCCCTTTTTAATTAATTTTGATCTCAATCCAGCTTGTTTTATTGCATCAGATTGTAAGCTCAAAACTTCACTTGAGTCAAAATTATTATCGCTATCCATTTTCCTTTTTTTATTATTATTTAGTATTACGCACTCTGGATTTTCTAGGCCAACGTTACTACTTAGGCTTTTTTCAGTTTTTTTTGCTAATAATTGCTTTTTCCGTAAGTGCTATATTGTTTTCTTGATTTATTTGTATGTTCTTTTAAATTTATACTATCACTATTATTATCATTTTCTTCTCTACGTTTATTTAAAGAAGTATCACTATTATATTTCCTTAATTTACTTTCTTTTCTCAGAGACTTAAACACCATTTTCTCATTATGATTTTTATTTTCCTCCAGATTATTAGTATCTAAGACTTTAAATTTATCTTTAACTTCACAAATACTTACTTTGGTATTCTCGTTCTTTTTATTCTTTCGCCCCATTTTAATTTTTTATTTTAAACAATCGTTCCCGTTAATCAAGCAGGAAAGATACTTGCACTACCAGCCATTACTCGAAGCGGAAGTCATATATACATATATATGTACAGGTTTTTTATATATACACATGCCCAAAGACAGGTAGTGGATACTAGGTAATAAAATAGTGCAATCAAATGGTCTTACTTAATTGCAAATGAGAATTAGCTATAATTCTGTTTTATATAAAATAGATTTTGCTTGCTTTATCTGAAAATACAAAAAAAATGAAGATTCATAAAATGTTAAAATCACACAATCTATTGATAATTCTAATTTGTGATAATTTGACTGTGAAAATGTTTGATAGAAAGGGACATTTTATATGCTTATACTGATAATAATTAAATATTGATATTTCTGTTTACAAGATTAGCAATATAAATATTAAATAGAATTGATTGTAATTGCTAGCTGAAATTCAAATATAAAATATCAATATCACTATGTTAAGCACTTCCTGTGAGACAAACATAAAGTCTGAAGTAAGAAGTATAAGTAAAAGGTCAACATCTTACCAATATGCTACAAAATTGTTACATATATTAAATCTAGACCTATGCAACAAAAAGCATGGAACTAAATCAGCAAAGATTTGAATAGTTTCATTCTTTTTGTTTATATAGATCTGAATTTCAATGTATGTAACAACTTAATGGATTAGGAATAAGAGATTAATCTTTTAACAAAGCTATTTTATTCAAACTGTTTGTCTCACAGATAACAATCCTAGAATAATTCTGCTTTTGATGACATTAATATTGGACAAACGGAAGAGGATTGATTGTGTTATAGATGTGTGATATTGATAAATATTAAGCAAGGATAACAGATATATGGGATATTAACTTGGTTAATTGGTGAGTACATCTTCGGAGTTTTCAATTTTCAGATGCTTTATTCATGTAATTAGAATGTATATAGTAAAATTAGATTTAAAGTATACCATTACACATGGAATAAAGAGGAATGGAGTGAATTATTTCATGTGGTAGTGTTTAATAACATAAATAGATTTAAATTTAGGTTGAAGACTTACATAATTTATCTTGAAAACAATTAGCAATAGTTATAAAGATATTTATCTAGATAGGATTTCATCATAGTTTGTGTGTGCAGTAAAATTTTGGTTTATTTGTAAATAGTTTATTAAAAGATCCAATATTTGTTTAAAACTTTTCATAATTTATGAGATTTCCTAAATAAAAGATCATATACTAATCCCAATGGGTCTTATATCAATTGAATTAACTAGTAAAAAAAGAAAGTTTAAGAAAAAAACGTATAAGGTAGAAACCAAATTTAAGAGGGGAAGTAAATATGGAAACAAAACAAGAAAAATATCTCATTCAATAATTTAAAGAAATTTATAGACTAAATAAAGTAGAATAGAGGTCTTAGGAAAAAATGAGTAAAAAAGGAAGAGAAATAAGGTTAATGAAGTGATCAATGAAAAGATCAGCATCTCAGAATGATTGGTGATTCATACTCAAAATAAGATGAAATATGTAAAAGTTGATCATTAGACCCAATGAACCAGATTGAATAGTGAAATTTAGCAATGACAAAGAATTGACGAGTGAGCCTATAAAATGAAAATGAGAAAATAAAGGGAAAAATTACAAAATGGGTAAATCGTGAATATGAAGATAATGAAACTGTATATAAGTGAATGCTTTAAAAATTAAAAAGAAGAATTGAGATAATGTAGTTAGTTATAATGTCAAAGCCTATGCCATCAGTTAATCCTGGAAAGAGAAGGGGGGGCTTATTTGAAGCGTTGATGGGTTTGTTAAGAATTGGATTTTTAAGTAGGATAAGTTTTATTATAGACTGCATATAAAGCAGTAAAATATATAAATTATTTAAACATGCATTTATTTAGATGACAATTATAAGTTGGTTAAAATATATATAAATGGTAAGAAACTACCCCAAAATGTACTGAAAATAGACATTATCATTAAGTCTCATTCCTTTATTGTAAATGATGCACAGCATATTCTTTTAAGCCATCGCAGGGAAGCAATCCTACCCTTTAATCATTGCATTGAAATAATGTTAATAATTATAATTAGCATATAGAGATTAAATTGGTTGAACAATGGTAGTGTCAGATAATTTTAATTTCAGATTTTATTAAAAAACAGCAAATCATTATAATACTGTATTTTTACCTGTGTGCGTATAAGTGTTTTTTCTCTGAAGACAAACCTAAGTATTTAGGCAATAGGATATATATATTAAGTTCTAATTTTATGTAAAATCATCAACTTTTCCATACTAGAAACAATATGAATATTGAAGTGAAAAAATAAAATCAAGCAGTTAAGAATCGATTAATATTTTCGTCAAGCAATTACTATAAATGTAGGAACTATATATATATTACTTTTGGTAGAAATAATTAACTATTAAAAGAAATATGCAATGTGCCCGAAAAGGGAGGCTTTTAACAATTGTGTTTTACCAATGCTGTCTTGAGAATCTTATGTGTGGATATTTAATAAAAGAACAAAAAACTTCAGACGTTATAGAAAAATATGAAATAATATATAATATAGAGATTACTAGGAAAAAATTGAAAATGAAATTATATATGGGTGAGAGGACAAAAATATTTAATATCATTGAAGAATTAAAAGGCTCAAATAGACATAAACTAGACATGTAGATCTCAAAAGTATGAAGGGTCTAGAAAGCGATCATATGAGAGATGGCTAAGGAAGTTTGATGCTATGTGGACAATCCATGGTCCTGAAGAAGTATAAATCTTCATTTTGTAGTAAATTAGTAAGAAGTGAAAATAGTGATGAGTATTCAGTAAATATTCTCTTTTTTTAATTATTTAATATTTTTAATTGATACAAATAATTATTTGTTTTAACTAAAACTTTTGTATATATTATCTTTTTTTACCGTATGAATCCATTTACGATTGTCGTAACTTTATCAAGATTTTAAATAAAAATATTCGCTCATTTTTTCTTCTTAATTTTAGTTCTAAAACTTCCATATAGCACATAGTAAATTTTTTAAATTTTAATTGATATCCAATTATTTTTTCCTCGTAAAATAGCAATAATTAACTTTTTATTTTTTTTTTAAAAGTAATTTATCAATTTTACATTTCCATTTTCTTCGTTAATTTAATGCTAAAAATTGAATGTGTTCATTTCTTATCCGTTAGTTTTATTTTTCACAGTCTACAATCTAAGAAGAAATGTGACACTTTAAAAATAAATGCAAATTGTATTCTAGGTAGTTAAAAATAAAATGATAGTTTATGCATGTATACTGTAGTATTTGTTCTAAGTAACTAGATTCTTCCAGCCTTCTAGGGGCAACGATTGTTATTTTGTTAAAAATGGCTTTTTAATGAACCCGTTTATCTGCTGTCATAGCAACAAGACCAAAAAAATGCAATTTTTTTTATTTGTTTAGACTAGAGTAATCTTTACATGCTCGTGTGAGTGTAACTAACTCATAATGTATATATAAATTTCTGCGTAAGGTTGCTTGTTCGAATTCCATTAATAATAATAAATAGGTGTATTTGAAGAATATTGCAAGTTACTCTTAATAGAGTTACGATTCAAGAGCTAATGTTTTTGAATTGCTTCTTATTTCAGTAAAGAAAAAAAGGAATGGAATTTCAGTAAAGAAAAAAGGAATGGAGTTCGCGGCTTTTGAACATCGCGTGTCCTGAATACTTGCATATGATCATATGTGAAGGTTATATAATATACTTAGTGCATTAGTCTATCTTGGGCATAATTTACACTTGGATCAATAGGTTTGGTAGATATAGTGGGAGTGGGGAATAACCAAAAATATTGCAATTTTAATAAAACAATTTTCATTATTTGTAAATTTAAAATAATAGCGAACAATATGACTAAAGATAAAAAAATATTTATTTTGAAAAGTATAATTGTATTTATTAAAACTGTAGCTATAGACTTCTTTTTCTTATCCACTCGAATTATGAAATGTTTTTAAAGAGAATGTTTCTTCTCTACATGTATCTGTTAAATTAGGTTTTTAGAATTGGGTATTCTACTCGGGCACTTGACAGTTTAAAAGCGAAAGAGTTTGTGATAAATTCCATATAATTCTAATACATACGTCTTATCTCTTGAACTCATGTATATGGAAGATTATCAAATTATTTCACCCAATGGCTGATATATAAATTAATCTCTTTTTAAATTTATATTTTCACATCTATTGTAGAAGATTTCAAAATTATTTTAATAGTTAGAAAAAACGACATATATTTTCAAATTTTTACAATATTTTTTTCTCTTATTTATGTAAATAATACATTTTACGTCACTCTTCTATCCTATACTGGCATTAACTCGCTTTATATATGTAACTTTTATTGTTTTTGTTGAAATGTACATTAATTTTCTCATGATTCTTTTTAAATTCCTTCATATTTTCTTTAAACAGTCCTTTCATTTACTTTATTACTACTTTTATCAGAATTATCTATTGACATCTATATAAGCTTAACCTCTCCACACTCCACACCATTTTTCTTTTAGCAAATGATAATCGTGTTTCAATATGACCATTCTAATTCCAAAAGATAGAAAGAAACCAAGAACAAGAATTACTGATGACTTTTATAATAATAGACTTAATATTTTATGATTATATACTTTTAACTTTTTCAGTAAAGTAATGGTGGTTCTCCATTGTATTCTATTCACATAGTCAGTAGTGCACTAAAAAAAGGTCTTTGAATTCTTTATAGCCTAAACAGGATCTGACTCTTCAAAAGATATAATTAAATTTACCACAAAATATTATTTAGGAAGAATCTCTATTATTCTTCATTTGCCCAACATCTTCCAAAGAATATGCGATAGATTCAATAACATCTAGCGGAAACAGTTATATGACTAGGATAAAATACTCTATTTTTTAATTTGTCAAATGCATGAAAGCCCATTAGAATTCGTACTGCATCTCAATAGCCAATAATATATTTTTATTTAAAAAGCAGTGAACACACAAATCTTCTAGTCAGATGATTTTCCCCCATCACTGATTGATAAATACCTATTTTTACTAATTATTTTACTGAGCACATAAATATGTAACACTAAGAATATATATCAATTTCATGGAACAAACATGTTCTATACATTAAAAGATAATTTACAAGCATGATTCCCAAAGAATCATTTAAATAAACCCATAATTAACACCTTTTATTATATCTCAGGCAAAACTCTCCATAAAGTAATGACACTTATACAAACCAGAGTAATCTATGGATGCAGGAAGATTTATGCATAAAATTCCTATCTAGTATCTACTCATCCAATATCCCCAGACTACTTTCTAACTTATAGCTTTCATCAGTGAGGAGCCTTGGACCTGAGAGCATAGCACCTAGACCTTAGGATCTGATGCAACCCTCCAGCAGCCACCTTTTACTTTTTTAGCTAACTATAAAGCTTTGACAAAATGAAAACATAATAATGTTTTCAAGCTAAGCTCATTGAGCTTGTACAGTTGTATAGATCTGAACTTAGTTCAGCATCAATACTTTTTGGGGTCTTTGGTTCTTTAATAATCACAGTCATCGTAATCCTATTGGACAGGATCACATAATCACTATTCTTTATGCTACAACAAGCCGTTTTTCACAGAGGCAAAATTCCACACAGTAGCACCACTCAATGCAAACCAGAGTAATCAATGGATTTAGGAAGATTTGTGCATAAAATCCATATCTGGGGACATTCCATATCCCCAGAATAGTTTCTAGCTTGTGGCTTTCATTAGTCAGCCTTGGATCTGAGAGCACTGCATCTAGATCTTAGGATCTAATGCAACCCTCCAGCAGCTGCTCTCAGATCTAAGGCTCCTTATTGATAAAAGCCGCAAGCTGGAAACTAGTCTGGGGATATTGGATGACTACTCTGGTTTGCACTGAATGGCTCTACTGTATGTAGAGTTTTGACTCTGTGAAAAACAGCTTATGTAAGCATAAAGAATGGTGATCATGTGATGTTTGATGCTTTTATTATATCAATGCTAATCTGAGCTTTTATCACAAAATAGATTAGCAGTGATATAATATAAGGTGGATGTTACAGATTGATTTAAATGATTTTTGGGGAATTTTGCTTGTAAATTGCCTTAATAGTGTATTCAGAGTTGTTTGTTTCATGATATAGGGTTATACAATTTTTATATATTACAGTAGGCATTTTATATATAGTGTTTTCAAATATAAAAAGGGGAACATATTTATACAAAAGTACATTCAGTATATTAAATTAAAAAAAAAAAAAAATTAAAAAAACTACTTCTTAGGATAAAGAAATTCAAGTACTGTACTAATAATTTTTTGAAGGTCTTCCCCAAAATTTCTCAATAATAAAAGCTTAACTTCTTAATCGTGAAAAAAAAAAAAAAAATTTAATAAAAAAAACAATCAGTATGTATGATAAAGATGAATAAGATATAAACAGTTTGGCCTTTAAAAATTTATCTTTTTTTTGGAACCTTATGTACAGTTGATGCTGCTAGAGTGTGATGTCTTGTACCCCATGTTGGCTTCACTTCCAGGATAGTAATATTTAAGATTAAAAAAGTAATGCAGTTTTAAAAAATGCAAAGTATTGTTTGGAAATGAAAGTCAACATGTTCTTTACAAAACTTTCATTAATTGGCTTAAGCTATTGATATCTCTCATCTCTATACCCCCCCAGAAAAGAACAAAAACTTGTGATCACATTTTTTGGTGTAGTCAAAAAATAACATTTTTATTTGAAGTGATTTATCATTTAATTAAGAATATAAATTACATATATATAATTCACATCTCATTATATCAAATACTGTTTTAATATTGAAATAAATTGAGACACTGCTGAATCTCACTGCACTCATTAAAATACCTATCCAAGAGCCAAACAGATGTCATGATAGCCGTCTAAACGACAATCAAACCCAAACACACAACAAAGATTTTACGAGAAAAGGGCAGCCACCCTTCTCTCAACTTTTCTTTCTATATATCTAAGCCAGTCGCAAGTATTTAGGTTTGAAAGCTTGAAGCTTTAAATATCTTCACAAATAACTCAAGAGTCTAAATCACAACTACTACGTAGTAAATCATAGGATTTCGCATTGTATGTGGTCATGTATATTGATTGTATAAGATGGAGTGGATGACTGAAGGGAGCTTGAAAATCTGGGTTCAAATCCCTCTAATTACATCTAGCTTAAGTATATATACTAGTATTTAAATAAGTTTATTTGTAACTTGGATGATAAATGATAAGAAGTACCATATGATCAATCCAGATTACCTTGGAATATTTTACCATTCAGATAATGACATCTGGATATTTATTAACATTGGATAATTAACTGGAATAACTATTGATGTGAATAAAGCAAATGTATGCTTGTGCATATACACACATATATTATTCAAAAAGATAAATTAATTAAAAAACTAAAAAAACAACAACTTATTATTAAAAAGCAGATTTCTAATTAAGAAGCAAAAATCGTTATTTAAAAAGCAGAATAATTAAGATAGTTATAAAACAGAGTATTAAGAGTTAATAGACAAGATCAAATTTCAAGAGAAATAGAACAGAGTTTGACCAACTGTCACTCAAGAAAGATCTGATCCTAGTGGGGCTAGTCACTGTAATGTTTCAAAGAGAGTCTAGGGCCTAAGAACAGATTGAATGGTTCTTATTTTGTTTCATATATTGTGAGTTCTCATATAACAAAAGTTTAAAGTATCCAAACTGTACAATGAACACTTTTTACACCAATTTATTAATATGAAACATGCCAAATACATATTAAAAGGAGGCTATATATCTTTCTCATGTTAAGACTTGTCAATTTAGTTCAGTTATCTTTTTTCTAATATTTTTTTTGTAAAAATATTTTCCTAGATGTATATACAGTAATAAGATCAGATATTTTATGGTAATATCTCCACACTAAAACTCAATATATTTATATTCTATTTATTTCTATACTTAGCGCTTTCGAAGGAATGATGCCTTCATTTTCAAAGCTATAGATAGATAGTTCTAATAACGATGTTCAATTTATTTATTTAAACCAATAGATACAAATCATTCAAATCAGGTCTGCCATTTTTGCGCAGCATAAAACCACTACGGGCCTCTCATGTATACCAGACAATCCGCAAGTGATGTGCAGTGAGCGACATGAGATAAGAAGAAAAATTAAGGAGGCCTATTTCATTAATTTAGACACAAACTTGTTAAATAAAAGAGACACGTTTTACACAATCTCGAAGAAATGGCAGACCTGATTTGAATAATTTGCATCTGTTGGTTTAAATAAATAAATTGAACATCGTTATTAGAACTATCTGTCTATAGCTTTGAAAATGAAGGCATCGTTCCTTCAAAAGCGCTAAGTATAGAAATAGAATAATATAAATATATTGAGTTTTAGTGTGGAGATATTACCATAAAATATCTGATCTTATTACATATATAAACCACACATTTAGTTATTTAATAGATACAGTAATAATTTTATCTAGAATTGTAAAGGCAGAATTTGAAAGTTGATTAATGTTTATGTCAAGAAAGAAATAATTTCAAAATGAAATTATAGTAACAATGGCAGAAATCTATATGCTAAACTTGGAATCACTATATCTCTAGTGGTGAAAACGGATATATTTTAAAAATTCCTAGTTTCATTTTTTGTAACAATTTCAGCCAATGATTATAAAACCGAAATCTGAAAGTTGATTAATGTTGATGTCAAAAAAAGAAATAATTTTAAAACAAAATTATGGTGGCGATAGTGGAAATCTTACTGCTGAGAATGAAATTGCTAAAATTGACAAATGCCATTGGCTAAAATGTCAAATGTTACAAGAGCCATTGGCTGATATAACTGTCATATATATTATTATGATTGGATTTGAATAGTGTCAGACATTTTTGCCATTTTAATTTTTTTGTTCCCCCCCCCCACCCAATATGTGTACAAATATTAATTTTAATCGTGAACCAGAAAAATAATTCAAAAATTGAACAGTATTGAAGTGCAAAAAAAAAAAAAATTTTTCTAAAAAAGAAGGCTGCAAAACTATTGGTTATTTAAGTTCTGAATAGAATGTAGCTAAATTAATGATTTGCATCATTTTAAGAATGATTAGTTTATATTGCAACATTGTGGTACAAATAGAAATGTGGATTAATAATCAATGAAGTGATTATTTGTAAACAGGTCAAACAATTGTTTGCTATTTTGTTTTATTAAATCTCTGGATATAAATCCTGTTTTTTGCAAAGTTTATTGCTAGCAAAGTATGATTCATTGTATTCAGGAAAAGTATTGACTTGCATAGCAGATATAACACAGAATTATCTTACAAGAAAGCAGGAAATTCTGAAAACAATGATTTGTGAATTTTTATTAGGATATATGTTTGTTTATGCTTTGATTGTTTACTTTTAAATTGTGAATTTTAATTTCCATTAAAATTTAAATGTATTTTTACATTTATAGTTTTCCTGCTTAAATGGTTGCTTTGGATGGTAATTTTGGCTTAGGCTATGATCCTGGAATAGATTATCTCTTAAGTACGTATACTTCAATGTAAGCTACCTGAATGGTTGATAAAAATGTACAAGTTTTTGGGAACCAATTAATTCATTCCAGAAGACATCACTGTATCTGCGTTTAAATAATTATTTGCAAAATTCATAGTTCTATTGTTTCTCCTTTTTTTAAAACACAGTAGCAACTTTTTCCATATAATTTTGCCACCTAGGGGAGTCATAGTAATCAATGAACGCTAGAAGATTAGACAATCAAATTCTTATCTAGTCCCTATTTTGATTACTATGGCATAGTGTTTCTTTTTTTTGTGTTTAAGAATCATTTTTTAATGCATTCATTTTAATATAGTATATATAACAATGATAGTAAATAAAATATATAATGTTTTATGAGTTGTTTTATGAGTTGAATTATTTAGTTAGTAGTCGCTTAGTATTTAAAATGTTTGCTCTAATAAGTAATGTTAAAGGATTAACTAGAGATATAAACAAAGTAGTCTTTGAAATTAGATACATATTTATCCAAATAAATAATGTCTGCATGTACATTATATAAGAAAGATTTTTGAGTTATTAGAATAGGAAACAAGTTACATAGAAGTTACAGAATGAACATCTCTGATATGCTATTCGTAGAACAAATTTATGAAGAAACGTCAATTTTTTGTTAATATTAGAATTTATTATTTTAGTAAGAATTAGTAGTTAATCAAATAGTATTTTTTAATGAAAGAATTGCACAAATTTACTTTCTAAAAATAAAAATTGCTAAAAACAAAAACTCTATAAATAAATTTGTCAGTTTGATATGAGTATGGGTTTTACATTTTATTTTCAATAAATAAATAATTCACACATATGTATATCTTCTTTTCAAAACTTGATTTATTTTATTATATATATGAATCATTTATTTATTTATTGAAATTAATGAACATTTTTTTAAAGAGAAAAGATTATGTTTGTGTATAATAAGCTTATTTATTTTATTTAATTTTGTCAGCCTTTTTTTAATTTGGTAGTTTATGTTATAACAGGATATCCAACTATTTCAATAATTTATGATTTTCATTTTTTTAAAGATGCTGTGTGCTGCGCTAATCAAATCACGTGCACACAAGTTGTATAGACTTACTCAGATCGAGCATGATTTTTAAACCGGATTGAGCATGTAGCACTGCAAACCAATAGGAATAGTTATGGATATAAATGACCAATGGGGGAGAATGTCCACAGAATCCTATGCTCACAGTCTGGAAGGGGAACTAACTATAAAAGATATCTGGTGCTGAAGATCGGACACTCTAAATCAGAAGAAGGACCTGGACTGGCTTTCTACCCAGTGAATCCCCGCTGAAGGTACAAAGGAGGGATCTAGGCAACTTTAAAGGCCAACTCGGTCTATATTATTATTTATTAGTAAGCCTAATGGCACAGATAAAAGTCGGTAAAATTACTTATGTAAAATTTTGTATACTTTTTGATTACCATAATTCGTTGTAACTAATTATACTCTGTAACCTTTTCTAAATTGTTATTAAATAGTTTAACCTGACTGTCACTCTGAGAGTTCTTTTCTTTAAAACTATATATGCTAGTACATGTTCGCAAAAACAGAATAAGTTGCTGTATGTAATTAGAGTCCGAACATAGCATACAATTGGCGCAGTTGACAGTTGAAAGAGGACAAAGTGGTTAAACTAAAAAGAGAAAAGGTGTCAACAGTTAGTTACCAAGGAAGATGGCTACAACTCAGCCAGGTATTTGTGAATTCGATGTTAATAGTCCTTCCGAGTGGCCCCAATATACAAAACGTATTGAATATTATTTCATTGTTAACAAAATCAAAGATGACGTAACGAAAGTAGCCACACTATTACTTTTCGGTGGACCAGGTGTAATTGAAGTTGCAAACCAATTGTGCGGACCCGAAGAACCGGAAAAACTATTGTACTCCGATCTAGTTGGGCGGCTGAATAACCATTTTAGCCCAGAACCGTCAAAACACATTGCTCGCCTACACTTGTGCAACAGACGCCAAATAAAGGGAGAAAAGTGTAGAGATTTTGATACCGCCTTAAGAGATTTGGCGCGAAAGTGTGCTTATGTAGACCTAGAAGAAGCACTATTAGATCAGTTTTTATGGGGGATGAGCGATGACAAATTACGTCAACAACTATTGGCCATCCCAGATCTGACGTATTCCGAGGCTATCAAAAGAGGGATGTCCCACGAACTAGTTATAAGCAGCTCCAAAGAATTCCAACAAGCTAACCTGGATGCTACGAAACAAACTTCAATAAGCAAAACAGAAGAGCTACCAAACTCGAAAATTGAATGTTATCGCTGCGGCAAAATTGGACACATTGCACGGAATGCAGCTGGAAAAATGCAAAATGTAATAAATGCGGGAGAGTTGGACACCTGGCGAAAGTTTGCTGTACTAAAAATAGAACTAGAGCGAATGACAAATCCCCAGTAAACAGATATGCCAAATCGGAACGTTATACCGAAATAAATAAGGCAGAGACCAAAAGCTGTCAACAAATAATGTTAGCAGTAGAGATATGTAACAAAGCTATAGAAATGGAGATAGACAGCGGAGCTGGGGTGTCCATCATATCGCAAAGGGATTGGTCCGAGATAAATAAAAACGTTAAAAACCAGCCAAGAGTAGCTAAAACAGAACTCAAGGCAAATGATGCAAATGGGAATCCTATTCAAATAGTCGGAGTAGTAGAGGTTATGGTAGCCATAAGACGACGCTCTTCCGATCTACTAAACCTATATATTGTCAAGGGCAATATAGCACCCTTATTAGGTAGGGAATGGTTTACCCCGTTAGGCATTAAGATCTGTATGGTAAACAAAATTAACATCGAAAGGGAAATAAAACTTAAATTCCCTAAACTGTTTACCGAAGAACAGGGACGAATCACTACGACAGCCGTGGAAATTGAGCTTCGCGAAGGCGCAAAAGCAGTTCACTGCAAGCCTAGGAAAATACCTTTTGCTATGAAATCACGAGTTGAAGAAGCTTTAGAGGACATGATAAAGAAAGGTGTGTTGACTCCAGTCGAAGACTCAGAATGGGCTACTCCTATAGTGATCGTAGCAAAACAAAATGGACAAATCCGAATATGCGGGGACTACAGACTAACTGTAAACAAAAGTATTGCCAAAAGCCCATATCCTGTTCCAAATGTTAGAGAGATATTAGCTGGATTGGAAGGCGCAAATTTTTTCGCAAAGTTAGATTTAAATGCCGCTTTTCATCAGATTCCAGTGACAAAGGAAACGGCGGCGCTCCTTACCATAACAACACACAAGGGATTGCATAATAATAATCGCTTACCTTTCGGCGTAAAAATCGCCCCGAACGCTTTTCAAGCTAAAATAGACATGCTGTTGGAGGGACTGAAAGGAACAACGCCATATTTTGATGACATTCTGGTAACAGCGGAATCCGAAGCGGAATTACAAATTAGATTAGACGAAGTTTGCAAACGGCTAGAGAATTTTGGTGCAAAGCTAAACATGCAAAAATGTATTTGGTGTGCTAAAGAAATAAAGTTTTTAGGCCACATCATATCAAGCACTGGTGTTAGACCCGATCCGGATAAAATTAAAGCTATCATAAATGCACCAAACCCCAAAAACGTCAAAGAACTGCAGGCTTTCTTAGGATTGGTTAATTTTTTCGAAAATTTTCTGAAGGGAAAAGCACATGTAGCCACACCCTTGTACGAGTTACTTCGCAAAAATCAACGATGGTGTTGGAAGAACCCGCAAGAGAGCGCTTTCAGAAAACGAAAGCACGCTAACGTCAAACCACTTGTTAGTACATTATAACAGTAGCCTCGACACACATTAACAACGGACGCATCCGAATATGGAATTGGGGCAGTACTCAGTCATCCATCACAGAATAGCGAACGTCCAATAGCATACATGTCTAGAACATTGTCAAAAGCTGAAAAAAATTACAGCCAATTGGACAAGGAGGCTGGCCATTGTAACAGCAGTTCGGAAATTCCACCAATACATTTACGCATCAGTTAAAATAATAACAGACCACCGTCCATTGTTGGGGATATTCGCCAATAAAAAAGCCGCCCCTGACCATTTGAGCTCGCGAATGATTCACTGGTATAACTTACTGTCTGCATACGATTACGAACTCGTACATCAGAAAGGTAGTCAAATTCAACATGCGGACGCGCTTTCACGCATACCAGATGTAACAGAGGAAACGGACACCAAAGTAGACGTAAATTACTTGGACCATTGGAAGCCGGAAATTATAAATAGCAACACTATAGCCAGATGGACTCAAGAAACAGCTGGATACCAGGCACTGGTAAACTGGATTACGAAAGGATGGCCTAACAAACGACCACATTATTTACATAAGTCATTATGGAATATGCGTCAGCAGCTGTCGACATTAAAGGGATGCATAGTAATTGCAGATAAAGTATTGGTTCCACCCGTC